>CM061040.1:71896669-72240643 GCA_030762985.1 Adelphocoris suturalis | reverse complement strand
AGGGGATGTTGCTCGCTTCGCTCGCTCGGTATGTCTGTATATCTCTATTATTAATAAGAATGAAACTCCGTTTGTCTGTTTGTCCGCGCTATGCACAGCCAAACGGCTGAGTGGGCCGGATCTTGGGATTTTCCAAAAGTGGGAGCGAGCGAATTTAAAATTGTTTAATCCCACCCGAACCATGGGCCGTAGGGCGGGAGGGGGGTCGAAGTAAGAATTAATGTGCGCTTTTTGGACTTCCCCGCTTCCCCTACCCCTCTAAACGGCCGTCGAAAATTCCGGAAAAATACCGGTTTCGTAGGTTTTCCTACGAGGAAGACGACGGCGCGATCGGATCGCGAAAAAAGTATCGGGAAATGCGTAAAAAAAATGCGAGAGTACGGACCCGTTTTCTCGAAAATTCCGACGAAAAACTTGGTTTTTTTTAAATTAAAATATACTCCATAAAGGTACGTTTTTCGGAACGGTTTTCGCGGGCGAAATAAAGGTTTGATCCCGCCGAATCTGAATCCGAAATCGGATATCGAAAAAAGTGACGTGAAGTCGGTCGAAATGCGAGCAGAAGCGAGTGAAGCGTTTAATATGACATTTTTAATCGACCCGGGCCGCCCGTTTCACAACGTTGCTTACCAGAAGGGACCCTCACAGGGGGGTTCCCATTTGCACTTCTACGCAATACCTTGCGAGGCGAGCAGGTATACATAGGTACCTACCTTGCGAGCGAAGCGAGAGCCATTTCAACAGAATAAATACGGACTTTGTCCTACACATATACAGGTATACCTTGCGAGCGAAGCGAGCAACATCCCCTAATAAACTTTTCGTGGTTCCACATAGTTTTATAAGATTTAATTTGTTTGTAAGAATTTCCAACAGAAAAAAACGTCTGCCAAGTTGGGTGGGCAGTATAACTTCCTCAAGGATATACAGGTATACCTTGCGAGCGAAGCGAGCAACATCCCCTAATAAACTTTTCGTGGTTCCACATAGTTTTATAAGATTTAATTTGTTTGTAAGAATTTCCAACAGAAAAAAACGTCTGCCAAGTTGGGTGGGCAGTATAACTTCCTCAAGGATATACAGGTATACCTTGCGAGCGAAGCGAGCAACATCCCCTAATAAACTTTTCGTGGTTCCACGTAGTTTTATAAGATTTAATTTGTTTGTAAGAATTTCCTACAGAAAAAAACGTCTGCCAAGTTGGGTGGGCAGTATAACTTCCTCAAGCGAGCGGAGCGAGCAACATCCCCTACAGAAGTTAAAACTACCCTTAGAGATCTACCGTTGGCGAGCGAAGCGAGCAACATCCCCTACACGTTGCAATTGTAATACATCGCATGTATACATACAGCCACACTTTGCGAGCGAAGCGAGCAACATTCCCTTTTATGCCACACTTTGCGAGCGAAGCGAGCAACATTCCCTACATGCCACACTTTGCGAGCGAAGCGAGCAACATTCCCTACATGCCACACTTTGCGAGCGAAGCGAGCAACATTCCCTACATGCCACACTTTGCGAGCGAAGCGAGCAATATTCCCTACATGCCACACTTTGCGAGCGAAGCGAGCAATTTAATGGGGGGTCCGGGGGGCTTGCCCCCCGGCTGGACGTGGAGGCGAGCGTAGCGAGCCGGAGCGGCTAGTGTGTAAGAAAACCCTCGTTGAAATCCGACGTGTGTAAGCAATGTTTCTTGCTTCGCTTGCTCGGTATGAGATGTATAGTTGCGATAGGATATAGTGGGATACCAACGAGACCTACAGCCCATGTTACAATATGTCAGGAAGTTATACTGCCCACCCAACTTGGCAGACTTTCTTTCTGTTGGAAATTACTTACAAACAAATTAAATCTTATAAAACTACGTGGAACCACGAAATATTCAATAGGTTTAATAAAGATACGTCCATGTTTCAATGTGTGAGGAAGTTATACTGCCCACCCAACTTGGCAGACTTTTTTTTCTTTTTGGAAATGGCTAATGAACGAGGCACCTTATGTGGAACCGCGACAAGTATAATTTTAAGAACACTTCAGTAACTACTAACATTACAGTCAGATGTTGAATGTTTGAACGTATTTGTTTTCCAGTTCTATTTTTTCTGATTTTTTTTTTTTTTTTTTTTTTTTTTTTTTTTTTTTTCTCGTCCTACAGCTTATTGTTCGGGTGGGATTAGAAAATTTTAAAATCGCTTATACACTATTCCAGAAAATTCCAGGAATATCCCTCCACTCGTAGACTCCCGCCACTCAGCCGTTTGGCCGTGCATAGCATGGAAAAACAAACAGAGAGACAGACGGAGTTTCATTCTTATAAATAACTAACCTCCACATCCTGGCGGGGGGCAAGCCCCCGGTCCCCCATTAAGTTGCTCGCTTCGCTTGCAAGGTGTGGCTGTGTACATGCGATGTTCTTTTACCCTCCATTCAGGATTATTACAATTGAAACATGTAGGGGATGTTGCTCGCTTCGCTCGCTTGGTATGGCTGTTTATGTATATGAAAACACTCGTTGAAATCCGATGTATGTAGGGAGTGTTGCTCGCTTCGCTCGCTCGGTATGGCTGTATATGTGTAATAAAAACCTCTGCATAGCATGGACAGACAAACAAACAAACAAACAGACGGAGTTTTATTCTTATAAACAGCCTCCTCGTCCAGTCGGGGGGGGGGGGGGGGGGGGCGCATTCAATGGCCCCCCCTACTTCCAAGGAGGGATCGAATAGTGGTCAACCGGGGTGACGCTGGCCATACCCGTCGTACTCACAGACACCTGCTTAGTGCAGAAGCTCGAGATGTTGTGTGTGGGAGCTGTGGGGGTTATCTGTTCATCCGTCTCTTTGAGTAGGACTGCCCAGCCCTTGTGGACCTCCGAGTCCAGCATCAGCCCTCTCAGTGGGTTGACGTTTTATCCGGACCAGACAAGGTCAGATCCCTGTTGTTGTAACTGAGAGCCATTCAGCTCTACTACAAACTATGATATATGATCTGTGATATATTTATATACATTTAGTCGTAGTTTTATTTCACTTTGCTTATTGTATATTATAGCATGTATATAGTTATTTTCCTATCTTACATCTAGTCTTAGTTGTATTTCCCCCCCCCCCCCCACTTTGGAGGCTAAACAGTGGTCATCACTGTACCCCTCATTTTTTTCCCCTCCGAGTTGCGAGTGGAGTCCATGATGGCGCTCCTTTTTAGTCAAGGATGGCAACATCCCTTTGAATCGTGCCACTTCCAGTGTCCCTTTAGACTCCTTATTCAATTAATTAATGACCCTTGTGGTTGAGGTGCGGCTTAAACATATTTTAAAAAAATAATAATAAGCTGATTATTATTTAGAACCAGTTTTTTCCATAAAATTGGTAGTTAACAACTTCTTTTCACTCAAAGTTCTAAATTTTCAAAGCAATTTAACATAAAATATAACCTACAATAATTTACGAAATTTCGCTCATACGATCATGCTGCATGACTGGAACTTCTGCAACCATTTGGTGGAGGGGGGGGGGGGTAAAAATTAATTATTTTCTTCCGAATCTTCAATGTTGGTTTATTACTACAAGATTAAAAGGAAAAAAAAAAAAAAAACAACGGGTGAAAAATCAGCTGTACTTAAGTGAAAATTTTGTAAAATTCCGAAAATGTTCACTGTTTTCAAAGTTTGTCCCTCAAATTTTCATGCTGTAAGCCTAAAAGTTGCATCGAAATTCCAAATTTGTAACGGTGTATTAGGGTAGAAAATTACATTAAAAAAAAATTAATTTTAAGTTGAAAATCAAGTTTTTTTTTTTTTTTCCACCAGAAATTATTTCCTACTTGGAGGAAATGGTTTGACAAGGGATTTCACGTATTTTTTTACGCTGAATCGAATGGTAACACTTTCAAATCTCTTCAATAAACAAATAAGGGCATTTCAAGTCCTTTCCTTAGGGTGAAGGGCTCACTCTCCTTGTTCGTTTTATCCTAAATTCATTTGAGGACACCATAATGGGAGGTCCGGGTTATTTATGACCCGCACACCTCCCAATTTGTCCATACCTACCTAATTTTTGCTCGATCTTGAAAATATCGCCCCGATTATTGTCGGAAAGCTTTTTGCTTACGATCAGACACTCGTAAGGTACAATAGTTCATCTGTAAATATTGTAACATCAACCTTGATGTAGTTAGGTAGCTGCTTATCACTCTGCGCTCTGCTTGGAAACCATGGCATCTTTTTCAAATCATGAATACGCGGATATGCTGTTGTTTTAGTAGTCCATCGACAGCAATACCGGTGGGGCCGTCAGGGAGAATTACCGGCGATTCCCTCAAAGTCGTCTTCCTGACAAAAATGTTATTCGAGGGTATGTAAGGACCTGCCGACTGTGATGAGCATGTTCTGTACTACCTCTGTGCGTCACTAACTGTGTGGGTGTCTAAAGAATGCAAGGAATCTTTTAATTGAATCCCTATTGTGTAAGTAACTCGATAAGGGTACTCGTTCAGATATAACTACGAGGGGATCTTCTCGAGAGGATCTACTACTGCAATAACGATATTTTCAAGAAAGCAGGCCAAAATTAAGTAGGTAAGTAAGCAAAGTGCGGGTGTGCGGGTCATAAATAACCCGGATCTCTCATAATGGTATCCTCAGATGAATTTTGGAAAAAAAGAACCACTAGATTGAGTTCTTTGCCCTAAGGAAAGGACTTGAAAATCTCTTCTTGTTTTTCTAGGAGATTCAGCGTCAAAAGATACGTAAAATCCCATGTTAAACTAATTCTACTCTTCCGGCCCCCCTTTTTAAGTAGGAAATAATTTAATTCTGGTGAAAAACGCCGATTTCCCCTCGAAAATTAACGTTTTTTGCCTTAAAAACGTGGTTTTTTAACCTAATAAATGATGTCAGAAAACAATTGAATACACCATTGGAAAGCTGGAATTACGATGCAACTTTCAGGCCTACAATATGAAAATTTCCATCCAGTACGTTTGGAGTGACTGTTTTTGAAGAACGTGAACATTTTCGGAATATTACAAAATTTTCACTTCCGGCTTTTTTTTCTCCCATTCTTTCCATTTAAAGTTTTTTGAAAAGGCATTTAGGATATAGAAAATCTAACGCTTTTTCCAGCAGTATAATCAGATTTGAGTCTTGACGGAAATTAGAGGGAGTTATGACAGTTTTAGTGACACGAAATCGAAAACGCGAAAAAAAATTAAAACTGAAAAAAGTGGTAGGTATTTAGCGTGAATTGAAAAATATATGTTTTAGAGCAATAAAAGTCACAAATTAGTAGCAGAATCAAACCCTAGCCGATGGTGCGTTTGAAAGTGCGACACCTTGTATAAACAATCGATAGAATATCCAAAAATTTTATTCCAATGATTTTTTCCTCGGTTCATGTTTCTTGGCCTAGTTTTGGAAGTTTGGTATTGTAAATCAGTACTAGATTCACCCACGGGACTGAAATATTGCATTTTCAAAAATTTGGCATTTCACATAGGTATATTTACGATATGATGTGTGTGCTTAATACCTAGATGATGAATGTAGGACGACCGAAGTATAATAGGTTCATTCTAGCACTCTAATCATAGTGGTACCGATTTCATGAAATTTGCCTTTATATTGAGAATCACCCGTCCCTACTATTTCAATACATGCCATACAGATCTTTACTTGTTTTACCTTCATTTTTTACTTCATCTGTCTTCCATGCAGGTAATTTCAGAAAGCACTGCGCAAATCGACCTCATAACAATATTGCACATTTTTAGTATTTTCTTCTACTCAAGCCATGGAAACACTTACGAAGAATTGCACGAATTTGACGATCACTACCTCAATACTATTGACATAGTTTCTGGTATGGAATGGATGAAGCTCAGGCATCATTCACTAAAACTCATGCTGACTATAGCAGAAGTTATCGAACATCAAAGTAAAGGATTAGACAAGAAACGATTATTGGAGTATCCACTCGGAAATTATTTGGAGTATGTTCAGTTCAACGAATGTTTCAACGTACCACCCTGTTGGTTTTATTTATTTTAGCCAATTGAAGAAAGTAATGAAGCTATTGCAATGGCTTAAAAATTTTAACAATAGTATTAAAATGTAATCAATAGTTTTTCTTCATTGAATTCTGTAACCATTCCTGGTGCATAACCAATGGAACCAGCAGTGGAACATGCAACTCATAGACGCATCGCTAATCGTTCTGACCGTAGAAATGGATAAATAATCGAAATCGGGAAAGGCTGGTTTCAGCCTTGTAAACAGTTGCGTACCTGGAACTTGCCAATTTCACATATAGCTGACAGGGGCCTGGCAACGTTTACCCGGTTCAAACCCTCAAAGCCTCATCAGCGGCCGGGGCGTAGATTCTGAGGTACTGTGGGTAGCTTCGCACAGTGGTCCAGGAATCGATTCTTTCGGATCAAAATTATTTTATTGGCTAGTCATAGGGAATTTCATGCTCATTCCGAATATACCCCATGTTCCTATACCTAAAACCACTCCTTAACCTAATTATCTTTTTTTTTTTTTTTAACACTAAAAACACGTTTTTCAACATATTTTTCGTTCTAGCGGCTATAAGTGACGTTCAAAACAATTTGTGTACAAGGAAAAAGTTGTAGAGAATGAAATTCTGCGTCGATTGGTCACCAGAAAAAGTAAAAAGCACCAAAAAAAGGAATATATTGAATTTAAAAGTTTTACAAAACCGGGAAATTTCGTTTTTAACATATTAGAGGTCAAACTTTACATTAAATTGAAAAAAGTTGCAGTTAATCAAATTTTGCGTCAAATAGTCACCAATTTTTTTAAATACCATGAAAAATACACTGCCAAGGAAATGGCACATGAGCTTCCTCGTGACCTTCACAGTACGGTTTGGTATAGGGGACCATGTAGAGCTATACCCGCACGATCCCTAAAAATTTGAAGAAAATCGCATCAAAATTGTGGAAATTACGGCTGTTGCAAGGACCGTAACAAGAATATTTCGTTCACACATGCGCAGAGCGTACCGCTAATGCAATTATGATGATTGTCTTATGGGACCTCAAGGGACCTTACCCACATCATCCCTGAAAATCTGACCGAAATCCGTTCAACATTGACCGAGTTATGACCGTCACAAGGAATCCACGTTAGCGCCTGCGCAGAAGCTACCGTTGATTCGATCATGATGAAGTTGATAGGGGACCACCTAGAGCTTAACCCGCACGATCCCTGAAAATTTGGTTAAAATCGGATCAAAATTGTGGAAATTATGGCTGTTACAAGGAAATGTGGACGGACACACAGACAGACAGACAAACACGGAACCAAATTTGTTCAGGAGGCTCTGAAACGCAAAATGCGAGTGGAAATTTTGATTTTGGAGCAAAAAATTTTCTTCATTTCGAAAGTGAAAACAAAGCTTCCGCTGCCTTGCAGTCTCGGAAGCAAAACGTAGGAGGAAAGTAGAGACAGTGAGGTACAACAACTTTTAATGGCTTATTCTACTTCAAGCAGCGATTGTGAAGATTACGATGGTGACGTCGATTTTAGTTACGGGTCATTTCTGAACTAATCACAAGACCCCATACTAGTGATGCGTAATAAGTTGCTTCCGGACTGTCTTTTTTCCCTGGAAAGTTAGTTCTTTTAAAATTGCTATTCAAGTACTAATTATTAACACTATAATTTGTATGTTCCTATTACTTCAACTCTAAACAAAACCAAACGGAAGTTAGTGAAAAACCGTCGTCTATTTCCACGAAAAAAAAGAGTAACAATTTTAAATCGATTTCGACGGTTAGGCCATTTTCAGTAACAAACAATAACATAGTTAATAACAGTTATTGTATGTTACTGATGATGGCCTAACCTTCGAAATCGACTTAACATTGTAACTCTTTTTTTTTCGTGGAAATAGACGACGGTTTTTCTCTAACTTCCGTTTTGAAATGTGTTTTCTCAACTTCGTCGCGAGCGATTTAGTTCGTCTAAACAAAGCAATTATTTCATGAGTTTATAAAATACACGAATTTACTCTATGTCATAATAAAATATTTTTGTTTATTGACGTACCTAGTATATTTTTACGATCTTAATGCTCAATAAATTATCTTGTTTTCAGTGCCCTCAAAAACCTACTGAGCCGGTAAAAATCCCAAGACAACAATTTATCTTATTAATTTTGTACTATATTACCTAGTAATAATTCTGTAAGGCTTCCCACTTTTCTACGAAATAGATTCTGATAGGTTCCGGGTGAACAGTGAAGTGTGAAAGTTGAAAAAACGTATATGATGAAGCTTGGAAGCACTATAACACGACTATTTTTCCTGGTATTTTAAAGAATTGGTGACCATTCGACGCAGAATTTGATTAGCTACAACTTTTCTTGTTTAAGGAACTGAATTTAATGTCAAGTTTGACTTTTAATATGCTACATAAAAACTACATTTCCCGGTTTTGAAAAACTTTGAAATTCAATGTCTTTCTTATCTTTGGTGCTTCTAACTTTTTCTGGTGAAACGTGGACGCAGAATGCCATTCTCGATAACTTTTTCTGGTGAAACGTCGACGCAGAATGCCATTCTCGATAACTTTTTCTTGAACTCTAACTGTTTTGAACTTTATTTATAGCCGCTAGAAGGAAAAATATGTTTAAAAACGTGTTCTTTGAAGATAATTAAGTTAAAGAGCAGTTTTAGGTATATGAACATATGGTATATTCGGAATCAGCGCAAAATTTCCTACAAGAATAGCCAACAAAATAATTTTGATCCAATTGAATCGATTCCTGGACCACCGTGCGCCGGTTGGTAGGTACCCCTGACGAAAAGAAGAAAATTGTGGGAAGGTATATGTACCTACCAAATTTTCATCTCTTTTTCATACGAAATCATGGCGAAGTAGGTAATCAAATTATTAGGCCTCTACAAAACCTATACGCTGGGCTTTTGAGACATATGCATAGTATGTTACACCATCATCAGGCCCCCGGAAAAATTGAATGAACCAGGAAATCGGTTATTTAAAGATCATGAGCTTTGCTGGAAAATGTTTTATTTTCATAAAACTATGAACGCCTTTTTTAATCACATAACGAAATAAAACAAATACATAGACATAATCAGTCACTTCTCATAATAATCTGTCAATTATTCTATCTCGGTACCTTTGAACACACGTGGTGCATTACGGTACACTCGAATAGGTAAGTATCAGCATCAGACTTTCAACAAAATCCCTTTTACCCATGCCTATGAATCACATTTAGTTCTTGTAATGTGCAAGTATAAAGTGAGACAGTTCCCGTCAGAATCCCAGAGAATGCGCTGCCGTCGCTCCGTTGTTACCCAACTGGCGTCGGACGCCTCTTCCCATATTATCGAGCTGCTGCGTTTGGCGATAGATGGTGATCCTAGAACTGGAAAACCTATCTACTCCGAATATAGCACATTAATGCTTTTAGTAGGAGTGGTATCTCTCTCTCTCTCTCTCTCTCTCTCTCTCTCTCTCTCTCTCTCTCTCTCTCTCTCTCTCTCTCTCTCTCTCTCTTTCTCTCGAGGATTTAGGCCCCATTGCACCTCTAGGGGGGGGGGGGGCTACCTAAATCCTTGATATGGTAGCAGAGAGTGGTTAGGATTATGTACGGCTGACGCCTAGTAATCCAATCCACTATTTTTGGGGCTTTAATGTTTCAGAAGAAACATGGCCCGGGTATTCCAGAAGGAATACCCATTATTACTCCCTTGGATACATAAATAATTTCAGTGGTCATTGACTTATGATTCCTCAATTTGTTCCCCTCTATAATTTAAATTACATACCTATGGTATACCAGACCTTTGCCATTTCTATTATTATATATATATTCTTTATACAATGACATTGTTCCCAATTATCAATTCAAGGGCATTGTTCCCAAATATTATTTCCTGGGCTTAGTTCCCAATTGAAGTCCCCAACGTGGGCACATTAATTTACATCTATTTTATTTTCCTAAAGGTATAAGTCTCCATAGTTGAGCCCGATTGTTCCAATCTTTGATTGGGGGTTAATTACCTAATGCAGCGGTTCCCAACCTTTTTAATTGTGAGGCCCAACTATTTTTAAAATAAAGCTTTGAGGCCCATATATATATATATATATTTATTTATTTATTTATTTATTTATGACATGTTAGTAAAGGGTAAAAGATATGTACAAGGGGAAAAATATCTCAAGTATTTGCAAAGAAAACATCTGTACTTTATTCACTTTTAGTTGTTACACGATGAAAAACAATTATATACAAGTGGTCAAGGTAAAAAGAAAAAACTCAATGGGATTTTTGACATTGTTTTTCTCCCACGAGTGAATCAATGTCAGGATTGAAACTGGACAGTTTTAGTCTTAAATCGCTTTCAACATTCAGTTTGTTCCTGTACTTATTTTTCAAAAAAACCAATGTTGAAAAGGCTTGTTCACATAAATATGTTGTGGAAAACCCCATCAAGTGCTTCAGTGCAATTTTGGCGATTGCCGGATATTCTTCGCGAACTTTAATCCAGAACGGAACTAATGGAGTTGTTTTAAAAACCGATGCTAGAGTCTGGTCACATGACAGTTCAATTGCCGAGTCTTCTTCACTCGAAGACATTTTCATTTTTTTCAAGTTATCTCCTTCAAATGGATTCCTGATCCAAAGAATTTCATCATCAATTTTGGGAACTTGTAGAATCAGTTGTGGAAGATCCTTCATCACTCGGTAGCTTCGTCTTTCGGCAAGACCCCGTCCGAAACCAAGCATCCATATTGACGCGAATTAATTGTAAATCACAGCAGGCACAACGACATGACACATAAACAAACCACCACAGCCACTGTGAAACACTGAAGCCGTGTAGCGCGGAGGGAGGGGAAGTGAGTAGGAGGGAGAACAGTGTAGACCTTGCTTGGCGTATGACAAGTGAAAACCGCACCATCGCTATTCGCTGGCTATCTTACACGCCCAATGAGTAAACTCACTTGTTATAAAAATGCAATTATTAAATAATTTGACTATTGCTGACACTCAAGTGAGCATGGTTAAATTTAATTGTTTCCATCTCTATTCCGATATTGATTGTTGAAACTCAAATGATTTTTTAAATATATTTTTATATTTTTGACCAGCATCCACGGCCCAGTACCAAGCTGCCCGCGGCCCACAGGTTGGGAACCTAATGAATACTTCTTATGAAGATTTTATCAAGGTACCTAAGTCCTTGATAAAAGCTTTCAGTAACCCTCGCAAACATTTGATGCACACTTTAGATATAACTATAGTAGAAGTAACTGTTCCCGGCATCAGTAAGGGCTTGCATTTGTATCCCATATTTACCAGGTTTTAGGGGCATGCTTGAAATGCGAAAGGGACATCTTCCTCGCAATGGGCCTATAGGCTTTTCATAAATTTAGGCGAATTCTCCAATTTTGAAGGGTTTCCTGCAGTTGTACCTATGTGATCAATCTTTCAAAGAAGGTCCCATTGAATGGGAGTGGTTTTTTCTTCATTTCGTGTATCTTGACGCGTGGCTGGGTTAGCGAAACGATGAGCTGGAATCAATATTTTGAAGCGTTTCCTTGACATTTTTGCAGGAAAGACGTCACGACGGTCCGGACCGGAAGAAAATAAGAGTCCACGCCTTCAGATTTCAGATGAACCGTTTAGAATCGTCATAAGTAGGGCGATTCCAAGAAGGGCCCTTCTTTCCTCATGGTCGGTGTCCCTGCAAAGATTCAGCAGTTTCCTTTCTGTGTTTCAATCCCAATCAGCATTAACATCATATTGGTTGTCTGTTGAAAGTTTATCATACGTCCATAAAACCATTTACCTAATTCACCTGTTTTCTTAAATTATAATACCTACTCCAAAATTTAATAGGATCAGGACTTTCCTCCAAATCTGGTGCATGTGCTGACAATCTTGGTAGGTAAGCCTCAGATTATATTAGAAGCTCCAACCTTTACTCTATCATCAGGTGGTTCTAAATACCATTCATGTCGTTTTTCCCGAGATATGTTTGGGGAATTTTCCTAGGAATGTCGGGATTGAAAACGGAAGGGAGTTTGGATTTCCTATGTCCAGCAAGCAAGAAATGATTCATCTGACGATTGATTCTGGTCAGTAAAACCATCCAGCTCATCTTTTGATCAAATGAAATCTGTATCGTCGTCTGAATCACCTATCAACATGTCTAAATCTCCCCATCTTGCAATTCCTTCTACTGAGTCATTCGTGACAGGCACAGCTGAATGAGAGCTATCAGCGGTAGGTTGGAGTACCGGTAGTTTGGAGGGGGCAAGATGAGCGTGTGAATTTTTCTGTGAAATATTTATGGAGTGTAGGACCATGATAAAGAAATGAATCATTTGTCCCAGAATACTTATAACTGAAGACATTTAGATCAGCGTCTGAAACAATATAATCTGGGTCATTGACGGAATCATCTGCCTATAAATGGTTTCCTTCTTAGTTATTATCGACAATAAGTGCAGCAGAACGAAAATATACAGATATGGGCTGCTCAGAAAGATGATGAACGAAGTCAAACGTTCACTCAAAGGATTTCCCTAGATTTCTTAGGGATAGGTAGTGACTCCCATATCATCTTGGCTGTCGCCTGAAAGCCCTCGGATTCAAATGGTAATATCGGGGTAAAATTTGATGGTAAATCATCGGCACGGCGGCTTTTGGGGGTGGGGATGAATTTTCTTTGCGTTTCAGAGGGTGTAGAACATGTTTACAATAGTATTTCATTTTCTGAGTTCTTAATATATATATGGACGCCGTTTTTACATTGGCTCTAGATCGTAGAATTCATTGACTATTGCTAAGCATCAATTTTTAGCTGGACGTAATTTTCACGGTTCAGTCATGTATAATTATAAATTTAGTTCACGTTAATTCTACTGTGAGCGCTATAGTCGATCCGTATACTTTACACTGCGCTAGTTTTGGCTTCTGGGCACTGATTAATCGTTGTATTGTGTGGAGATGCAAAGAGGACGCCAGACAGTCGGTGTATAGTACGCGCTACTGGAAGGACACCCCCCCTACCTTCATGGTACACTCGGTGGTTTATTTTATCATGCTCACGAGTGTCTACCTTCTTCATGCTCAGTTCTGGGAGAGACACCGCACAGCGCTTATGCCAAACTTCTTAGGATAGAATCTTCTTCCTTTTAAAAATAGAAAATACCTTTTTCACACCCATGGGTTACGCTCATTCATCAGCTTTCATATAAAAATAACGAATGTAAAACTAACACGCGGGCATCCTCATTATGGTCACTTTTAGATTCAGTTTTATAAAATATAGGATTCTTGCAATCCAAAACTAGTTCGAATCAGGTAATGCAAAAATAATTGCAGGGCAAATAACTAGTTCTCTAAGCGTTTGAAATAATTTTTCAAGGGTGGGATTTGATGCACGTAGCTATTCATTGGCAACATGTAACAGGCATTCGAGTGTTTGTGTGATGTTGTCCCTGAGAACATAGTTTTTTCCTACTGTCGATATTATAAATTATCATATAACTTTCTAATATTTTGAAGTTAGGAACCATTTTTCTGTGGGTCCTGTAAAAAAACAAAATTATTTTGAGACATCTAATACATGTATGAACATGGTAATACCTCGACTTGGATTTTAACAACACAAGATCTGCTTTTTTAATGAACTGCGTTGTGTGTATTCTCACTACCTACAACCAAGTCACCCAACCTGCAATATTAAATTTTCGACATTTGTATGGTGTGGGGGTTATAGGGTGTGCGATTTTTCATGTTATATACCGTGATGTACACATGGTGAGGTATTTTGTACTGAAAAAAGTTACACTTCCAGGTTACATTCATATATATATATATATAGAAACAAAGGAAAGGACTGAAGGAGTGATTGATTAGATTACCTGGACATTTGGCTTCTAGCGTTTTCCACAGACTGATGCCCTTGCGACCCGATACAGCACTCACCTCCTCGGGTAGTGGGGATGAAAACGCGCACTTCATAAATTTCCCGAAAAGGAGAGTTTATTAGCAGTCGGGCAGCGGAGCAACAAGGAAGAGGAAGCGGAAAAGGGGATGGGAAAGGTAACGATTGTGGAAAATCAAAATAAAAACATATCATAAAAACATAACAACATGGAAAAAAAAACTCGGGGTCTACCTGTTCACTTTCAGACCAGGTGGCCTGTGTGCCCCCAGAATCCACTGATGTGCACGCTCAGAAATTTGAACCTCCACGTCGGTTGAGTCTTCCGACAGTGCTCTCCGCACCTTTACTGTATAGCATGATGCCAAATCAGTGACTCCATGAGATGCTGCATGCACAATCACACGCTCTTCCAATCTAGGATATATAGCCGAACGGTGAGCATTCATTCTCATGCTGAGAGCAGTGATGGTCTTTCCAACATAGAAACTCGAGCAGTGCAGGCACTGAAGATTGACACGTTGTGGGAAGTCCCCTGCATTGATACTGGAACGGAGTGTTGACGGAGGAGAATGTTGAGTCTGAGTTCACCATGGTACATAGTTTGCAACGCGAGCGGCGACAGGGGCTGAGTTTGGCCTGCTCCCTTGGGCTCGCATTCCTTGGCAAAACTTTATGGGAAAGCTGGTTACCCAGGGTACAGGAACCCCTAAACGATAGGGAAAATGGGAGAGGGAACATATCTCTAGTGAACTGATTGGACATCATAATGTTATGTAATTCCCGGAGGATACCAGCGACCCTGAAGATTCCCGGGAAGTAATCGGTGACAAGGAACGGTGTTTGCCTCTCGGCTCTCTGTTCAGGCTGATATCTTACCCTCGACGGCACGATACGGTCCTCCAGCAAAGCTCTGGGATAACCCCTCTCCTCCAACCGCACTTTCAGCAAAGCAAGATATGCTTCTAGGCTGTCATGTCCCTGCAAATCCTGTGACCAAGAATTGATAGCGACCTAGGAATAGAACGTTTCACATGTGGTGGGTGACAGCTGTGATAGTAAAGGTAGGGTTGGGCATTAGAATCCTTGGTATGAACAGTGGTCTTGAATTGATCTCCGATTAGACTAACATCCACATCCAAAAAAGTTACCTGGGACTCGAGACTGAGTGAGTAAATGTCACTGAATGCAGTGAATTTAATTCATTGATTAATTCGGTTAATGCCTCTCGACCATGCTGGCAAATCATAAAAATGTCATCTATGAATCTAAGCCATAGTAGTGGTTAACGGGATGATCTAGAAAGATAATCCTGCTCAAGATACGCCATATACAGATTGGCGTACGATGGGGCCACTTTTGTACCCATGGCCGTACCCTTTACTTGAAGAAAGTACTATTCATTAAATGAAAAACAGTTCATGAACATAGATGAGTGATTTACCTACGTAAAACGACTATCTAATGCAGAATTTGTTTCAATTGGATTTTGGCTTCAAGTGGATGCATCTTGATAAATTAGATGCTTCAGCTAATCAAAAAATATAAAGTAATAAAACAATATAAAGTAATAAAATTATTTATTTATTTATTTATTTATTTATTTATTTATTTATTTATTTATTTATTTATTTATTTATTTATTTATTTATTTATTTATTTATTTATTTATTTATTTATTTATTTATTTATTTATTTATTTATTTATTTATTTATTTATTTATTTATTTATTTATTTATTTATTTATTTATTTATTTATTTATTTATTTATTTATTTATTTATTTATTTATTTATTTATTTATTTATTTATTTATTTATTTATTTATTTATTTATTTATTTATTTATTTATTTATTTATTTATTTATTTATTTATTTATTTATTTATTTATTTATTTATTTATTTATTTATTTATTTATTTATTTATTTATTTATTTATTTATTTATTTATTTATTTATTTATTTATTTATTTATTTATTTATTTATTTATTTATAATTAAAATAAACTAATTTGAAAAAATAAACAGACAAAAGTTAAGAAAACTGGTTGAGAATCGTTTAAGTAGTACGTTCATTTTCCCCACCATCAATCCGTCATCATAACAAAATTCCCAAATTTCCTGACATATAAACCTGAATATTATTTTAAAAATATACATATATCATGATTTATCGGACTTATCCCTACATATAACTTCACCTAACATGAATTTGAAAATCCCAAGGTTTGTTGCATAACTATCCTGAAATCCGGATAAGAAATGAAAGAAGAAAAAAATGAACCAAAATCAGATGAGATGAGTGAGAACATAGCCACCTTCCATGGTAAAATTTGAAAGTCCTGAAATAGGTTCCAAAACTAGATCGAATGCGTAATATAATTAAACAAAAATAATTACGAAAATCGATTTAAAATACCTATCTTTAATAACTCCTCTGTTCCTCTTCACTACAAGTTTCTTTGACTTTAGACGAATTGCTAATTTAAGCGTTCAAATAAAGAATTAGGCAAACGATTGTGAATTTAGATTCGGCAGCGCTGACAATGATCGGTATTCACCACCACTACTCCTCTTCATGATGGCAAATTTAATATTTCCTCGTCTAAAATAAGGATAAACAAAAAACAAAAATAATAATAATAATAATAACACGAAAATCGGTTCAAAATTTTGTAATTTATGCAGCGAAGACGGAATTTTTCATACACACACACACACACACACACACACACACATGGATTTGGTCTTAGACTGGTCTGACACGATTTGTACTCCTATTCGATCAATGTTTTTTCTCATGCTTGAGTGGGTTGTCCCACACCCCTCCCGATCAATTCTAATAAGTCGCCCCTCTACCTTGCTTATAAAAGCTAACTTCAGTAGGACGTCCCGAAATGGAGGAACGGAAGAAAGGGGGAACTTACTATAGAGAATTTCGTTTAGTTCATTTCTGTATATGTGCTTTCCCATTGTCCCGGAGATTCCAGATTTGCTAGGGCCTACAATTCTTTAAAAAGGCGAGACAGATAATTTAAATACTTCACATCTGAAATTGGTATCCTTTTCATAACTTACTGACCTTTTTGTATACCTACTGCCTTATAACCTTTGCTGCAGAACGTAGGATCGTGTAGCACTGTGAAGAGTCCGTTCTTTGAAAAGTGGCACGGCAGTTAGTAGGAAGAGGACTTTGCGTTACGAAGCTGTTCAGCGGAATATTTATAATTTTCAACGCGTGATTGTGTATAAATGGTTGTTCCAGCCGTAAAAAGAGTGAGGGCATAAATTGTAGGAAATTTTGTCTAGTTTATTTTTGTATCAGGGCAATTTGTAATTAAAGTTTATATTTTTGAGTTATAAGCGAAAAACTGGAAAAATTTCCACTTTTTGGGCCATAATTCAGCCTCCATAGAAAGCAAAAATGTTCAATGTCTGCATCTTCTGGTGCGTTCTGGGGTACCGTGCGTATGTAGGTGAAGTATTAGCCAAAAATAGGAGATAGTATAAAGCGTGAGGTATTAATATCGATACATTGATTAGTGTAAACAGCTGATTTTTTTTCTTTCTTCCCAACAATGTCATATAGGGTACCAACTTATTGAATTTCGGTTAATGTAAGTGATGATACTCTGTAAATTGGGCACTGCCTTGTATGAATTATAAGTAAGTAGGTGCTTGTATTATTGCCCCACACTTTCTCAATGAATAGATAGTATTACGTTTCGTTGTTACAGGCGATTCATGGTGACGTACAGCCTCGCTCACGCCCAAACGACGTCGTACAGAATCTTGTTTAAAAGTCTATCATCGTCGGATTTATTAGCTGCATCAGTGATGTTCATGGTAAGAAAAATAATCTACCAGTTACTTAATTAAGAATGTGAAGGTGAAATCATAAGTAGGTTCTAGTCATTGCGCGCTTAAAGTGAAACTCGAAAAATCTGACCATTCATTTATTGATGACCGATAACCGCAAGACTGTGTTACCCCACGGAAATTGGTTACGACATTACCCAACGCTTATTAATTTCTCAACGGTTGAAAGTCTCACAGTTTTGCTTGCGTCAATCAATTACCCAACTACATCCTGAATTTGATCGAAATTGGACGCATCATGAGAAATCGATGCTATTGATCGAACGGCGATAAAATTTATAGGAGACCATCTAGGAACAAATAAAAATCGGACTAAAACCGCTAGGTACAGTTTTGGGTGTGATAAGGATTTACAGCAGATAGACAGACACAGATCTAAACGATCAGCAACCTACAAAACGAACAAAGCAAGTGGCCCCAAGAGCTAAAGTTCATAGGTTGAGTAGCAAATAACGTAGCACTAAATCTCACACTGCTGATCTGGGGGCTCTAGTCTTCAGGATTCGTTTCTAGACGCCTCAAGGGGCCTCCATTCCAAATTTCAGCTTCATAGGTTGAATTTTATATGTATGTATAAATTATTGGTTGAATATAAGAACTCTGGACTCACTCAGCTGACCTAGGGGGCTTTAGATATCACGATTTTTTCTAGACGTCCCGAGAGGCGTGAATTTCAAATTTCAGCTTCGTCGGTTGAATAGCAAAGGAATTACCTACTCCGGATCTTACCCAGCTGACCTGCAGGGCTCGAGACTTATTGATTTGTTTCAAGACACCCCAGGGGCCTCCATTCCAAATTCCAGCTTCTTAGGTCAAGTAGCGAAAAACTTAGCTTCGGATCTAATTCGGCTCATCTATCGGGCTCTAGACGTCATGATTAGTTTTTAAACGACACGTCCTAAGGGTTATCCAATTCATATTCAGCTTCATAGGTTGAATATCAAAGAAATTAGATCTGCCCTTATTTTAGTCTCGAATAGCAAAGAACTTAGCTCCAGATCTCACTCAGCTGATCTGATTTGGGGGGCTTTAGACTTCATGATTCGTTCCTGGATCCCAAGGGTTCTCCATTTCAAATTTCAGCTTCAATGGTTGAATAGCAAAGAAATAGATCAGCCGCCTCAGTCTCTTTTTATCGTGACAATATTTTGTTACATTTTTCAATTTTCGGTCTTGGTAAAAGCGTTTTCCAGACTAAAAGTTATACTTAGAGGATTAAATTCGCGTCAATTGTCTATCAGAATTTCCTGAATTGTTTGATTCCTAAGTGAGAAATTGTATTTCAAAGTTTACAGTACTCAGAAAATATCAGTTATTCGCAAATTAAGGATTAAAATTGATATTCAATCGAGTTTATCATCGAAGGAAAATAAGTTGTAGATTCAATTTAGCGTTGATTGACCACCAATTTTTTTATTTCCCTCTAATATTTAGAGAGTTAATGTGTTTCAACATTTGAGTCAACCCCGCTTTTCCACTTATTTGGTAGGTACACTGATCTTTCCGCACAAAGCCGCACAACATAGGTTTTCCTTCATAGTAAAATTTATTTCAGCTGCAGAGTTTTGCAGAAGGAAGCATGGCACCCATGATCATAGATTCTAAGGTTATGAATAAATTTTAGAAGTCAGAAACAGGCCAGTCGTCGATGTACCGTGTGAAACTGAATTTTTCTTGGTATTAACTTCAAGTTTCCCATGAAAATCAAATCAAATCAAATCTATTTATTGCCTCAAGTTTTTCTTGTACAATACATTGTTATGAGTTGCCTCTTAAAATACAAACAAACAAAATACTTCAAAATTAATTAATCTTTTCAGTTTCTTGCTATATACAATTCCATCGTTACAGTTGAATCAATATAAAGCTTATAGTTACTTGTAATAAATCAAAACTTAGTCACAACTAGATACGCAAATACGTATTATGAATTACGGTTCAAAAGTAAAACAATAATACCATTTAATACAATCCCAAACATTTATTTCCACCTACACTCCATCTTCCTATTTTCAATAATCTCCGCTATATAAAATAAAGCAATATACAAACACAAATCATAGTCCGTTATGGTGTGAAAGGAAAGCGCTATTCTTCTCACAGACCAGCTTCTTCAATAAGGTCACCCAAAAACATTCTAATTCTGGTATACGTCAAAAGGAACTTCCCAAACATTTTGGTTTCATCCAATCAATTACATTTAAGGATTCTAAGTATTTCATACCTAGAGAGCCACCTATACCCAAAGTACTTAATCCTATCCATTGAAAGCTGGGGACATTCACCTATTACGTGCTCTATGGTTTCATTTATCTTTGT
Source organism: Adelphocoris suturalis (assembly GCA_030762985.1). Taxonomy (NCBI): domain Eukaryota; kingdom Metazoa; phylum Arthropoda; class Insecta; order Hemiptera; family Miridae; genus Adelphocoris; species Adelphocoris suturalis. The sequence continues at coordinate 72,220,485 of CM061040.1, read as the reverse complement.
ATTGCATAAAACACACTTTTGAGTCTGGTTTACTTTCAGATATTTATTCTTGAAATTTAGTTGAAGTATACCATGGTGCGACAGCCTGACTTGAGCTATTAATCTTTTATATATTATTAGCATATCAATGCCAAGGTATACCTCTGCACTCATACCCCCCTGTATTTCTTGGTATAGCGTGGAATAGGAAGAACGATTTATCCTTTCAATATCAATATATTCATATCTAATTTGAAAGCAATGGATAATGGCATTTCTTTTTTGCTTTATTACGTCAGGATCTTGACTGTTCCAGACATCCTCAAACCCAATAGTAGCGAGGATTCTCCTTAGTTGAACCGCCCAATTATATTTTTCTATACTATTGCCCATGTAATGCGCAGCAACTAACTGTTTATAGCAGATTAAGGGGTACCTACCTTCGGGCATCCTGAGGATTTTTTCCCACCAGCCAATCACTCTATCAAAAATCGCTACGCATAACCGAGGCCGACCAGTTTCGGAGCGTATTATATACCCAGAGCTGTAAAGTGCTTTTAATAAATCTTGATTGAATAACCTCTAATTCCTCCCAATATCTCATACTCCATACTTCTGAGGCATACATTAGTGTGGAACCCACCAGTGAGTCAAATATGGTACAAGCAGACTCCCAGTTCTGGCATCTACTGCTTACCAGAACCTGCCAAGTTTCCCATGAATATTCGTACAAGGCTGATACTGCAATCACAATTACTATATGTCTCTCTCGACATTCTCAACGAGTATATTTACACCCACACACTGTTGTGGCATCAGATCTTGTTCCCAAGCATTGAAATAATTTGCTCCGCGAAACCATGATTTTCCGTCCCGGGGGAACTTGTAAGAGAATTGAAGGTTTAATTTAGCAGATAGAATAACGGAGATTAGTGAAAAGGTACTTAAACAGTGAAATAGCATAGTATTCCCAACCGTGTTTAAAGAGTCGTAGGTGATGTTGCGGGATTCTTTAGATGGTTGCTCCGAATCTCGAGTTATATGAGTGAATTACGCGATGGAGGTCAAAGAGTGACATATGTTTCACAACATCACAACATGAATGATCGCTTCCAAGATGTATAGCGATGAGATTGTCATTAGACTTGAGCTAGCGAATTAGCCACTGCAGGTCGTGTTAGGAATAATCCCACGTAGAATACGCAAAGCCCTTTCTTGCATTTTAAAAATTCTGTCCGTATTAAAACAAATATAGCAAAACAGGATGCCATACCTAGCATGAGTTATAAAGACCGAAGTATGCAGATAACAGTGTGTGACACGACGTAACAGCTCGCAGTTTCCTCAAACAAAAACAAGAAGGAACTTCAAATTTCGCTCTCAGATAAGGCATATGTTAGTGATATGACAAGTATTGATCAAGAGACACACTAAATTTGTTTTATCAGAAAACTGTACAATTCTATCGATTATACTAAATGAAGAGGCGACAATGAAGCTGAATCTTCATGTTGTAAACATAGCGCAATTGGTTTTACTCTCATTCAGCAGTAAATCATGCTGTTTAATCCAGTTTTTTAGAGTGTAATACCTATTTGGCTTTGCATTTGATGACACATTCCTCAGATGATTAGCCAACAATTTCAGATTGTCGATCCAGGCTAAGGTTGGCCTTCAGTTTGACATGGCAAAGATAGAAATGTCCTTCATTTTTGTATTTTTATATTTAAACTAAGTTAGTCCGGTGCGCAAGATAATGTCCTTCGTTTTTGTATTTTTATATTTAAACTAAGTTAGTCCGGTGCGCAAGATAAGTCTACTTCTATCAGCAACCTACAATCATATATGTTGATAGTTTTTGTACGAAATTGTGCTAAAAATGAGTTCAAATATCATTAAAATGTGCTAAAAACCGAAAGAATAGCAAAAGTGTCTTTGAAATAATAAATATGGTCTCTGTAGCATTCTGTAATTTAGTCAAGTTTTTTACTTTTGGGCATCAATGTTTTTCATCCAAAATTCTAGAATATTTATCTAGAAGAATCCTTATAAATATAAAGCGAACAATTGCAAAGTCACTCATAAGACCATAGGCTGTCTGGAACTTATATGCATTTGGTTTTGTGTATACCTACACATAGGAATGCAGATTGGATTGGACAAACTGATCTGATTATAATCTCAGTGGTTAGCAGCAATAGATACTATTATATCAGTCATACAAAATTATAGATGATTCGGAACTGTAGAGCACCTGTAAAATGTTTAAAAATTTAAAAAATTCAAGGACTTTTTGTCACTATTTGAATATTACTGCCCTTTATTATCAATTTTGATTCGGTATAATAAATTAAATAACAATGTAATATGCAATAATGTTCATCTAGTTATGTTTGATTTCACAAGGAGTTAAGTGAAAACCCCAACCTTGATGATGTGCTGGGGACGTTGGTTAACTAGCACTAATCTAGAAACTGATCGCTACTTATGTGTTTCTGATTCAGTCATTGAAAAATCATAAGCTCTTGAACGATATTCTAAAAACCTTCATCAATGCTGTGGTAAAATACTTGGTACTATTCGACGGAGTAGTTACTTATGGAAGGAATCACGCTAGATTGTGGTCAATAGTAAGTACACTATTCAAATCGAATAATTATTTAGTTATTCAACGTAAGCTTGTAAGGAACTGTAGTATCGTTGCAACTTAATTTAAGTAAACCCAATTTTGATTCATGACACAAACCAGAATGAATTTATTTTTCATGACAATGCTACACGTCACATGTTGTCATTATGGAAACATCACATGAGTTATAGAATGTGAACATCCTACCCCCCCCCCCCCTCACCCCCTCAGGGGGTAGGTGAATATTGGGCAACTCCATCATTGGCCAATCGACTACTGCTCCTTTTCTTGCTCTTAGCTGATCAGCACGCTTCCGCGTTTTCTCCGCCCCTGTGCATTGAAGTCATGTTTGTGTATGAATATAATGTAATTTGGAAAATTTGATTTTATTATTAAATCATATAGAAATATAAAATTAATAAATTATGTACAGGAAAACACATTTATTATGGTTTGCAACGAACCAAACTCTTTATTATAGTTTCCTCACAAACACTCTAGGTAACAATATAAACATATGAATAAACATATTGACAGTGTAAGGAAATTTTGTCAGTAGTTCAAATTTTGTTGTCCATATGTTAATAGGAACAGTATTTTGATACCAATTTTCAGGGGTGTTAAAAAATTATTTTATTGGTCGATTACAAATGTTCATTATTGAAAACAATAAACCAAAGTAGTTTTACATACTCGGTTACAACCATAAAAAACATTAAATTTAGGTCTGTTGTTGCCTGGAGATGAGAACTACTGATATATCCAAACGAATAAACAAAGATGCAAGCCGAATGCACCAATCCATCCGCCCAAAAAGACGTCTCGGATTGTCATAACAGAAGGCACCTAACTGTTTAGTGTAAACAAATTTCACTCTCTCCATTCAGAATAAAACCATAGAAAGTCGACATAGAACAGGCAAATTTAAAAGAATAAAATGGGTGAAACCCAATTTATTTCAAATTTTCTAAAGTGATGAGTAGGTACATGGTTCTTGGACTCACAAAGGGGAAAATACTAATTTCAAGCGTTAAATGGGTGGAAAAATATTGGACATTGCACTAAGTAAACATTCTTGAAAGCTCCAAAATGCTCCACCTTTATGTACCTATTCTGTGCTATAAGGGAAGAAATCAACCATGAGGAAATGCCTAGGAAATTCCAGTTTATATGAAAATTAATACAAGGTTTGGTATTTTGAGCCCATCGCGACCGCTTGGCTTACGACATCCCATCTCAATACCATCGCAACCTTATTAAAAATAAGATTATTGGGAAGATTTCAGTATTTTAACATCCTTTTGGGTATTAAGAAAAGTTTTTTGTTTCAGATTGACTCTTACACAGGGCTGTTGAATGCATTAGATACAACGGATGTGAGCGGTGGATTAAAAATTTTTGGTTCCCAGGGATTTGTTTTCAGTTGGTATTCTGAATGTGACTTAAAACTACCTCCAACGCCATACTTGCTGCAGTTCAAGCAAATATCTCTTACGGTACATGTTTATCGACTTATATTATTAAATAGTTATTTGGGTGACTACGCGAAGCTCCCCGTCCGAAGTGTAAGTCATTTGCGCTTATCATTTGCGCTCGGTGCTCCCCGGCAAGTTCTAGCAGGCATACGCGAAGCGTCCCGTGCCGAGATAATGGGTGTACGTGATGCTCCCCGTCGAACTTTCTTCCCCTTTCGAGGCGTTTCAAGCCTTATCACTTATCAGTGATTTGAACGAACTGGCTCTCAGTGATCATCGACCAACATGAACGTATCCAAGTTTGTAGCATCCGGTACTCGTCGCGGTCGCGATGTGCTATTGGTGGACAGTTTTAAATTTTATTTCCAAAAACCGTTGGCAAAAGAAATGAGTAGGTGGGTGTGTAGTGTGAGGAAGTGTGAGTGCGCAGTAAAGACAATGGAAAGGCAGATTGTGGATGTGGTTGGCAGTCACGACCACGACCATCCCCCAGCTGTAGAAAGCTACGTTGCGAATAGGGTGCTCCAAAATAATGTTTAACGGAAGGCTGACCATTTTGATGTTCATTTTTATCTAATTTCCCTTATTGACGACGCTCACGAGATTATTCTGTGACATCATTAAATTAATTTTGTTTTAATATACTATAATTATTCATGCATGATGTTTTGTTCACCCCTTATGATCTACCCTGATCTACCATGAAGTTTATTTAAGATGAAATTGAAGAGAATTTTATTGATTACTGAACTTTATAGTGTAGAATCTTTTTTTAGCACCGGTGGCGGCGGTCTATGGCTGTTGTGTCGATGGTCTTTGCCGTTGTGTTTCTGGGATGGGGAGCCGCCATGGCGGATGGGGGTGGCTCCCCGCCTCCACCTGCTTTCTCTTTTATTTTTTCTCTCTTTTTACGTGAGGAGGTGTGGTAGATATGGATAATTCTCCCTCTCCTTCTTCTTTTCTTCTCCTAGATGATGCCTGAATCAAAGTTTATCAAATAAGCATTTTGACTTTTGTTAATGCCTGAAATCTAGGTTACTGCATTAGGTGACTTTCGTATATAGGTGACGGGGATCTTCGCGTACATGAAGAGAAAGGAGGCAGGGAGCTTCGCGTACATGAGGAGAATGGAGGCGGGGAGCTTCGCATACACGAAGAGAAAGTAAGCGGGGAGCTTCACGTATAAAAACTCGTCGATGGGGAGCTTCGCGTATGCGCCCAATTATTTGGTACCTTTTTTATTTCATATTTCTATTTACTGTTACTCAAAAAGATGCTCCGCATACAAAAGATGCCGAGCCAAAAATGCATGATATAATCCAATTTGGACCAAGCCAATAGTCGGATCGCTATGCAGTGCATTCATCTTCAAGTCTTCAGATTTCAAGAAGTGTCTCACTTCCAAACGCAGTCAGAAAGAGTGAGAGAACGAATGCACTGTACTGGGAGATGGTGATTTGACATATTGGCTTGGCCTGTATTGGACGATACAGATTAAGTGGCATAGAATCTTTTGTACGGGGAGTGTTTTTGGGGGATATCACATATTTTTTGTGGACTAGGAGGAAAAGGTTGTAATGTGCAAGCTGAATAAGATTGCTATTCCATTTAACCCCTCCCTTACTGCCCCCCACCACTTGGTCATAGCGGCTCGAACCCCCGAAAGGTACTTACACAGGACAAAGCTAGCCAACGTTTCAAATTTCATCAAAATTGACTGAAGAAAACTGCAAGAAGTGGGTGGGTAAAGAATCAGGTGAGACGAGAGGAAATAAAATGAAAGAATAAAGACTGAAAAACGTGGATTTTTATGCCTTGTTTTAGCTTATGAGTGTATTGAATTTATCTACCGTTACATATTTGCCACCAGACGACTCAGAGGCGCATGCCCCTCACAGGATGTGCAATGAGGCCAACCTAGGTCCCAGCCAAGCTATGGGTCGGAAAAGGGCCAATTTGAGCCGAAGTTAAACACCATGAAAAAATGAGAGTAAAAACCGCTGTTTGCATTCCAAGCAAATTAGACCGAAATTAGAGGAACAAACCTATTCATTCAAAATTTATTCAGGAATGTGTTGGGGAAGGTCCTGCGGTTCTGCGGTTTTTCGCTCATTTGTAACTCGGAAACGGTGTACCCTATGTGAAGTGTTCCTGAATTAAACACTGAAGCTCACTAAATTTCCTACAACTTTGATCCAATACATTATAGCGGAAAAACGCATAATTTCAGCTGACAACTCATCATTATTTGAACTGAATGGTTATGACATACACTTATATTATATTTATATGTCATCATATTAATAATAGGAGAAAGAAGTACATTAAGGGTAAATGTAAAGTGTTTAGTTGCTGAATCTGCCACCACATGGCAGCACAAAGCTGAAGGAAATTTGGTTTACTTCTCATTTGAGAACGAAATGACATATTCTGACTCCGTAAACGGATTATTCATCTATATGAACGTAAAATTACTGGAAATTGGTTTAAAAAAAGAGCAAAACTCGGCCCTTCGGGCCTCGCAAGGGGCTCCGCCCCTTGACCCCCCGGATGTTATTACTTTGAGCCTGACTGCTAAAATGTAAAAAACATGGAATCATGTTTTAGCTCCTCGCTCTCACTTTATTATAGAAATGATCACGACGATTGAGCTCTTGTGAGATGATGATCTCCTAATAGAAACTCGCGAGTAAACATTCACTTTATTATAGAAATGATCACGACGATTGAGCTCTTGTGAGATGATGATCTCCTAATAGAAACTCGCGAGTAAACATTCACTTTATTATAGAAAGAGGCTAAAGAGGCTACATACGAAATTACAGCTTCCTATAGTGTAAAGTACAGAAATTACCTATTAAAATGATTTAACCACCGCTTCACAAATCAAACCGTTCTCGCAATATTCGGATTACCTGCTATGAATCATATAATCGAAACACCAGCTCAATGAAATCATCAGAAATTAACAAGCGGTTGCAATCATGTTCACAATATCAATAATTGAGAATGATCACCTGTGTGTAAACAATTATTCATATAACCATGCTCATAACTCAGCTTGTTGGCCACGCACTTCGCAGTAGTTAATATAGTATGGTTGGATAAATCGAGAGCTTTCGAACGAATGGTCAACGAATTTTGTGGGATGAAAAACGACGAAGTATCATATCCCTAGCAACGACTCGGTTGTAAGCGGAAATCATCACAATTATTGGCGCTACTTTCATATCACTTTTCGGCGGGGGATCCATCGCTAAAACATGATTCCATGTTAAAATATTTTGCTGGGTGTTCCAAAAAAGTTGGATCAAAATTTTGAACATTTTTAAAAAGTGGCCAAATAGGCACCTTTGTCCTACACAACAGAATACAAATCCGTTTTCAGAATTTCATTGCATTGATCATTGATCACTATGGGTCGAGAGAATGGCAAGGGGAAAGGTGCATTGATGTGGTGGGTTCTCGGTATGTTTTGGTTGTTTCAGCGCGGCCCTAGTGTTATCCGTCTTCCCAGCCATTACGCTGAATGAATTTATTACATCCACTACTTCATCTACAGAAGAAAAAAAATGTTTGATTGATTAAAATTGCAAAGAAACAAACTGTTGCTAATTGAGCGTTAAATTATTCAACTTGCGGTTCAGCATGCCTCACGTAGGAACATATGTACCTACTATTCATGTAGCATCTTTATTTGACGGAATAATGTAAATAAACTATTCTATCTTACTCAAAACTCCTCATCACTGATTAATCCTCATAAAATAGACCTTCCATTTTGGAATTGCACAGTACTAAAATACATACTACTACTATAATAATTAATATTGGGCAAATAGCTCTACATAGTTCAATCAAGGCGTATTTTGCTTCTCTACTACCGAAGGTAGGGAAGCTTTGAGTTCGTGATAGAAGTCGAAAAAATTGCTGACCTCCAAAGTCTAAATTTCCACGTGCGTTTTGCGTTTCAGAGCTTGCTGGTGTCTGTCTGTCTGTGGTAAATTCTTGTCACGCCCAAAACTATACCAAGTTTCAGTCCGATTCCGATTACATTTTTCCGTAAATTTTCAGGGATTGTGCGGGTTAGCTCTTAGACGGTTCCCTATAATTTTCACTGCCATCGAATCAACAGTAGCCAGTGCGCATGTGCGAACGTGAATTTCTTCGTGAGTTAGACGTAGATTAGTTTCATTTTCTCTTGGATGATAGAAAAGCTGAAAGGCAGAGAGAATTTCAAAAAGATCAGAGAGGAAATTTCAAATGGAAAATGTCCTGAAACGCGAAGGATGTCATGTACGTACCGGGACTTGCGGCAAATATTCTCTTTGTGAATTCTCTAGTTGAAAAGGGCTATAAAGTCAGCTTTGACTCGTCTGGTTGCAATATCTACGAAGAATGCCAGATTAAGGGAGAAACTATAGCCACCGGAAATGATACTGACGGTTTATTCAAACTTAACACTTATAAAAGGACAAAGTCAACGCCGTGCAACAACTTCACGATCAAGAAACATGGCGTTTACGATTAGGTCACCTCAATCACCATTCAATGATTCTACTAAAAGATGGATCATCAACTGGGATAAGCTTTGCCACTTCGAAGCCAAAAGTTTGCGCCGAATGCGTTAGAGGTAAGTAGGCTCAAAATCCTTTCCCACATAATAAGAACAAAGCTGTTTCCAAAAATTTGCTTCATCTGGTCCACTCGGATGTATGCAGTCCTATTGAAATATCCTCTTACAGCGGAAATCGTTTCTTACTCACATTAATAGACGATTTTTCCCGTAAAGTTTTCATTAACTTTATGAAACACAAGAGTGAGGTCCTTCAAATATTTAACCAATTTCGAAAGTAAGTTGAAACTGAACGAAAAATAAAAGTTCTTCGAACCGATAATGAGACTGAATATTGCAATAATAAGAAGGAAAAAATTTGTAAAGATGATGTATGGTATAAAACATGAAAAGACTGTAGCAAAATGCGGTCGCAGAAAGATACTACCGTAACTTTATGGAGAAAGTGCGTTGCATGCTCATCCACTCGAAGCTTGATTGGCGAACTTGGGCTGAAGCTGCAAACACCGCAGTTTATTTGATCAACAGATCTCCAACCAAGAAGATTCCCAAAAGTACTCCAGAAAAAAAATGGACTGGCGAACGTGTTGACTTGAGCAACCTAAAAATATTTGGTTGTCGCGCCTACAGTCACATACCTGACAAGAATCGACGTAAACTCGACTCTAAGAGCAAAATCTACATCTTTGTTGGTTATTCTGATTCCAGCAAAGGGTTTCGCCTTATGAATCCCGATACTCACCAAATCAAAATAGCTCGTGATGTCAAATTCGACGAAGCAAATGTCAAAACCGTTGACGTAACAAACGCCAGTACACTAAGTCTTCATCTATCTCCCGATTTCCTCTAACATCAAACCTTGAGGAGTCCGAACCTGGAAATGACACTCCTGAGTCGGAAGATGACACATCTGAAATGAACTCTGATGACGAGAGGCATCATGCTCTGAAGAATGCCTATCAGCAGATTAGGAAAGCAGATCTACCTACAACTCTCGTACTGAGATACCCACGATCGTAATCACAGATACCGATGAAGAAGAGAGCGTGAATACCTTTCAAGATAAAAAGGTAACCTGTACGTAATCGTAAAGCTAAAATTTTTGATGATTTTGTCATGATAATAAATTGTATTAAAAACGAACCCCTATCATTTTCTGAAGCTTTAGCTTGTAATGATAAAGATAAACGGTTAAAAGCAATTCAAACAGAACTTGACGTATTCAAAATAAATTATGCTTGGGATATCGTAGGCAAACCTAAAAATAGATGAATCTTTAAAATCAGAAGGGATGGAGATGGTAATGTAGTCAAACATAAAGCCAGACTAGTCGCTAAAGGTTTTTCTCAAAAATTTGGTGAAGATTACACAGAAACATTTTCTCCCGGTATACGTCACAGCAATTTGAGATTATTATTGTCACTGTGTGTTGAATTGGGTCTAGATACCAGTAATTTCGACGTAGATACAGCATTTCTTAATGGCAAGCTAGATGAACAAATCTTTATGGAATTACCTGAAGGCATTTAAAGTTCTCTAATGCAGATTCTTATCAAAAAGTTTGTTTACTTAAAAAGGCCATATACGGTCTCAAACAATCCTCCAAATCGTGGTACAAAAAAGCACAAAGTGTACTACTAAATATTGGCTACTATCAATAAAGATTGAACCTTGCATTTTCTTTAAAGTTTCCGCAGATTCCATATGTATTGTTGCTTTATATGTAGACGATTTTTCCTTATTTTATAACGATAAAAACGAAATTAAATTATTGAAAGACATGTTGTTTCAGAAATTCAAAATAGAAGTCCAATTTTGCACTGTCTAGGGATGAAAATAGAACAAGACAAGGATAAAAAGACATTGAAATAGAGCCAAGAGCAGTATGTCAATGCCATTTCACAAAAATTCGGCATGGTCGAAGCGAAAACTGTAAAAACTCCGTTAGAACATAACACCAGACTCAGCATTGAGGGAGAAGCGTACGATGCACATTTTTTTTTTTTTTTTTTTTTTTTTTCAAGAGCTGGGAGTGAAATCTCGAACCCCCTGAGTGACTGAGGTTCACTCCATCGTGTTTCACTCCGACTGAACAGAGTGGGTTTTCACTCTGACACAGGGCATTCAAAATTGGTGTTTTGCGCTCAACTGAGGATCAACGGGGGTTCGGAGATTCACTCCCGGCCATCCCCTAGAGGAGTTTGGATCCGCAATTCCAGACAAATTGTTGGACTACTCTCGGTGATTCAATGCCAATTTATTCTGTCACGAACGGGAGCAAAACGTCAAATGACTAGGAGATGGCCGGGAGTGAAACCCCTGTTACCCTATCCTAAGTCCTGTTAGGTCATTTTAATGGAACAAAAATAGTGACCGAGTTTGATTGAGTGTAAATTATTGGAAGGTTTGTAAATGAACTACCCAGGCAGTTCAAAGCCTTAGTGAATACGAATCCTCAACTGGTTTTTCAAATTTAGAATCTCTTCAATGACGATTTAGACTGGTTTATTTTTGTTTGACTATGAATCTCATTTGGGAATATGAATAATCCTTGTTTAATTTGTTTTCAGGTGGTTGTGATAAACAATCTTCCATATGATGGTAACCTCTCCCCAATCCTAACTGTAGCATTACGCACGAAAGATTATCGTCGCATAAAGCAGTTACCAAACAACCTCACCTACCGTATTACTTTACCGGTAAGCAAATTAAATTCAATTTCTTGGAATATTAATAACTTTATCTTACATAGTACATAACAGTTATGCTAAATACATGAGTATATAAGTAGGTAACATAAAACGTTCAGAGTGGGTTCCGTGGGCCACTCCGTAGATTGAACAATTCAGAAGTCAGGTCAACGAAAACCAAATTTACGAGTCACTGTTGGATTTCAGCGTGGTCATAGTTTCATTTTCTTTTTAATCTCCGTTAATTTCTTGGTGTTGGTGGGCTTCATAGGTTTGTTTGGTGAGATCATCCGATTGGAATTGCATACTTTTGTGGCGTTTGTTGTACAAATGCTGAAGAACTTCTGTGACCTCTGATATGTCCAAGTCCTTGTGTAACGTCTTGTTTCTGACAAACTATGGGGCATCACTTCTTATGAGCTGTAATATTTCATTTTGTATCATTCGAGCTTGAGCTTTTTCAATATGTGAATTAGCTGCTGACGACAAAATTACGCATCCATATTGCCACATGGGACTAATAAACAACAAATAAATGAGTTGTCCGCGCACGGCCGCACTTGGTGTGGGGATGCATTTTCTTTGATGAAGAACACGTTTACAATAGTCATTCACTTCCAGATTTCTTTATATGTATATCACTGACTTAAGCTCTAGACGTTTCATACGTAGTTTCTATTGAATAAACACTTCACTTCGTATTACTAAAACAGTTGTCTTCTTTAAATTATCCCCTACTCTCTGATTATTATTCATCATCGATATCAGAAGTGGGATAGAGTTACTTTCACGCTCACAACATTTAAGCAACCGAACTAATCAAGCAAGAAACAAAAACATGATGACGCAACAATACGAAATCCTGACATCCACCTACGCAAGTAAGTTTCCGGACTGGAAACAAAGGTAAGCGTTGAAACTTAATTAAAGGACGTAAACGTTCTACTAAATAAACGACCGAAATTCAATGATTTAGAAATTTTCTCTCATTAAAGAGGATAAATCTCGTAAAATTACTTCATAGTGAATGATTTACTTGAAAAATAACCAATAATGGTCAATTATCAATTGTAATTTTAACACTGACACTCTTATTTGTCTGAAATATTTCTCAGTATACTGAAGTGTTGATCTATAGCCTAAATAATTAATCACCCGTGATTTTCGAATAATACTGATTTATCACTAAAATAGTACACTTCTACAATCACCTCTCGATCTCTTTATTGTCCTTATTTGTTATTATTATAAATTTTATTATTATTTTGTTATTATTATTATCATATTTCAAAAATTATGGCCAATAATTGTGAAGTGAGTACCTATCTTCCTACTGACGAAAATCAGGACACGGGGGATGGATTTTCCGAGCCCCCATCAATCCCGGATAAACACTATAGACCGTTCCCATTAGTCGTTATGCCATCCACAAACACAGAATCTTTACCTTCCACGCAATCACCACTTAACCCGCTATTAGACCCTTTTAGAAACATTTTAAATGATTTTGCGTCTATAATGAGACAACCCCCCCTACGGCTCCCGTTGTTAATGTCCACATTCCTCAAACAATACAATTTTCGGAATTTGATCCTCCACGGACCGACCCACAACTGTGGTTGCGATCAGCCCGGGCGGTCGTGGACCAACAAAATGTGCGCGATATGCACTATTATCTTCCGGCTCTGACAACAGCCTTTAGACAACACAAAGCCGCTATGTGGTTTTCTACAATTGAACCCGCACATCTCTCGGTTGACGATTTTTTTGAAAAATTCTCGATACGTTTTTGTCATCCTGATACCCCTGTGGGAAAATTGTACACTGTATTTTCAAATCAGACAACTCCCCTCACTTCACATGTAATTATTGCCACAAAAAGGGACATTCAGCAGACAAGTGCTATAGTAATCCAGCTTCCACTTCCACCACGGGCCAGACTTCCAAACCTTCTTACGGGGGTCCGGCCTCTACTCGGATACCTGGACCATGGAAGAAGAGATCTTCCATGCCTGGACCATGGAAGAAGAGATCTTCCATGCCTGGACCCTCTGGGATGAGACCTCGGGGAACAGGCGTCCGCTCGCCGCCACCCCCACGTCCGAGGTTGCCAGAACACTAGGTTTATTGATAAAAACAGGTTTATAACGACAGATTAGCTACTTCACTTACAGTACATAATATTTATTTTCAAGTATAGTCTTTGTAATTGTGCTTCATAAAATTGTTTCGATGGAATTATTTTGGGTGAAGATATTCACTCACCTACTTTGTCTGTTTATACTCATCATGACAGGTATGAATTTGTACAAAATTTAAAACTTAATCAAAATTTAGTTAGAACCTCATTTTCGGAACAATATTCTGCTTCGTTCAAAGATCCTGAAAACTATTAATAAAACTTCTTAGGCCACTACAGATCCAACTCAATTAACTTACAAATATCAATATGTACAGAATTTGGAACATCATCAAGATTTAGTCAAAACTTTGTTTCCAGAAGAATCTTCAACTCCGTTCCAACTGTTTAAATACTCTGTTTATTTTCCAAGCAGTCTTCCGCGACGTAATAGATCTGGAATGTTCTTTCACGGTTTATGGGGCTCCTTTATTGCCTACTGAACCCCTCAAATTCGAAGCTCATTCGCTTTCACTCATAGCGTCCCTTTTTTTACCTGCTCGACCCATTTCCGACCAAATGGTGTTTACAAACACGGGAAGTAATCGTGAATAAACTGCTTGAAATAAACAGAAATAGTCTTCATACAATTAAATAATTTTGGGCATTGTGGTTTTATTTAAGTGGAACTAAGATACTCGTAGTTACAGGGGGAAGCAAATCCACATCCCAATAAGTATTTCACAGAAAGTCTTTTATATTAACATAGCACGGGGTGATTTGTGGCCAAATGTGTTCGCAAGTTCGATTCCATTTTATTTCATGTAATGAATGATCAAAGACGCGTGTCACATGGTCGACGGCCTTCTTCAGTTATTATTAACACTTCATTTCGGTTGATAGACATTTATGGCTGAGATTAAAATCACAAACTGTTCAATTCACACAATTGTCCAAAGAATAGTTGCAGGCGGCACAGTTGCAGGATGACCGAATACCAAATAAAATTCGTCAGCTATAAGCTAGCGAATTACCGCTGCAAATCACAGCCCCTTATAGTTTAACAAGCAAAAGGAGACGGTAATTGTATCCTTAATCCTATTATACAGGTAAAATAAAAATTACCACCGTTCCTATTTTTTTACTGCCTGTCTATCGTTATACCATGGCATGATTCCTTTTCGATTGCATGATTCAGATTGCATGATTCAATTTCAATACATGATTCAATTCGGATGCATGATTCAATTATGCATTATGAGATTCATAAAATGATGGACGCTGTGATGTCACGATTTTGGTTTCCTGGGTTACGTAGATTTGTGCACACTTATTATGTCCACTTGTATATTATATATTTATTGTGTATTTATTATGTCCTATATATTATATATTGCATACTTATAAGCCTCCCGTACCATTTCATACTGCTCCACGTAGACTGATTTTTCATCAGGGAACAAATTTTACGTCCCAATGTTTTCCAAATTTTTCATACCCCTGAGGCCCCTATCGTGGATGAATTTATTTTGCTCCCAACGCGTCAGAATTTGGACGAAATTCGTTCCACACCAACTGAGCGAATCGCGCGTTCACAGACTGAGGACTTGGAACGCTCGCTCGCCCGCCACCCTACCACTTCTCCCTTGAATGAAAATGATCTCGTTTTCCGCGAGGTAGGCTCGAGGCAACGACGTAAAATGAACCCAAAATTCAAAGGAACTTACAAAATCATTTCAGTACTTCCTCACGGTAGCTACGATATACAAAATTTGAACACGGGACATACTTTAAAATTTGCGCGCGGCCGTCTCGGGAAAATTGAACGGGACACTGACATTCTTCCCAATTTAATAACTTTTTCGGATTCTGAACAAGAAGAGGAATAAACCTTGTTTCACAGCTTCAAATTGCAAAACATTATTGTCTTACCTCATCTTCATTATGCAAACGTCAACTTTAACAATCATTAACGATCACGTGCCTTTTCCATACAGACTTCGACGGTGCTTCGAGGGCCCCGAAGTACCGTCCTACTGCGCTTGCGGATCGTGCACAAGGTCGGCCATCCCGGGGCAAACCCTGGTTATCCGATGGTGCCGTTCGCTTTTTGCGCAGTTGGTCAAAATTCCGGCAGGATGCAAATCAGCTGCCCTGTGCCGCTTCACGGCAGGTAGCGGACGCGTCTTTTGGCCACAATAGGTAGGTAGGAACGACTAGAAAACGCGCGTACTTGGCCACTCTAAACCAATTCGATATTAAAATCGATTGGGGCGAGTGAGCCGGCCTCTCTAAACCAATTTCGGTCATCATACCGGTTGGGGCGAGTGAGCCTTTTTGGTCCTGAGCAGGACACTTTTTCCAATTTTAAAATGCAAGCTCCCGATGAGCATACTATCTCTTTAATAACTTAACCCCTTAGAGGGTAAATGATATGTTAAACCATGGCTACCGCGCGCATCGCCGTTTTTGATGCTTGCTCTCTTCCCTCTGCAAAGATAGGAAGAACCATTAAAACACGGGTGCCGGAGCCCGGTGCACAAATTCTGCGGTGCGCACTCCCTGGAAAGGGGGACAAGGGTGGCGAAATGCGCCCCCCTCCTTTACTGCCAAAAGAGCAACCAGACGAGCAGGAGTCAATGGATTTTCGGTCCACGGGGACCCCCCATTCCAATTTATGGTGAACGCACGAAGATCGATCTAACTACCTTTTAATTTTTTTACCAGCACTCACAAACACCTATTTTCTCCCAAAGTGGAATATATATATTTTTTTATCTGAACACTCGAAAAATTGTGTTTCAAAACCAAACGAACAGAAAAGATGACAACCAACAAATGGTGCGCTATATGGTACGCTCAAAATTGTTGACTAACACTGTTCACATATAAACTGCTAAACCAATGAGGTCCACTTTTTTTTCCAACGAGTGCTATTCCATTAACCTACGTGGTCTCTCGAACGAATTTAACATTCACTTTCCTGGCTAGACAGACGATTTAGCTACAAAACAATAACTTACGTTCCTCGGCCCTCCTCAGCTTAACGTTCAAACGACTTCGATCCCTCGAAATATCTTGGTTACCTCGGTTCGCAGGTTTTATGACCCGCAACATTGTCCAGACTGCGGCTGTCCCTTTTTGGGATATTTTCGTCCGCTCCAACATGTGTTGAACCTTTTTCTCTACCTGAACTGTCATTTACAACCTATTTTTCGAAATATTTTTCGCCTGTTTACGTTAGGTCAAACCCTGCACTAAATGTCGGTTCAGACCTAGTAATTCCTGGGCAACATCCTTTGACGTGTTTGCTCGGCTCGTTTTATTACCCCATTGCTTTCAATAACTTCCTCGCACAACACATGTATTATGCCCTATAACAGGTCATTCCCGACCTACGTAGAAAGTTTTCGGACTGTCTGACCAAACATGTTTTTACAAACGTCCATTTCAATGTGTCCCTCTTTTATGACATACCTCTAAACCTCGTTTTCGAATTTTTCAGTTCTTGACGAGTCCTCGGTGCGAGGAAATGTACCTACCTTTTACGACATATCAAGTTTTGTACATAACTCCCTTGGGAGGTACCGATAATCCCCTCTTTTGTAAATGACTTGTCATTTTATATAACAAACTCTTACTCTCTTATATGCAACCTGTAAATATTTTCTAATTGTAACATTTCCATGTGAAATTTCAAATTATTCAATTTTGACATTCATGTGTCATAGTCATTCGTAGAATTTTTTCCACTTGACATTTTCATTAAGTTCCACATACTTTCTCAAGCGTTTTCACTTCATTACTATTATATTTTTATGGTGATAATTTTATTTCCTTTCATGACTTGTGATTACCTCATCATAACAACGTGTTCATTATATCCCATCTGTAAATATTTACTCAATGTACAATTTACATGTTTTTGATCATATTTAAATAATTTATATCATTTGTAAATAATTCATTGTACTTTTCCTTCGAATATTCTCATATTTTTTTATGATTGTATTATATCTTATAAAATTGACATCACGATTGTAATCCGATTGTAAAGCCGAATCCAGGCTTTATACCATTTGTAAATACTTTAATTTTGTACACTTTTCATCTACCCCCGTCCCGGGTTAAATTTTCGCCACCAACTAATACGGTGACCTTACACCGTCAAACCATGGGGTTGTCTTTTCTGGGTCCCATTGCTTTGTTTTTAGTGTAACTTCATTCCACTTCGGAATCTTGCTATTTCTTCGTAGAGTTTTTTTCGTTTGTCTTGGCTGGCTATTATCAGGCTGTCGGGAATTTGGGGGACCTTGATCACGTCCCCTGTGCCTTGCTTGCCTTTCTGGGAGCCATCCTTGTTCAAACTTTTTCTCTACGCATTCAATGTAAATTCACATTGGCGCACCTAGGTTCCCTCTCAAACATTCCCGTCATGGGACAAAATTTCCCCCGGGGTTTTCTCGCCTCTGGGGCGAGGCGCTTTTGGGCCCCCCCGTATCGTGGAGCGTCAACAGTACTTGACTGTTAATTGATGGAGCGAATCAACCTCATATTATTGCAAATAGGGTATTACTGACGATATATATATATATATATATATATATATATATATATATATATATATATATATATATATATATATATATATACACATTCATTAATAATGGTTCTACTGAACTATATATAATTATGTGGTGCCATTTTCCGAAATTAATTAATCATTTATATTGAGGCCAGGGGGTCTGTTAGCTCCTAAAACCCAACGATGAGCCCTTTCGGACTGCTGCAATTGACGATCATTAGCCGTATCCGGCATTTTGCGTAACACTTTTACTCCAAAGCACTCATCAAAAGATGCGTCATGAGATCGTGCATGGACTTTAACAGGGAGTGGTCTGGGTTGATGAACTGAGGCCCTGTGATTGTTCATCCGCAGATTCAGGGTTGTGGCTTTTCCTACGTAAAAAGCTGGTCCTTCTTCACATTTCTTGCATATCAGCTGGTAAACACAGTTCTTCGACTGGCATTCTGCGTATCCTTGACATCTGTAGGTATGTGACGTATTGGCCGAAGTGAAAGTAGGCTCATCGATAACCAAATCGCACAACTTGCACCTCGGACGCCTACATGGAAATAATCCATGTTGAAGTGGCTGCAAAGGTTGTGATTGTGGATGGCGATGGGACAAAATGTTCCCTATATTTTTGCCTTGGCGGTAGGCCATTCGCGGTGTTTCACGAAAGATGTCTCTTGTCTGTGGGCTCGACGCCAGAACTGATTGGAGTTCCCGAAGAATTCCGTTGATTTTTTGAGCCCCGAAGAAGAAGGTTGTCACCAACGAAGGCCTGTCCGTTGACTCTCGTGGGCTATGTTGGTAGTTGAGTTGTGCTGGGACGATTCTATCACGCACAAGGTTTTCTGGATAACCTCTCTCCAACAACTTGTTTCTCAAACCAGATAAATATCCCTCCAGATTCTCTTTTTGATTGCAAATTCGGTGGCCTCTGATTGAAAGTGATCTAGGAATCGACCGCTTGGTATGTGGGGGATGGCAGCTAGTGTAATGGAGATACAGCTGTTTATTCGTGTTTTTCACATGTACTCCTGTGACAAATTCTCCATTGTTCAGTGTTATGTCAACATCGAGAAATTTTGCCACCGTTCTACTGTATGACCATGTGAACGTTACAGAGAATTGAGAATTTAGTGCCTCCAGGAATATTAGCAATTCTTCTTCGCCATGTGTCCATAACAAGATAATGTCATCAATGAACCGTTTCCAGATTAAGGGAGTTTTATCTCTGGACGATAGAAAACTGTTCTCTAGACGTGCCATAAAGAGATTTGCATAGGATGGTGCCATCCGAGTTCCCATTGCAGTGCCTCTTTTTTGAAGGTATACCTGATTTCCAAACTTGAAAACGTTCATTGTTAAGACACATTCAGCTAATTTCACCAAGAAGTTGGTTGATGGAGTTCTAGGCTCAGGGCGCTCCTGTAAAAACCCGGTCAGTGCTTGTAGCCCTTCATCATGCGGTATCTCGGTATACAGTGAGTTCACGTCAACTGTGACTAGAATAACATCTTCAGGAACTCTTGTGTGTCTTAGAACACTGAGAAAGTGTTGGGTGTCCTTGATGAAGGATGGTTGGCACTGAACTATAGGCTGCAGATGTGAGTCTACAAAAGCCGATATTCTTTCAGTTGCACAACCATAACTAGCAACAATTGGGCGGCCTGGAGGTAACACGTCCGGAAGAGAGTAGGGCTTGTGAATTTTGGGCAGAAGGTAGAAATCAGGGCATTGTGGAGAATCAGGAACCAAGGCCTGAATGTCCATGGCGCTTAATCCCTCATTTCTTCCATTCCTCTTGATGTATGTTCTGAGGTCAGCAGCCAGTTCACTTGTTGGATCACGGTTCAATGTTTCATAAAATCTCGTGTCTCCCAACTGCTTCATGGCTTCTAGTTCGTAGTCTGTACTATTCATCACTACCACTGTGGAGCCTTTATCTGCAGGCATGATTTTGATGGAACCATCAGATTTCAAGGCTTTTAATGCTTGGCGTTCAGATGGAGTGAGGTTGTCTCGGGGTTTGAGTGAGTCTAAGAATGTAGCGCTTGATGTACGTTGGAGTAATTGTGAAATGTACTTTTCCAATGGGTGTGAGGGTGGCAATCTTGTTTCGTTTGAGTTTTTAGGATCAAAATTTGAGGGAGGTTTGAATTTTTGAAGAGAGGGGTGGAGTGATTCAGTTTACAGTGGTCAGGGTTGTTGTGCCAATAGTATTTGAGTCTGAGACGCCAGCAGAATTCCTGTATGTCCTCGTGGAGCTTTATGTGGTCTGGTCGTGGTGTTGGAGTGAATTAGAGTCCCTTCGACAGCAAGCTTGATTCTACCGCACTTAGAGGACGAGAGGAGAGGTTGCACACATCGTCATTATTTGAAGATATAGAGGGATCTTCTACTTGACGAGTAATAGATTCATCACTGATTTCGGGATTATCGTTGGTTCTTCGGCAAGTTTGGTCTGAATGCGTATAATGAGGTACATGTGACCGTGTGCGTGTATGAGGTGCTTGTGTATGGGTATTTGCATGAGGAATGTGCCGAGGGTTTTCCATTTGCAAAGACTGACCACTTCGTAAATGTTGGATGTACAAGTTGGAAAGTTTTTTGAGATGATTTGAACGAAAAACTGTCAACATGCGATTGGCATAGTCGAGTATGTGATTTGTTTCACTAGAAAGGTGATACTCATTTACCAAATTCACAACATTCACTAATGGAATCAAATTCTCATACAGATACTTACTGTGCAGACATTTGTATTGCTGAAGAACCAATTTCGTATATTCTAGTGAACATGCTCGAGAAAACGATAAAATGCTATCCCTCATGATGGGTGGTGCAGCGTACACCGGAAATTTCAAGGTAAGACCTCGTGGGGTTATTCCAACGCGTAGACAACTTCCGATAAATTCAATGTGGGCTGTACATCTGGCGATTTTGAGTGAAAAATAGCGGATCTGTTGAAGCCAGTAGCGCCTTGGATCCATTTGTGCTTCAGGAACGAGAAATTAATGAAATAGAAGAGAAGAAAGTTATTTAAAGGAAAGGTTCACAAAACACTTGAAGAAACGAGGAATACAAAACGAACTAAGTTTACACTAAAGGATGGGTGGTGCTACAGCACTATTTACACATTCATTAATAATGGTTCTACTGAACTATATATAATTATTTGTGAGAAAGAAATTTAGACACATAATTGGAATGAAAGAATTTTCTAATATTTCGAACAAGTCTTGATCACAGAAAAAAGAAGAATAGAAATAATTTCATGAGTCCTGGTTGCGTCTTCAATTTTTGTATCCATGGCCGCGAAACAGAATAATTTGTGGTGCCATTTTCCGAAATTAATTAATCATTTATATTGAGGCCAGGGGGTCTGTTAGCTCGTAAAACCCAACGATGAGCCCTTTCGGACTGCTGCAATTGACGATCATTAGCCGTATCCGGCATTTTGCGTAACACTTTTACTCCAAAGCACTCATCAAAAGATGCGTCATGAGATCGTGCATGGACTTTAACAGGGAGTGGTCTGGGTTGATGAACTGAGGCCCTGTGATTGTTCATCCGCAGATTCAGGGTTGTGGCTTTTCCTACGTAAAAAGCTGGTCCTTCTTCACATTTCTTGCATATCAGCTGGTAAACACAGTTCTTCGACTGGCATTCTGCGTATCCTTGACATCTGTAGGTATGTGACGTATTGGCCGAAGTGAAAGTAGGCTCATCAATAACCAAATCGCACAACTTGCACCTCGGACGCCTACATGGAAATAATCCATGTTGAAGTGGCTGCAAAGGTTGTGATTGTGGATGGCGATGGGACAAAATGTTCCCTATATTTTTGCCTTGGCGGTAGGCCATTCGCGGTGTTTCACGAAAGATGTCTCTTGTCTGTGGGCTCGACGCCAGAACTGATTGGAGTTCCCGAAGAATTCCGTTGATTTTTTGAGCCCCGAAGAAGAAGGTTGTCACCAACGAAGGCCTGTCCGTTGACTCTCGTGGGCTATGTTGGTAGTTGAGTTGTGCTGGGACGATTCTATCACGCACAAGGTTTTCTGGATAACCTCTCTCCAACAACTTGTTTCTCAAACCAGATAAATATCCCTCCAGATTCTCTTTTTGATTGCAAATTCGGTGGCCTCTGATTGAAAGTGATCTAGGAATCGACCGCTTGGTATGTGGGGGATGGCAGCTAGTGTAATGGAGATACAGCTGTTTATTCGTGTTTTTCACATGTACTCCTGTGACAAATTCTCCATTGTTCAGTGTTATGTCAACATCGAGAAATTTTGCCACCGTTCTACTGTATGACCATGTGAACGTTACAGAGAATTGAGAATTTAGTGCCTCCAGGAATATTAGCAATTCTTCTTCGCCATGTGTCCATAACAAGAAAATATCATCAATGAACCGTTTCCAGATTAAGGGAGTTTTATCTCTGGACGATAGAAAACTGTTCTCTAGACGTGCCATAAAGAGATTTGCATAGGATGGTGCCATCCGAGTTCCCATTGCAGTGCCTCTTTTTTGGAGGTATAGGTACCTGATTTCCAAACTTGAAAACGTTCATTGTTAAGACACATTCAGCTAATTTCACCAAGAAGTTGGTTGATGGAGTTCTAGGCTCAGGGCGCTCCTGTAAAAACCCGGTCAGTGCTTGTAGCCCTTCATCATGCGGTATCTCGGTATACAGTGAGTTCACGTCAACTGTGACTAGAATAACATCTTCAGGAACTCTTGTGTGTCTTAGAACACTGAGAAAGTGTTGGGTGTCCTTGATGAAGGATGGTTGGCACTGAACTATAGGCTGGAGATGTGAGTCTACAAAAGCCGATATTCTTTCAGTTGCACAACCATAACTAGCAACAATTGGGCGGCCTGGAGGTCTTCGACATAGTAGACACAGTTCTTCGACATAGAGCGTTCCCGATATATATATATATATATATATATATATATATATATATATATATATATATATATATATATATATATATATATATATCGTACACATAATCATTATTCATGTGTTAATGATAGTACTCTTAATGAACTAGTAGACTAGGACGCATCGGCACAGACATGTAAGGAAGCTTCTTGTTCCCATAGCAACGCAATGTACCTAGTAATCCTCTTCCCTCTTACAGGACGCTCCCTTCGGGAACGCTCTCCTGCGAGGAGAGATGGGAAGGGTATTCGAACCTCAGATTGGGCCACAGTCGTATCAGTTCAGCTTGAGAAACATTCATTAAAAGTTCATTCTTATTCTCATAAATCTGGTTCGTTTATCTATAAATCACCCAATCCGGCTATATTCCTGACCTAACACGGGAATCAGAGGACGGATGAAGTTCCATAACCTACAAAATTACTCCCAAATTTTTATTGTTCTTCGGTAGGTAAAACAATTGCATTCCATTATTAAATGTTCTGCGTCACAATCAGGGGATTCGCGCACATTTATATGGTACAGATATTCCGGGGTTACCGCTATTCCTGTCCTGAGTCTAGAGAGAACTCTGCAGATTTTTCGCTCTCCAGGTACATCGTTCATCCATGATCTTGTTGACAGAGTTGGTTGATGGCTTTTGTAGAATGGTAGTGTGTCGGTTTCTGCATAAGTTTCTCGCCACCGTGAATTGAAAAGCACCTGTATAACTCTGTAAATATCCTCTTTTGGCAGGGTAACATTGATGAATGGCCCTACCCTCGCCCCTTGCTTGGCTAAGGCATTGCCTTGATATTACCACACACACCGGAATGGTGAAATATGGTATTGGTATACCAACTGGAAATATTGAATGGTAAAATATGTTGATAGTAACACCAGCATCGGCCACAAAGCGCAAAATCCCGGATATATTTGTAGTAAACACGGACCTGTGAAATCATGTATTATTATCTTGGTCTGGTGGGGGCAACACCATGGGGCTCCCCCTTACTGTATAAAAGGCCAAGAAGCCACTCAAATATATCAGATCTACCATTGAGTTCTTGAAGTTCTCATTTCTGTCCTGCACCCTAAAGAAGACTTCATTATACTGGTGGCATCCGACGTTTGATCTGCGGCCTTTCTACCTATATGGCAATCTCTACGCAATATAAATTTTTTCTTGCAATCCCGTTTTCCCATGGGCACGCTTTCTTCCATTCAATCTCTTTGCCTGAGGCTCTACTAAAGCAGCTTGTCCAGGACGCCATCCTGACAAATAGCCGTAGGGCCTCTCCTGCATCTCCTACAGGAGTGGGATAGCGGAGCGCCATTCAGCAATCTTCCACCGGTACCTCTGGTCTTCTTGACGATTTGAAGACCGAAGTGTTGAGACTCGGGAAGCAGGTAGGTCGCATTGAAAGTTATGAGAGCGTCTACCTGCAGGAACTGGCAAGGCGGGCTGTTTAGAGGCCTGATGGCTTGGAAGACGAGGTTGCGGCTTATGTACATACGATCTTCCCACAGGTTGGGGATACGACCGTAGTGAGGCCCCAGGGAGGAAATCCTCCTGTGTTGGTGCCTCGAGGAGGTCGCAGAGCAGCCAAGCAAGCAACGAGGCGGGAATACCAGCGGGTCCAGAAGTTGTAGAGGAACCATCCGGCTCGTGTAGTTACAGAGGTAAAGGTGGGAGCTGGGGATGAACAAGTTTTACCCCCTCTCCTGGAATTTTAGGAGCCACTCTTGAGTGCTCCCAGCCACAATTCTGGTGAGCCGGTGGTGCCCCCAGCTTCCTCCAGGGATTCCTTACACAGCATTATGTGCATGCCGATGATTCATGACAAGGCACAGAATTGCTGAGTCATAAACTCCACGTCTGGTTGGAATAAAGCCCCGAAAAATATCAAGCTGCTCGTCCTCAATCTGTTACTTTTTTCGGGAAGACCCCTGAAAGCGTTGACTCGTGCCCAGACCATCTTCATCCCAAAGCAAGGAGAAAATGGGCCTGGAGGCTACCAACCCATTTCTATACCGATGGTAGTTTTCCGCACTTTCAAAAGATTCTGGATTCTCGCCTCCAAGTAGCTGATGTCATAGGTGACATCCAGAGAGCATTTCGGATAGCAGATGGCACAGCGGAGAACCTAAAAGTTCTCCAAACTGTCATTTCACTGGCCCGCATGAGGAACGGGAGCTTCATTGTGCCCCTCTGGACGTCGCTAAGACATTTG
The DNA here is from genome assembly GCA_030762985.1 of Adelphocoris suturalis. NCBI lineage: Eukaryota > Metazoa > Arthropoda > Insecta > Hemiptera > Miridae > Adelphocoris > Adelphocoris suturalis. The sequence goes on along the minus strand of CM061040.1, from coordinate 72,195,280 downwards.
ACACTGTAAGCCATTTTGCCCTGACCGATTGCGTTCGTGTTATCAGGGCCCCTGATCGTTTAATTGAGTATGTTGCATGTCTGAGGTGAGGTGAGATGTCAGGGGATGTCGTCATTGGGCGTGGGGTCTATCGCCATTCCTCTTCAACCTGGTCGTGGATACAGCCTTGGATAAGCTGCCAAATGAAATAGGGTTTGATCTCGCCCCTGGGGTGCGAGTAGGTGCATTGGCTTTTGCTGATGATGTCATACTATTCGCTGAAACTCGTGAGGGCTTGCAGATCGCCCTCAATCCCTTTGCCGAGCTGCTTGCCAGGTGTGGTCTAGTGGTCAATCCACCTAGGTGTGGGTCAGTCTCCTTGGTCCCATCAGGCCGCCAGCATAAAGTGAAGGTGGTAGATCGGGAGTGCTTTGTATTATGACAGACACTGATCCCTGCCCGATCCGTGTTGGAGGTCTGCCGGTACCTTGGGGTTGACTTCATAGGTGTGGCCGCTATAGCTGCAAGCCGTGTGGACCTTGGCGGAGCACTAGCTCGTGTTACCAAGGCTCCATTGAAGCCACAGCAAAGCTGCCCTTCCTTCGCACGTACTTACTGCCGAAGTTACCCTATGGGTTAGTCTTTGGCAGGCTTACTGCGGGGAGGCTGCTTAAATTAGTTCGTGAAGTTCGCTCTGCTGTCTGCTCTTGGTTAGGCTTCCCACCTGGTGTCCCAAGTCCTTACATCCACACACCGTTCAAGGCCGGTGGGCTCAGTATTGTTTCTCTTTCAGCCTGCAACCCATCATTACGCCACTAGCGCCTGCTTCCCTTTGGGGCTCACGCTGGGAGGTCGCCCGAACCGCAGCTAACCTTGACTTCATCAAGCAGAAGTTGCTGTCGAGTGACCTTATTTTATTTATTTGTTTTTCAATTTAATGGCGTGCCCCCGCCCTCTTTGAGGGGAGTTTTCTATTGAAAAAATTTTCTTGGTCGATTGCAAAGGTTTCATATTGAAATTATAAACCAAACTTTGGGCCTCGCAAGGGGCTCCGCCCCTTGACCCCGCCAGGGGGTCTTCGCCCCCCTGGACCCCCCCGGATGTTATTACTTTGAGCCTGACTGCTAAAATGTAAAAAACATGGAATCATGTTTTAGCTCCTTGCTCTCACTTTATTATAGAAATGATCACGACGATTGAGCTCTTGTGACATGATGATCTCCTAATAGAAACTCGCGAGTAAACATTCACTTTATTATAGAAATGATCACGACGATTGAGCTCTTGTGAGATGATGATCTCCTAATAGAAACTCGCGAGTAAACATTCACTTTATTATAGAAAGAGGCTAAAGAGGCTACATACGAAATTACAGCTTCCTATAGTGTAAAGTATAGAAATTACCTATTAAAATGATTTAACCACCGCTTCACAAATCAAACCGTTCTCGCAATATTCGGATCACCTGCTATGAATCACATAATCGAAACACAGCTCAATGAAATCATCAGAAATTAACAAGCGGTTGCAATCATGTTCACAATATCAATAATTGAGAATGATCACCTGTGTGTAAACAATTAGTCATATAACCATGCTCATAACTCAGCTTGTTGGCCACGCACTTCGCAGTAGCTAATATAGTATGGTTGGATAAATCGAGAGCTTTCGAACGAATGGTCAACGAATTTTGTGGGATGAAAAACGACGGAGTATCATATCCCTAGCAACGACTCGGTTGTAAACGGAAATCATCACAATTATTGGCGCTACTTTCATCTCACTTTATAGTCTCACTTTTCGGCGGGGGATCCATCGCTAAAACATGATTCCATGTTAAAAAAAAATTTGTGTAAGTGTGTGTGTGTGTGTGTAATGATAGCTTCTCATGGGATTCAGGATTGTGAAATGATAACTCTAAGAAGTCCTAGGTAGATGTGTTTTATTCAGGAAGTTTCTTGGCGCTTTAATACTTGCTGTCATGGTGATGGGGGCCGAGAAGTGTACATGATGCCACGATTCCGCGTGTACACGAACCCCCCCCCCCCCCCCTCACAAGATTTTTGGCCGCGAATTACATGAGTGCGAATAATTTGCTGTCGTCTTGATGACCGTGTTACAATTTGTACAAATCGTTTGCTATGCCCGGTTTACAATTGGTACATTATGAAGCGTTGTGATGAGTAGATAAGTGATACGGAGAGAGTGTGCAGTGGTGGAGAAGACTGCAGCAAAGGTGCTGAGCTGCAGGAGGAGGAGGAGTATGGATCCGTGGAAGAATGAGCCATGAACCACCTGTAAAAAAGAAGGTTATTAGTATTTGAAGTAGTTTTTTTTTTTTTTTTTTTTCGTTTGTTGAGTACATAAAAAACGCTTCAAATTATTATACAATGGTTTATTATTTCTGTGATGGATAGCCCTTCTACGCAGATCATTGGTCTATAATTATTAGACCCCATAAGTAATATATGATCGGAACATGGCGCATCGTGCCTCCGAGAAGGGGTCACAAATTCACAGTTCCAAGACCCCGCAATTTTACGCTTCACAGTAAAGATGTTCAGAAAAACGGGGAAATGATGCTTTAAGTAATTTACCTTAGCGCATGCGCAGAAAGGAGCAATGATTTGAGAAAAATTAAATTGGAAGGGTACAATCTACTGTCTAGCCTGGAAATTCCCAGAAAATGTAATCAAAATCTATGAAAACTAGAACTTGTTCTCGAGGTGCACTTACGCGCATGCGCAGGAGCTAATAATGATGCAATCAGGTTATAATTAACATGGAATAATGAAACCATTGTCCCCCAACTAGGGCGTAAGAAAATGATATTTGAAGGAATTTACGTTTGGGCATGCGCAAAACGGAGTAATGATTTGAGTAGTATGGAATTAATTGTGGACCATTTACAGCCTAACCCACACATTCCTTGAAAATTTCATCAAATCACATAAAAATTGCTGAAATTAGGCTCGTTTGAAAAGGAATATATATTCGAGCATGCGCAATAGCTACTAGTGGGGACAGCATATTTCAGCGATTTTGACTGAACAATCGTGTTCTTCGGGTCCTAAAACGTAACTTTGTCCCTGACTTATGAAGTGCTTTCAATCAAATTTTAATGTGGCTGCATATAGATCGGGTGCTTGGGAAAAGAACGTGCATTATAAGTGGATCCCACCTCCCTCCCGCCCACCTGCCCATGGTGGGAGTAGACAATTTTAAAATCGCTTATTCACTATTCCGGAGAAATCCAAGAAGTTCCCCCACTCGTAGACTCCCCCACTCAGCCATTTGGCTGTGCGAGAGACGACAGACTAACAAGCTGAGTTTCTTTTTATAAATAACTAGCCACTCCGGCTCGCTTCGCTCTCCTCCACGTCCAGCCGGGGTGGCAAGCCATCCCCCCTCCGATGAGGTATATTACAATTAAAACATGTAGGGTAGGCTCACTCAGTAGGGCTGTGTAGATGAGATATTCTTTACTGTTGAGTGGACATGTGTGTTATAATGTGCTGCCACGAAAAGAAAAAGCGAAAAATAAAATCTTATAAAAGGGGCAAAACGAAAATAATAAATTGCTGTGTAATCATTTTCTGCTTATTCTATGTGGGATTATGAAAAATGTATTAGGTTCAATAAAGATAGGCCAAGGATCTGAGTAGAAGGGCAATCCAAATAAGATTATGTGGAGTCACAAAAAGAAAAAATGAAAAAGAAAATCTTATAAAAGGAGCAAAACGAAAAAAATTAATTGCTGGGTAATAATTTGCTGCGTTTTCTAAGTGGGACCACGAAAATTAGGTTTAATAAAGATAAGGCCATTTATTTGCATAGAACGGTTATCCAATAAAGATCATGTGGAACCACGAAAAGTCAACTTTTAAGAACGTTACAGTACTACAGGATGAGTACGGGATCAGTACCGGATGTTAAATTTTTGTACGTGTGAGGGAGCTATACTGCCTACCCAACCTGAGAGACGTTTTTTTCTGTTAAAAATTACTTTCAAATCAATTAAATCTTATAAAACTATGTGGAACCACAAAAATGTTATTAGGTCTAATCAATATAGGCCATTATTTTATCTGCGTAGAAGGGCTATCCTTTTCCGCGTCTATTATTCGGTTGAAGTACAAAGGCTCGAAGGCAAAGATTAGATAACTAGGTACGTTGTGACTGAATAAGGAAGAGCGACCAACGTTTTCGTCTACATTTTCGTTCACTACAATCGGAAAAAAGAATTCAACGAACATTTTAAGACCAACCCGAGCAAAAACCATCGAAATTTACTCGGTTAAGGCGGAAAAAACAGTAGTGGGGAACTAATTTTTTTCATCATTTGCCGCATTCTTTTGCTGATTTCTCTAGGAAGACAGCATCTTTCAGCGATTTTGACGGCACCATCGTGTAATACGGGTCCTGAAACGTAACTTTGTCGCAGACATACAAAGTGTTCTGGATCAAATTTTAATGTGGCAGCCGATAGAAGAAAGATCGAGCGTTCGAGCAAATAATTCGCATTAAAAGGCCCCCCTCCCGCCATCCAGATAATTGTTCGGGTGGGATTAGAAAATTTTAAAATCGCCAATGCCCCCTTTCGGAAAAATCCAAGAAGATCCCCCCACTCGTGGACTCCCACCACCCAGCCGTTTTGCCGTGCATAGCATGGACAGACAAATAAACAGACTGAGTTTAATTTTTATAAATGAAAATGAGAACCTAACGCTCGAGACCGACGAGTACCTACATACCAACTACTTTTACCACCAAATACGTTCTCTAGAGGTAACTCATTAATGAACTTTAGTAGTTGAAGCAGTAATTGTAAGATGTCGCGTCAAGCGCTAGCAAGTCGTCGTTAGACTCGCATTTAACGTGATTTTAATATAGCTACAACTAGCTGGTTCACCCATGCGTTGCACAGGTTGACTTGAACATTATCAAATAGCCTGTGACCCAAGTTAAAGAAATTCTGATAGATTCGCCCACTCAGATCCCCAGTCGGTTCAGTGACGTTCAAAACGCTTTAATATCCTCCCCCCTCCCCTCACCAATCGTTCAGATTTCAAAAATTCAAAAAAAGTAGTTTTTTATTTCAATTAGAGTAATCCAAACATATTCGACAATCAAATCCCCAGTTTCAATGTTCTGTCCAGTGCCTAATAGAAATGTTATAGTTGCAGTGTCACTATCACAAATGATCATCAACTACCCCTTTTAAACCTTCTCTGAGGTATCGGTATTAAACCTTCTCTGAGGTATCGGATTTAAACTTTTTCTTTGTCTGAGGTATCGATCGACATAGAGGATGGATCCACATATTAGTTGGTTGTCAATTGTCAAATGTTATGGTTGCCGGGTCACCCGTCATCATAAATAGGTATTTTGGTTGCCACGAAGATCTTTCAACCGTCTATCCAGTGCCTAAAAGAAATGTTACGGTTGCCGTGTCACTATCACAAAAGATCAACAGCTACACCTTTTAAACCTTCTCTGGACTTCCTCAAATAATTTAAGACCAAAATTAGCCAAATCGGTCCAGCCGTGCTCGAGTTTTAGCGAGACTAACGAACAGCAATTGATTTTTATATATATATAGATTGTAGCACTATCATGTCATTATACTCATTAAAATTAATGAGTTAAAATAAATTAGGTAAAATGAGGTAAAATACATCACCTCGGTACCTACCTATGTTTCACAATCACAACGCCTTCTTTAAGTGACAGAAGTATATCTACTCGATTTCACGAAGTGAGAATTAAATTGCAATTATATCAGCTGATACGATGTCGTAGTTTTCAATGCAATTTTTCCTGTTTCGCCAGTTGCGATTCACTCCCGTGTTGATGTCTTTTTATCCTGTCTATGTTCTAGCCCATAGGGAAACCAAACGGATAAATGCATTGCAATCCGTGAAGTTTCTTTCGGTTATTTGGGATGATATCTATCGATTACACCTAAGAAAAACACTATTGTTACCTTAAAATTGTCTGAGATCTTAATTTTTCAATATTTCAGCCCTTGTTTACTACCCTTTAGGGTTGATCAAAATTTATGCCAATGTTACTGGCCCATCCCCGGCCAATGTATGATTTTTGAGCCAAATTTCATAAACTTTGGTCCAGTACATTTGGAGAAAAGCTCGGAACGGCGTACAGCGGACGGAGTACGGTGGACGGACGAATTATTTTTATTCAATTTTTGGATCCTACGCATCTTGAAACGTAAGCCAACAAATTTTGAGTGGTGGGGGGGAGGGTTGAAATTTTTGTTTTTTTCTTGGTCGATTACAAAGGTTTATTATTGAAAATAATAAACCAAAATATGTTTCACCATCCCCTCAAATCTTCAAATTTCGTTGGTTTATGATTAAAGATACGTAGATACCAAAAAAATTGAATTGAAAACAATTTGTCCATACGCCGTACGCCTGGCGCCATACACCGTTAGAACCTTCTCTCCGAAACTACTGGACCAAACTACTTGAAATTTGGTTCAAAATCGTGTATTAGCTTAGGATGTGCCTGTAACATTGGCATCACTCTCGATCAACCCAAAAGGGTTGAAATAATAACAATTCTGTATCTTGAAAACTTTTGAAATAAAATAAATTGTTTGCTTGATTTATGGACAAAGAGGTTCGATAAATCGTATGAGATCATCTGGGTTGCTTTACATTCGTTTCCTATTTTATAGGGAGTAAGGAAATATATCCGGTCTGGACCTAAGTATGTCAGATGATGCAGATATCTCAATCAAGACTTGGTAGTCCAGGGAGTAGGAGTCTGCTGTGCGGGCGGCTGGTGTTCGAATCCTGATACAAAAAACTTTTTGTTAAAATGTTCACAGTCACTTTCAAGGATATTTTTGGTATTGTTTATTTTGTATTCATTTATTCTTTTAGATTGTTACATAATTTGGTTTCTTTTGGTAGGTAACATCTTCCAGTTTTATTTGGATAGTGCACCATTGACTCAATTTGATAAGTAACTAATTTTCTATAGATCAGGGTTGTAGGGAATACAGAAATAATCCACCTTTGCAGCGTTTTTTTCTATGTTCACATCAGTTCATATACACACTTATGTTGACTTAATATTTTCCTGCCAAAGCTTTAGTCCATAGGAAGAGCAAACGGATGAGCATACACCGTTCATTCATTCCAAATGAATTCACTCGAACAACCAACTGTCTCACTCGAAATTAAATTCTCAGGGATTATGTTATGTTGATCAAGTCGATGATAAATTTGTTAATTCAAGATGTGATTGGGGGAACTTGTGGCCTGGACACAGTCTTTGCAGGCATATAAGAAGTTTTCATTTATACAGACACTCGGCAGCGAGTTATTGAGGGCTGTGATGGCCTAATCATAGTGGGAACCCCTACATTTTGCAGTGAAATGTCCTTCATTGAACTCCCAATGACTTTGTAACGCTCATAGTAGTAATGTGAAAATTGTATCTATTATTCCAGAGAACTGCCGTCGATAGTTCTTTTGTGGCAATGTTCAATGACACTCTAGAACAGAGGTATATTGCAAAGAGAGACAACCATCAAACAGCTGAAAATTTCTATCGTGTATACAAATTGTCATTTCCATCTACTCAGAGGAAATTGTATTTGTTCATCTTCCAATACTTGGGAATCCCTCTTAAAGTAAGTAGCAACGTAGCATCCTACATAATACTAGCTGAGCCCATTCGCTTCGCGCGATCAACCAAAACATGACTGTTGATCACAGTGTATCATCACATAAACTTATTATCAATTAAGACAGTTTTGCCATGGAAATATTATCAACACGTCTGTAGACATACCCAAAGATGCTCCGTCCCCACCATCGGCATCATAATTTAAATGGGAGCAAAATTAGCTCGAGGCCTACACAGCTAATTATATAATAACATATTTATTCAACAATAGCAATAATAATAACAAACTATCAACAATAAACTATCAACTATAATTATAGAGGTTCTCCGAATTGTAAATTATACACTATTAACACTGCAACTAGCATCTCAAGTTCGATAGGAACAAAATTATAAAGCTCACTCAGCTGAACAGAGTGATTCCTCAAGAGTTTTTATACTCTACCACTTTGATTAAATCTAAATTAGGTGCATATCTCACTCTGCAAATTAAAATGCTGAATAGGCACAAAATAAGCTATGAAGTCCACTTATCTGATTAAAGAGGTTTCTCAAGTTGAAATCTTACGCTTTACCACACCCAGAGAACCCCGCTCCAAATTTCAGCATCTCTAAGTTTGACAGGAACTAAATAAATGAGTTCCCGATCCTTCAGTGATTCTTCAAATTGTAATTATAGACCTACTCTAGGTACCACACCTAGTGAGATCTCGTTCCAAAGTTCATCATGTTAAGGCGAATAGGAACCAAGGTAGCTTCCGGTCTAACTTTGCTGATTCGCCAGACGCGAAAAATATAATATACATAAACAATTAATTAATTATAGTTTATCGAGTTCGGTGAGATTATAGATTTTGTTAATGTCTGTGTTTTGTGGGAATTCAGCAAGACACAACTCAGTTTTTCTATCTAGTTTTCTGGTTACACGGACATTGTGTATTTCTAGAGTGAATTCAAGGGATGATTTTACATCTTGTTCACTCATTTCTGGTGGAATACTACCTACCTTTGATCATTACTCTGATGTTTCTATCCTGCTTATTTTCGTAGGTAAAATGTCGTATATTAGTGGCTGTTAGCAATGAGGAGAGCTTCCAAAATTCGTCAGAGTTGTCAACATCAATTTTTTGTGTTTTGTTATTTATAATCATAACAGTTGGTTTAATCTGATTTTTTAGAGCAAGATCAGCTACTTTATTAACATCCCTTGCATGTGACACATAGATATGCGGTGGCTTTTTATAAGCCCAGCTATTGACGTTAGGGGGCTTATTTTTAACAGCTTTACTTGGAATTTTGACACTTTTTTCAATCGGAATTTTTCCTTGTCTTTTTCTTTTTCCTGGTTCTACAGTGATGAAATCGTCTTCATTATCATGCTGTACTTCTTCATTTTTAAGTTGATCAATTTCCGCCGTAAGGCGAGCAATTTGTTCATCACTTTGTTTTTGCCACTCAGTGAGTTTCTTTCTCTCTGGTTACAACGCATTCGGAATGTTGTAAATAACCACACAACGATGTTATTGTTTTGATCAACTCACGGACTGGGTTTTGAAGGTCTGGAGACTGGAACGCAGGAAGTTTATCCCACTCAGCTCGTGCTTGCGCAACAGTATCTGCTGTTTCTTTTAAGATCTCGTCCACCGTCACGCTGGGATCGCCGCCAGTATCCGATGGGTTCATTGCTTCATTATATTCACATACAACACTGTAACTCGAGCGCGTTGTTTCCTCTTCGAGGTCTCGTGGCCAACTGACCTCCGCCTTTATGGAGAGTTTTATATTTTTTAAAAAAGTGTGAGTTAGTGTATCACCCACATTCTCCTAACCTCAGTGAAACTCGTAGTCTTAGATGGTTCCTGGAAGTATAGTGGCCAACCAGGACTTCAAACCTCTGGAGAGACACCACTCAGCTCCTAGTACACCTAGAAATAATAACGAGGAAAGAAGTGGATAGAGCAGACGCTAAGCAAACCTGATATTTTCATTGAAAAGGTGTCACTAAAGTGGAATCCCTCGGGAGGAAGAAGAATAGGAAAACGTTCAGAGTCGTGGTGAAGATCTGTGGATAAGGAGCTAGGCCGCGTTGGGAAAACATGGAGGAAGCAGGTAGAAAATGATGAATCGCCACTCTGGAATTTACTTGAAAATGCCCTATCAAGAAATGGTTTCCCGTACACGGTTTTTACCTGTTATTCTAGAAACGGATGTTGGTTCATAATATTACACTTCACGACAATTTACTCAGTTTCTCAGAAGAATGGTTTTTCATTTAATTAATCTCATAGAGAAATACGTATTATCTACATCCATTACTATGGGGGGGGGGGGGGGGGGCACTTGTGAAGCAGGAAAATATGTTTACGAGCCCTGATTTAGTTAGTCTTGTTCAACACTAATTTGTTTAGCATGCCTCCTAATCAGAAGGAACTGTTCGATCAATACCAGAAACGTACAAATCAGGTGATAAGATGCGATATTTTTTGTTCTCGCCAAGTAAGTGGAACCTGGCACCTATAATAGTCCCAACGATAATAGGCACGTAATTACTCGAACCTTGAACAACACTATAAAAGCATACCTCTTCGAAGAACCTCTGTTTATGGGAATATCTAAACAATTAAGTGTTCGACATAATATATTAGATTTTAAAAAAAGTCCAGTCATGCAGCATGACCCCTTGAGCGAATTTTTGAAGAAATCTTCGACATTTCAGTCGCTATTGATCGTGCAGAGAAATTTTAGTTTATGATTTTGATAGACAAACATGGAATCAAATTATTAAAAATGATTAGGAGGTACTCATACTTTATTATTACTAAACTAATCTTGTGGATTTAAAGACAAATGTAGGTAAATATTCATAGATTTCGATGTCCAGTATTGATATTGAAGGCCGAGTGGAGAGAGGGCTTGAGATTAACTTTACTGACGGCCGAGCGGAGCGAGGCCTTGGGTCTGCGTGATAGTACGTACATAAATAGAACTTCTTCATAATTTCATCATAATTTCATGGCTGATATTTTCTAAGCCACAGTCAGTATTAAAGCTACACAAGTCCTAAAACAGTTGAGCGTAAAAAATTAAAGAGAGCGACCGAGAAAATCGGAGGACGGAATATTTCACAGAGTAAACTCATCAGTTGTGATCACTTTTACGTTTTAAACAGCATGGTTCTAGGATTGGTTATACAGGGATACTCCCATAAGAGTAGTTCAATCTGAATTTGGACAATGTTTCATGCAAATATTACCGATTTTTACAACTAGCGAACGGCATTATTTCGATTTTTGACTGATTTTTCAACTTTGAAATTTTTCGAAACTTGATACATATTCTTATAGAAAATTTTACGCTGATTCCGAATATACCACGTGTTAGTATGCTGACAAAATTATTTCGCACAACAAATCGCAAAAAACAGGCTATTTTGAAATTTTTGACTACATTTTTGAAAATTTCAACCCGAAGGTGTAATCCGATCATGCTGGCCAACGAACTTGAACTTTTGTTTTGTGTCCTTAACATTTTAAAATTTGTTTGAAGTTTCTAGCACAATTCTACGGACAGTTATCGTCTGGAATGACACATACATATATACATACATATATGCATACATATATACATACATATATGCATACATACATACATACATAAAAAAATGCGTTAAACTTCAGAATATGATTCAGAATAGCCTGAAACGGATTTCTGCATAAACATTTTTCAAGAATTCACATTCTACAAATTTTGAGGCGAGAGCAATAGCTTAATTTTCTTCAAAAATTCGCTAAAAAGGGGTTGTAATAGTATTGGTTAAGGGTGGTCGCTGACTAATCTGCATACTCCATTTTTCAACCTCTTAATCACCTGTTCAATATTGTTATTACCTTGCATGTTACAGTTATCATATATCAGGCTCATTCTCCGCCTCCATTCCATTCCATCAAAATCCTTGCATTCTTTTATTTTATAAATATATTACATACATCATTTCCCGTATCAGAGAACTACTAGTCACATCATGTTTCAGGTAAAAGTACATATGGACAACATCCCAGAATATGATGAAGTGTTGAGCTCACCTGAGCTGAGCCTTCAGCCCAATGATTCGTTTCCTTATGTTACGAAGATTGAAATATTGCCCTTGCCAGGACAGACAATTTTACCGGAAACTATTTACCTAGGGGTACTTCCATCAGCCATGGTTAGTTTAATCTGTTAGCCAACCACACTATTTTAAGTCTTACATGTATCTATTTGAAAGCGGGTGCAGGTCATGTGACTTGGGGGAATAGAGGAGGGGGGGGGGGGGGGGGTTTTGGGAAAATGTAATGGTTAGATGGAATAAATGGAAACACGACTGACGTCTGAATCCCGTACTTTTTTTTTTTTTTTTTTTTTTTTTCTTCTTCTTTATTGGCTTCGAAATAAATTCATACAGCCGCAAATATAACAATAGATTTTACAAAAATAAAAGTAGGTACTTCAATAAATCATAAATAATATATAAAGGAGCTATATTAAATTGAAATGTTCACTTGGCTCAGAAGCTTATAAATTTCTAAGTAAATATCATCATCACTTTCGGCTAGTAACGAGTTGAGGTTGTAGGGGCGTGCTGCCCTATTTTCACACGCTTCCAAGAGTCGTAGACGAGCGGCATGATGGATTGGGCATTCCAGGATGATGTGTTCGGGGGTTTCTTCAGTAAGAGAACAATTCCTGCAGAGTGATGAGTTGGCGGGGTTTATTTTGTGTAGGTATGAGTTGGTCTCGCAATGACCCGTTCGTAACCTCGTTATGGTTTTGAAAAAGGCTTTGGGATTTGTGCCCGTTATTCCATCGAACCATGTACTTTTAGTTGGGTATGGGAAAAGACCCTTATATTGGCAGCCGGAAGGGTAAGAGAGGAATTCCTTTCTCCATTGGATGAGTAAAGACCTATTTGCAGCACTTCTGAGGTCTGTAAAGGGATACACTCTTGATGGTGGTGGTTCTGGGAGAACAGCCGCCCGTTTCGCTTCAGAGTCCACAATGTCATTGCCCCTTATCCCTGAGTGGCTTTTAATCCAGCAGAAATACACTCTCTTCCCCCTGTTCCGCGCTGTTATGATTTCGTGAATGACATTTGCTTCTATCTCCGTGAGACGTGATGAGACCGTAAGGTGTGATAGTTTGGATGTCACGCTTTTGGAGTCGGTCATTATTAACACTCGTGTATGATGGGATTCGGTGGAGTTTGCATAGATGAGCGCTTGCCATATGGCGAAACATTCGGCTGTGTATATCGATGCTTGGTTCCACAGACTAAAATTGCGTATCACTTCGTTGGTTGAATCGTAAAATGCGCATCCTGTCTTATGATTATTTAGTGAACCATCGGTGTATAGAATAATGCTGTCCAGTCTCCATTCTTCCAAGAATTCGGTGATACAGCGGGTGGAACTGCTAGGAATAGAGTAGACAGTGGAGGGCAGTGTGAGCACCTTCATGGGTTGCATGAAGAGAGAGTATGGTATGGAATAGAGGTAGGGTCTGTCTGATGTTGATAACCATTGAAAATACTCGTTGAGTTCTGTGAAGCTGTCGCAGAGCATGGGCGAAGGCTTCTTGGCCCAATAACGGTCGGTTAGGTTGAAGAAAGTTAGACTACGAATTTCCCCCAAGAGTTCTTCGTCCTTGCTGAGAGTTTTTAGGAGAAAGCGATCAGCAAGCAACTTACGTCTCAAGTGGAGAGGAGGCTCCCCTGCCTCAGCCAAAAGAGCGTTAATAGGAGTCGAGGGCAACGCCCCCAAACTGATTCTTAATGCCCGATACTGAATTTTGTCCAGTTTCGAAAGTGCAGTCTTAGAAGCAGAGCCGTAAAGGAAGGAGCCATATTCGATCACCGCTCTAATTTTTAGTCTGTAAAACATCAAGGCCGTTCGGGGATCAGCTCCCCAATTTATGTTCGTAAATGCTCTTAGGATATTGATGTATGTTTCTGTCTTCGATGCCAATTCATCAATATGCGCATTCCAGCTCAGCTTTTTTGTGAGAGTGACTCCCAGGAACTTGACACGGCGCACACACTCGAACGATAGACCACCAAGTGATAGAGCACTGGCGATTGGGAGCCGCTGCTTGCGGGAGAATGGACAAACGACAGACTTCTGAGGAGAGATAGTGAGGCCTATGCTCTTGAAGAAGGTATTGGCTGCTACAACAGCTTCATCTAATAGCTCGATACAAGCTGTAGGATCTCTACCGGAACAATAAAGGCAAACATCATCTGCATACTGTATAACTTTCACGCCCTCGGGAAGATAGTTTTCAAGCTCAATAACGTAAATAATGTACAACAGCGTACTCAGAATCGCGCCCTGCGGCAATCCTTTCCATGTCCTTCTGGGTGAGGAAAGACGACCGTCACACCAGACATATATGTTGCGCTCTTCAATCAGGTGCACAATGTTGGTTGCGCATGTCGCTGGAATGCCAAGCCCCGTGAGCTGAGTATGTAGGATCCCCAACATCACATCATCATATGCAGACGCAATGTCGAGAAACAAAGCCATGGTTGTATGGTTCCTGGTTAGATCAATTGAAACGTCAGTGACAAACTTGGTAACTGCATCCATTGTTGAGCGATTTGCACGGAAACCGTATTGGCTAGAAGTTAGATGCCTGTTGGACTCTAGCCACCAGATCAGACGGGCCTTAATCATTCTCTCAAACGTTTTCATTAAACAAGAAGCCATGGCTATGGGACGAAAGGATTTGGGCTCATTTGGCTGTTTGCCAGGTTTGAGGATCGGGATCACTATATAATCTTTCCAACTATCAGGATAAACCCCAGTTTGCCAGAACTGGTTGTAAAATGCTATGAGTTTTCTCTGGTATGAAAGTGGTAAATGCAATAAAACAGTATAAGGTAATGCATCTTTACCCGGACATGAGTGTGAATACCGGTTGGCAGCATCTGTAAATTCTTTCAAGGTGAAAGGTGCCATGAAATAATCCTCTCCGGGATCAACTCTGGTAGGATTTGATTCTGGTAGTTGTTCATTGACCCAATCAGGGGTAAGGTTGTGGAGAAATTCATCTGTCCACTCACCAAGTTTGACTGGTGTAGATGGAAGTTTTGAGCGCTGCAGAATTCGAATTTGCTCCCAAATCTTTCTTATTGGAGTAGCCCTGTTAATGCTGCTACAGAAAATTCTAAACGCCTCCCTTTTGGCTTTCGACAGCGTTCTCCTTGCGATGGCGGACAAACGTTGTACCTCTTCGAATGTGTGATAGCAAGGATTGCTTTTAAACTCTCTGAACGCTCGCTTTCTGTTGGCTACAGCATCCGAACACTCAGCATTCCACCAGTACTTATTTGGTTTCCTTGTCTTTTGTTGGTACAGAGGAACCGCATGATTGCAAGCATCCCACAACAGTTCAATAAACGCTGGGTATGTCAAAGTCGTGTCGAGGATTTTCTCTTCTTGCAGTGTCAGATACTGGTGAAATTTATCCCAATCCGCCTTCGCAAAATTCCATTTTTTGTGGGGAGCTTGAGGATTTGTCACCTCATGTTCGTCTAAGGTGATAATGGTAGGAAAATGATTGGAGCCCATGGTATCTAAGAGGATATGCCAATCGAGTCTACCAGCCCAACTTGCGCTGATGAACGCCAGATCTACTGCTGAAACATGCCGATGGTTTGATGCTGGCATAAGAGTAGGTGACCCATCATTCAAGAAAGAAAAACCACAATCGGATGCAGCCTCAAACAGGTCTATTCCTTGTCGATCAGTGAAAGAACTTCCTGCAGCTACATGATGACAGTTAAAGTCTCCAGTAAAAAGGCAGGGCATTTGAACAGATTCAAACAACGATTCCCATTGTGCCTTTGATACCATATTACCGGGAACATTATAGATTGAAACAATAGCTAGTTTTATGTCATTGGCTAAATGCAGTGCTGCACCAACCTGGAAAACGCCATTTAATTGTATTGGCAGGGTCAACTGCTCGTATTTGATACCTTGTCTTATAAGTAGTGCTGATCCTGCTCTCCCATCATTCCTATCGTGACGTATTAAGTCATAGCCAGAGAAACGATACTGTCTATCTGGGCGAAACTGGGTGTCACCGATAGAAAATGCTCTAGACTGGCTTTATTTGATACAAGGGAACGAGCGTTCCATTGTAGGAACGTGATATTACTATTGTCGGTTTGGCTTGAGAGAGTATTATTGGTGTGATTCATATAGTTAGGGGTTGTTTTGTTGATGATATTTGGCATGCTGAATGCCAGGGGTAGCTACCATATTTTGTAGAAGGGTGGATATAGATTGAAATAGGGTATTTTGATCAGGGTTTTGTGACGAGTGGAAACGGTTCATAAGTTGTTCTATGCTGTAAGCTGTTTGACTGATGGTATCCTCAGCACTTTCGACTTCCATCTCATTTTGAGCAGACCTGTAGGGCCTTGGTGATGATAGGCGGCTTTGAGAAGGACCTGAGGTCTCGTTAAATTTGGCGTTATAGGCTTGGCTATCTGTGAACCAGTCTTCCTGGTCATCTGCCAGTTGGTTGTTGGATCTGGCGAGCTTTTCGGGACGTTTATAAGGTTGTGGTCTTGTAACGCGTCTGGGTTGTTTTTTATGGGTGACTATTGGCAATTCTGGAAATTCCTCTCTTTCAGGATTATTTTCGGGATGGGTAAGCACTTGAAAACGGTTACGGACTACAGTAGAATAGTTATCTTTCATTAATCGATCACGAGTTCTCTTTTGTCTCTCTACAAAAAGAGGGCATTGCTTGTCTGTGGCTTTGTGATTTCTTCCCTTACAGTTAATACAGAACGTATTTGATTTTTCGGGAGAGGAACAGGTAGTACTTTCATGTTTTTCGCCACAATGAAGGCAACGAAATCCGTCTCGGCACTGAAATTTAATATGACCGATTCTGTAACAAACGGAGCAGACCCTCACTGGAGGAACATATGTGTCCACTCGGCAGCGCATTCCATAAATTGAAACGAAATCGGGTATCATCTGGCCGTCGAAAGTTAAGAAGCAAGTTGGGATTTTGGTTCTAGACGCTGAACCATCGGAGTTGAGAACTGTTTTTGAACACCGTTTTATGCGAACTACTGGAATTGACGAAACTATTTCTTCTAATATTTCCTCATCTTCAAGAGAGCAATCTATATTCCGAACGACGCCGGTGCGGTATATAAGTGAGTCGGGTATGTATGCTACCATATCTTTTTCTTTAAAGCCCTTGAAATCAAGCAGGGAGTTAGCCGCAGCTCCCGAAACCGTTTCGATTTTAATACGGTTCCCACCAACGGAAGCAATGTTCGTGATTGTATGTTTATTCACATGAGAGACAGAGATTATTGATAGCGAAAACTGTGAGGAGAGATAAGATAAGCTACAGATACCTTATCTGATTGACTGTTGGTGCACTGGCTTCTCGTCAGGAGTGAACAAGGAGGTCTTCTCTCGACGAAGGCGCGACAACAACTGATCCCGTACTTAGACGATTGAAAGAAGCTAATTTTACTCTCAATAGCGAATTTTCGTCATCAAAAGCTCAGGGCTTAAAACGGATCCTTAAAATATTATAGCCAACCAGAACATGCCTCCACCTAAAGAATTTCCTGATAGAAAACGAGGCTTTCGGAATTCTCTCAATGTTGGGCTTTTTTCCATGTTTAATTGGAAAATGCATTACCAGCCTTACCGATCACAAGCCACTTAGGTCAAAGCCCCTACAATCCCCTTTCTCCTCGTTTCCAACGTTTCCAACTCAAACGAGGAACTATGCACTCATCTGGAATTCAGCCAGAAACCATTTTTACTATACTCTAGACTACTTCCAATTCACAAATTAATATATGATGAAGGGGGGGGGGGGATAAAATTAAAATAGAATTTAAAAAATAAGAGAAGGTTAACACTCCATGATTCACCAAGTACAAAACAGTGCACGAGTACTGTAAAAGTCACATTGGAAGTAGTTCGCATTTGATAGCAATGAAAGCGATGCACTCATTTATGGTTGAGGTACCTATACTCAACTATTGACATTCAGATGGTGAGTGCACATAAAAAAATTGTGTTGGAAAACAGGAAATATATTTCATCACTCGTGTCTGTGGTGATATTTTGTGGCGTGCACGATTTACCTTTACGTGGTAAACAGCTTCATGAGAGGATTCTAGAAGATCTGATACAATTGAAAATTGATTCTGGGGACTGTGATCTTGAAAGGTTCACAAAAGAAGGAAAGAAGAATGCGAGGTATTTGTCTCCAACAATACAAAACGAACTTATCTGTTTATGTAGAAACGTAGTGAGCTGCATCATAGTTGAAGACATTAAGAAAGCTTGCGCAATTTCCATATTGACCGACGAGACAGCTGATATTTCGGGGAAGGAACAGTTGTCTATTGGACTTGGATTTTTCGACGAAGAAAATATGTTGGTACGCGAGGATTTTGTAGGATTTGTTGAGTTGGAAGCGATGGATGCAACGACTATTGCAACAGCAATAGATGATTTCCTTGTTAAAAGTGGTCTCGAGCCAGAAAAATGTGTTGGACCAGGCTATGATGGTTTCTCCGCAATGGCGGGGAAAGATGGTGGCGTCCAAAAATTCATCAGGGATAAATACAAAAATGCTTTACATTTCCATTGTGTGAGCCATCGGTTAAACCAGGTTGTTAATGATTTGAATTCACTCGTCGAAATCCGCAATACTATCTCCACAATAAAAGAGATTGTCAACATTTTTCGTCAGTCAGTGCTGCGGAGGAAGCACATTCCTATCATACCTGGATTTAGTGAGACCAGATGGTCCGAAAAATATCGATGCATTTTTATTTTCATGAAGCATTTCATGGAAATAGTTCAGGAATTGGAAAAGCTTACTACAGAAGGAAACAGTAATACAAGAAACAATGCGTTTCTGCTTTTCAGTGCCGTAACTCGACCAATTTTCATCATTTTTGCCTTCATTATATACAAATACTCGGCTCTGTTGCAAACATTGGTAAATATTTTGCAGGGAAAACAGCTGAATTTGCTTCAATGCTACAATCATATTGAAACTGTGTTGTCGACTGTGAGGAATCACCGTGAGTCTGCTGATTCTGTGATGGGAGATATTTATGCATCGGCCAAAAAAATCTCAGACGAATTAGGGGTAGAGCTTTTGATGCCAAGAGTGGTTGGACGTCAGCACCTACGTTCGAATATCCCAAGTGACTCTCCTGAGGAATATTGGAAATGATCAGTCTTGATTCCTTACCTAGACTCGTTTTCTTCAGCGCTGACTGTCAGATTTTCTCATAATAATGAACCGGCGTTTTCCCTTCTTTTTCTTCACCCCCCCCCCCCCCCCCCCCCCCCCCCCTCCGGTCACATCTGCTTCAAAATTAGACCATTTGAAACTCCAAACCGAAAAAACTGTCAAGTTTTATGATTTGGATTATGATGATATTTCTGTACGCAGAACTCCAATTATGGCACAATAAGTTGTCGAAAAAAAATGGACAAGAACGAGAAAGGTGAAGATTGGTATGAGACTGAAAAACTGTCAGCACTTCAGAATGTGAATATGATCGACTTGATCAAGGAAGCGGACCCGTTCTATATTTCCATCAAAAAGGCCATGATGATTGGGGTAACGTTACCGTGCACGACCTGCTCGGTGGAAAGAACTTCAGCACCCTGAGGCGCGTAAAAACATGGACACGGTCTACAATGGAGGAGGATAGGCTGAATGGTCTGTGTATGCTCAGCCTTCACCGAGATTTGGTGAAATCAAAGAAGGCAACCATTGTAGAAGAGGTTGTTGATCAATTTTCCAGCAACCCCAGAAGACTGATGCTGTCTTGAAAATTGTCCATTGCTGTTTTGAAGTACCAATGTTGTACAATGAAATAATGCAATATATGTATATAAATCTCAAAAGGTATTCCGATCAGATAATCTTCAGTATACGACAGGAAAATGTAACGTTTATTCTCATGCAAGTAAGCCTGACAAATCTCTGACAAATATTTTCAGACTTCTCCAAGCCACCGAACCTCCCAAGGATAAAGCGTTTTCTATGTATTTTATTGGTCGACAGCATTAGTCTTCAGATTCATCGACCAATCTTGGTCCTCGTCTCATGGGTGCACAACCATCGCCCAGAAGGTGCTGTAGCCTAGAGTGGAATAGCTGAACTCCTACTCGCTATTTTTGAGTAGTGTGGAGGAAAGGTTGGAAAGACATACGAGCGTCATTATTTTGAATTTGATTGACGTTCCCGATATATATATATATATTATATTTGAGGTAGATATTGACCAGGCTACTCGATAGACAATAAAAAACCATTATCTACCTCAATTGTACAATTACAGGTAGTCAGAAGCTCACCACAATTTAAATATATAAATAAATCATTAGAAATAGCTAAAAACCAAAAAAAAAAAAAAGGCCAAAGATTGTTAAATTCATCATTTTTAGCAGAATTTTAGTCAAACAAAATTATCAATGATTGACTAGGACATTAAAGAAATTTTGTGAAAAACTATGCTCTGAACAAGTACCAACTTGAATTTTATTTGATTAATATTGCTAAAAAATCTAAATATCCAATTTTTTTTTTTTTTTTTTTTAGAATTTAAGCCGCGTCTCAACCGGAAGGGTCGTTAGTGGCAATCAATAAGGGGTGTCAAAGGACACTGCAACGGGCACGATTCTAAGGGGAGCCATGCTGACTGTCCGTCACTAAACGGACTGCCATCACGGACTCCACTGGCAGATTGGAGGGGGAGAAATAATAATAATAACCCGCAAAACGAGGCATCGCCGCACTCTGCCTCAAGGGATACAGCGATGACCGCTTTGTAACCCCTACAGCTGATAAAAATACCCCGTAATAAGAACTAAACTACGACTAGATGATGACAAATACATAAATATTATCGATAAATATATAATGATAACTATATATGTTAGTTAAATAAAGGTATGACTAGATGTACATAAATAAATAAATATATCACAGATCAGAATATCACAGTTCGTTGTAGAGCTCAGTGGCTTTCAGTTATACCAACAGGGGCTGGACCATGTCTGGTCCTGACAGAACATCCACCCACTGAGGGGGTGAATGCTGGACTCTAAGGTCCATGAGGATCTAGCAGGTGTCTGTGAGTAAGACGGGTATGGCCAGTGGCTACCCGATTAACCACTCTTCGGTCCCTCCTTGGAAGGTGGGCCACGAAAGGATCAACCGGGCAAAGGTCCTGAAGGACTCCACGCAGACCAGTAACCTCGCCCTGCCATTGCTCGAGCCAGATGGAATTGGCTTTATGCTGCATGTAGGAGATTTGATCCTCAATGCGTATAGGCACCATTTCGATGGAGTCATCACCAATGGCTCTCCTTGCTAGGTCATCAGCACTCTCATTGCCGTCAATACCTACATGGCTTGGCACCCACATAAAAGTTATGTTTGTGCCTAAATATCCAAATTATTTTTGGAATTGCCGAATTTTATTTAGTATGAACTTTTTTCCTCCATAAAATTTGGTTTTTAAAAATTGCTCTGTGCTCAAATTTCAATACAATTTAAGATGTTATAATATGATGGTAGGAGGTAATTTCGCTCAAACGATCATGCTGCATCACTCGAACTTTTCAATTTTTTAATTACCACCTGTGAGGTTTGAATCCCACGTAACAACTCAATATTTCCAGAAATAAGTTTAACCGAATATGCAAACTAAAATTTATTGATAGGTGAGTTGCCAATGTACGTAGCTTATTATTATTCTCGCATATTATATTTTTCAGCTCGCAGTCGGTGGAAAACTCCAAATTCTCATTTACACTGGTTTGATGGTGTGTAAAACTCGAGATTTATACAGTAACAAGATCGTCAGAGACTGCCAGGTGGGAAAATCTGATATCATTGTTTTTTTTCTAATACCCAAGACTTTAAAAAAAATGCATTTCTGTCCTTAAATTGATTTTTTATTGATCCCCAACGTTTCTCCCCAAGAACTGGGACTTATTCAAAATGACGAAAATTAAATTCAAAATATAAAATTTCGAAAAGTATTTTACATTCTTTCATAAAATCTTATAAATAAATCTTCCAATAAAGAAACGTCTTTTAATATAGACAGTTCTTTTATAGTAATCGATATAATTCTAGGTCGAAGAATAGCGAATCATAAAATGTGTTGAAATATGTTGTAATTTATATACCTATGCCTAGTTCTTGTTCAATTACCGTCCTTATTCCATTATTAAGCGATTTTACACGTTCGAGTTTAGATTAATCGAGTGTATCCTTAGTGGGTAATAATGTTATCCCTTGCACCAATTTGTGTTTTCAAACGGCAAGATTACCATTTCAGCAGGATTAATTATTATTGTTTTAGTTAATCAATTGTTATTATCACCTACTTAAAGAGAATCACCACGTAACATTCCGTCTAAAAATTACTTGTGCTAGGCGTTTGACTTGGTCCCCTTCAGCCTTTGCATCAAGAAGCTGTCCCACTATAGGTTTTTCAGACTTGGTGCTGTTATTCTTCAACAGTTTTCTCAAATATAGGACACAGACTGTGATTGATAACAGATAAAACTCATCCAAGATGGACATCCCCTAAGGGGTGATGCAAAGATCAATTTTGGGGCGTTGCTGCTAACTGCTCTACCTCAACTACTTACTCAAGCAGATGGTCGTCTATTAATGTTTGCAGACGACAAGGCAGCCTTTGTCCATAGTAAATCGATTTGTGGCCTTGATAGAAGCTTGGCTGTTTGGTAGAGAATTTTGGAGGGGTCAGCTAACTTCCTCACCCAGAACAAAAAACGTTGTGCATGATATTGACCAAGGACATCAATTGGATCAGCAAGTTAATTTCATTAGAATGGTTTTAGATAATCGTGTATCCTGGAACAAACACCCACATGTTCCTCCCAAGCATGCTTTCTGCAACTACATGCTTTGCCACTTATTTCTCCTGTGATGTTCTTTGAACTGTTCATGATTTGGGAGTAGAGCATGCATGACCTTTTTCCCTAGCTACCTATTTCTCTCTTTTGAGTTGACTTATATCTAAAACACAATAAATATATTTCAGACAGTTGTGACAAACCATACGACGTGGAACGACCCTAACGTGACTTGTGATTGCCGAGAATTCGGGTCTACATCTGTCCAACAATCAAGACTCCATATCGCTAAATACTTGATGTCAGACGAGCCATATCCGTTTGTATATCGCTTGCCAAATACATTAATGGAAGTCTGTCTTGAAGCCAGCTTGTTTGTAATATTGGCAATATCATTTCTGGTTTTAGCTTACATCTGTGACATGAAGAACCGTCAAAATGTAAGCTGTGTACTACGATAACATCAATATGTAGATTTTAGAAAGATAGGAACTATCAGTTATTTAGATGTAACATTAACATATTCGCTTTTGAGTTTGCCTTGGTGATGGGTAGTTTTCCCCTTCCTGATACTTACTCATAATTGCTACCCATCACACTATCAGTGATAATCTTAACCTCTAGTAATTTTAGTATCAATTGCCTCAAATCATGGGAGTTTGCCTCTTTATTCATTGGTAAGTCTTAAAAAACGTCTGCCAAGTTGGGTGGGCAGTGTAGCTTCCTCACATAATTGTAACATGGACGTATAGGATCAGTTGGAGAACAATGCACGAGTCGACGTTATAAGAAATTAATGTTTGCGCATGCGCACAGATTACTATTAATCCAACGGCAATGAAATGTATAGGGTAACGTCTAGGAGCTAAACTGCAAAATTCTTGAAAATTTCATAAAAATTGGTCCATTATCTCGGAGCTCGCGGTGCATCTACGAGATGCTTTCCCCTGCTGCCAATGTTTTCTGCAATTGAAACATTTTCTTGCTAATAATAAATTTATCTATAGAGGTTTCAAAATGAAATATGAAAAAAAAAAAAGAAAAAACCTACTCCTTCATTTCTGAACGATTTATTTTATCTAAAAAGTTACGGTTGTGCTTACATCTGACTAATTCATATATATTTGATTACAACCTTGGAAAAAAAAAAAATCTCAACAATAACTTTTTGGCAATATTTCGACTATCCTTAGCTATGGAAAAAATATTTTGTAAAATTCCGGCAGTCTTGAATATTGATCAAAGTAAACTAGGAAAATGGCTCGATAAATATAGCATTGAAGAAAATATTGCTAAAGGAAAAAAAAAGAAAAAATAAAAATAAATAAATAACTTGGCACCAAATCGATCGCAGACATTTTCAAATTTTCTCATATTATGAGAAAAAATTTTCTCATATTAATTTCTCATATTATGAGAAACAATAAAGAAAAATGATTATATAGAATACTGTGATAAATTTCTAACCCCTTGAGCGAAGAAAATAAAAAATGTACACTGACATTCCGAAACTAATTTTTTTTTTTTTTTTTTTTTTTTTTTTTTTTTTTTTTTTTTCATGCAGTCATTGCACATCATGTTACCGTGATGGGAAAAAAAAGATCGCTTTTGTTATATCGTTGAGGCACTATACTGAACTGTTCCATCTCGTCCTCGGAGTCCTTGGAGGGGAAAGGGCCTTACACGAAATAATATACAAAAATTCAGAACAAAAATCCAAAAGTTTTTGGAGAAACCAAGGTGTGAGGGGGGGGGGGGGGGCTTAGACAATTTCCTCCCCTGGTTTTAATGACATCTCATATTAAAGATTTTTTTGGTGCTGATCACGATGGTAAAGCTAGAATTGCGACATCTCGAACGAAACCTTATAGGTACATAGCAAAACTTGATATCGTGCACCTCAAAAACGCTCTTTAAGTTTCACTTCGATATCTCAAAAATTGTGGGAAAAAGTTAGAGTGGTTGGGGAGGGGGGGTGTTACTTCTATGACACCGTATATGTGTTTATAAACAATATATTCACGTTTTCTATCAAGTTATCAATCCAAGTTATCGATGTTGATTTCATAATTCAACTAGAATGTGTTTTCCAGGAACAATAATAAATAAGTAATCGTAATATTAATCAACCATGGTATGTCACAATTTTTTTAATGCGTTTTAAATGAAAATTTTATTTTTCTTAGCGACGATTAATATCATACACGAATTCAAGTACTAAGCAATTAACATGTAGGTACTTACCAAGAACAATAAAATGTAAACAAAAAAAATGTTTGAATAAATTCGAAGTTATTTATAATTTTTTCAACTTGGAACATTTTTCGTCCTCCATTTGAATGTCCTCCCTCAAGTTCTCCAATCGTGTTTTTCCATCGGGTGACTCTATACTACACCCAACGGAGTCCCATTCCAAAAATCCGCATCTCAAGTTGAGAAAGAACAAAATTAGTTAGGTATAGGTATATTAAATAACAACAGGAAATACATTTTTCTCGCAGTTGCGGGTATGTTACTGAATTGAGCTTACTCAAGTGATTAAGATAGATTGTGTAATTTCATTCGACTCTTGTTGTTCCAGAGAGGCTATCTTACAAATTGGATATCCTAGGGTGAACAGGAGAGCGTTTATCTCACTTAGCTGATATGGAAAGAGCTCATAATTTTATTCATTTTTCGATATCACAGAAGGTTCCTTGTCAAATTCCTAGGTTGAATAGGGGAGAATATTCTTCAGTCAGCTGATCTGGTTGGAACCCGTCATCATATTCGTCTCTCGTCCTGGAGAGGCTCCCTGCCAAATTTCACATTCCAAGGGTGAAAAGGAGAATTAGCTCACCCAACTAATCAGGACAGAGCCCATCATTTTAGTATTCTCCTGATGTCCCAGTGGGTCACGCAATCAAATTTCAACTCCCTTGAGTGAACAAGAGAAAAGATTTAGATCTTTTTTTTTTTTTTTTTTTTTCGCCCTCCAGAAATTGGTATTTGTGTCAACCAATAGGTACTGCTAAAAGCGTCCCAGTTTCTTCAACCCCAATATAACCCTAGCTACGACAAAACTCTCCCGACTAACATTGATACAGTTAATGAGGCGATTTTCATGTCAATTTTTGATGATCTATCTTTACGAATAGAAACTGCTCGGCTCAACCCACAAAAATCGTTTCGGTATCGTTGAATTTGTTATCGGAATATTTTTACGCCTGGACCCACCCCATCAATATTTGAAGTGAAAAGGTCAACACGTGTTCCATTTTTCCTTAATTACGAAGTTGTTTAAACGGGCGACGTCGGTAGGGACGTTCAAGTTTACAACGAAGAAGTAAATTTAGAGGATTGTTATATAACCTAAAACCATCCCTGAAACTTTCTCGTCAATTTGTACCCACCCGAATGGAAATCGGTGAAGAACTTTTTCAGTTTTGGAAGCATACACAAACCAAAGTAGCATTTTTATAGATATAGATAGTTATAGCATACTGTCATTATTCTTCACTAAAACATTCTTCTTCTTAATTCGCCGTCTCCAAACGAAGGTTGGCGATCCAAATTGCTAGCTCCTCCCTATCTACAGCCGCTCTAAATATTTCAATGGACGAGCAGTTATACCACCTTCGCAGGTCCTTCAGCCACGAATTTTTCCTCCTTCCAACCGAGCGTTTTCCAGGAATTCTGCCTTCGATAATCAGTCTGAGGAGGCTGTAGCGATCTCCGCGCATCACATGACCAATGTATCGAGTCTTCCTCTCCTTCAGGGTGAGTAAAAGCTCAACGGATTTACACATCCGTCCGAGCACCTCAATGTTTGTGACTTTCTCCACCCAGGGTATCCGCAACATGCGCCGGTAAATGTACATCTCGAAAGCTTCGATGTTCTTTTCAATCCCGGGATCAAGTGTCCAACTTTCGCAGCCATACAGAAGCACCGAGAACACATAACACCTTACCATCCGCATTCGAAGGTCCAAGGAAAGATCTCTGCGAGTGAAGAAGTTTCGCATCTGAAAAAATGTGCTTCTGGCCAACTCAATATGCGCTCGGATTTCTTTTTTGCAGTCACACTGCTCATTTACTTGCACACCGAGGTATTTGTAAGAAGAAACCTGTTCGAGCCGACTTCCATTCACAACCACATCGACGGGTTTTCTTTGCTTGGAAAACACGAGGACCTTAGTCTTGGTCACATTCAGGGATAGCCCGTTATTGTTGCTGTGCCGCACCACAGCATCCATAATGGCTTGGAGATCCTCAGGGCTCTCAGCAATCAATACGGTGTCGTCAGCATATCGAAGGTTGTTGAGAACGACACCGTTCACTCTAACCCCTCTCTCTGGCACGTCGTCAAGAGCCTCCCGAAAAACTGCCTCGGAATAGAGGTTAAAAAGCAATGGAGAGAGGATACATCCCTGACGCACACCTTTTTCAATAATAATGTGCTCTGACGTTGACTGCTCCACCCTAACCTCCGCACACTGACGCCAATACAAATTCGAGATAATGGTTATCTCCTGCTTATCTATCCCCGTCGATTTGAGTACTTCAATTAGTTTTTCATGGTTGATACTATCAAACGCCTTCTGATAATCAATGAACGGATGCATAGACATCAACATTCATGTCACGGCACCTCTGCGTTAGGACATTTAATGAGAAAAGGGCCTCCCTAGTGCCAACGCCGTTTTGGAACCCAAATTGTGTCTCCTCTAGCAAAAATTCACATTTTTTATAAATCCTGGTGTGAAGAATCCTCAGGAAAATCTTCAGGACGTGAGACATGAGGCTTATGAACCGATACTCATCGCAACGAGAGGAGCTCGGCTTCTTTGGCAATGGCAAGAATGTCGACCTAAGCCAGTCTGGCGGGATTTCACCAGAGCGGTAAATGACATTGAAGAGCAAGGTTAAGAAATCTATACCTTCGCCACCCTGATCCACAAGCAGCTTGAGGACCTCTACATGAATCTTGTCCGGTCCAATAGCCTTCCTATTCTTTTGGGCCTTCAAGGCATGAATTACCTCACATCTGGTAATGTCTGGTCCAACCTCATTCAGTGCAGCATCGGGAGAGGGAGGCACTGCGGGTCTGCTACAATGGAAAAGCCTCTCCACATAATCCTTCATC
Organism: Adelphocoris suturalis; assembly: GCA_030762985.1. Lineage (NCBI taxonomy): Eukaryota > Metazoa > Arthropoda > Insecta > Hemiptera > Miridae > Adelphocoris > Adelphocoris suturalis. The sequence goes on along the minus strand of CM061040.1, from coordinate 72,167,566 downwards.
GCTGCAAGCTTTTCATCAACCCCTAATATGTATTGGTTGTCTTCCCCTTTCAAGAGAATAACATGCCCCTTTTTACTCTTGCTTGTCATCTCCTTAACCTTTCTGTGCACGTTGAACGAGTCAAACCTAAGCTGCAGGCTCTCTATCTCGGCACACTTTGCACTTAGCCACTGTTCCCGAGCCTCTCTACACTTCGTCCTCACCGACCTGTCAAGTTCTTCGTAGCGATCTGGGTTTCTGGATTTCATGCAGCGTCTCTCCTCCATCAGGAGAAGGATTTCATCAGTCATCCATTCCTGTCTCTTAGTGGATGCCACATATCCAATATCAACTTCCTGTACCTTTATCACTGCATCCCTGACCTTTTCCCACGCTGTCTCCACTTGAAATGCTCCATCCACCATCTCTCTCCTGATCTCAACCATCGCCCCCTCTAGCGTAGTGCCGATTTTCTCCTGAAAGGCTGGATCGGAATTCAGGGCCTCCACGTTTACTTTCCTGGGCATAGGTGGTTTCTTGATGGGGAGGAATCGCTTAAACTGGACTCTCATTACAACAGGATTGTGATCACTACCCACATCCGCACCAGGATACGTAGTGACTGACTTCACAAATTTCTTGTGCATCTGACCCAGCATGATGAAATCAATCTGGTTCCTAATCACATGATCAGGGCGGTCAGCAGGGGACTTCCAGGTATACATTATCTACTACATATTATACTATATCAATTATATCGTAAAATTATCCTCTGTTAGTGTTGATCATCGAAAAATCTTTACAGCATTTTCAGCAGCAAGAGCTGGACTACTGTAAGTTGTGTTGAAACAAAAACAACCATGTCCCTTCCTTACACAAACATTTCATGAATGCCATAATGTCTTCAGAAGCAAAAAGACCTGTCATCCTGTTGTCTGCTGGTTGACCAGAGTATACCTGCAGATCCATATTCCCCATCTATTGGAAGTACGAGTTTGTACACTCTTTTGGATAACTGATTCAAATTCCAGCTTATAAATCGGTGCTCCTTGTATGGAGTGCAGTATGCCTTCATTTATTCCCTGTGAAACCTGTTTCTCCCGAATACTGGACAGCGTACCTTCCGAGCTCATTTATGGATTTCAAGTTTGGTTTACGAGAATAAAGTTCACAAACGCACTTCTGAGCAAGGAAGGGGCCTGTCTGTTTGCAATATGTTGGTTTCAAAACAACCTCCAGTAAATCAGCTCTTGCTGCTGTAATGATTTTTCCTTAACCTACATCGATCAAGAAGAATTTAATAATTAAGAAGAATGAAATAATTGAAAACTGCGATAATGATTCTAGAGAAAAAAACTAATGGTATGCTGTAAGTGTAACTATATGCTTATAATAATAATCTACGCAAAGTTCTGGAATGATCTTCATCGTTGTTTTTGACCTACGTGTTTGATCACAAGTATTGTGATCCATTTCTACCTCTCTAATCTAACTTTTACCACACTTGTTTAAATTTATTGCTATTGATATTTAGGTACTTACGTGATAACTATGTGCTTACATAGTTCCTAAATTCGTATTTGATATTATTTCTAGCAAAGAAGAATACAATTTTCATCTTTAACGCATCACCACAATAGTAAAATACTAGTATTCGGGTAATTAATATTATGATTAGTTACCTATCTATTACAGTTCCTAGAAAACACATTCTGCTTGAATCTTGAAATGAATATGGATAACTTGAACGCACATACGCTGTCCCAAAAGTAACCCCCCCCCCCCCCTCTACTCACCACTAAAACTTTTTTCCGCTACTTTTGTTATATCAAATTAAACTTATAGAGCGGTTCTGCGGCGCCTAAGTTTAGGGCAAAAAAGAAATATTTACATATCAATATTTAATTGAAAAAAAAAACAGTATGGTACATCAACTCTGATCAACTTAATAAGATATCGTAATTCTAGCCTTACCATCGTGTTCAGCACTAAAAAATCTTTAAAATGAGGTGTCACTCGGTAACAATCGGATCGGCCGTTTGCAAGATACGACAAATAACAGAATAGCGGCTGGCGGCCATTTTGAATGTCCGCCATTTTAAAAAGCTACTGTTCTGAGATGGCCATCATGGATTTTCGTGCTCTACATGGTCACAGGAACGTGTGGTATAAGTTTCGCCTGATTAGCAAATCATACCAATTTGCTCTTTTTGGGGGTCTGGCACACAGCCAATTAAGAAGGTTCGAATTTTGCCAACGTTCATTTTGTTAATTTAGATAACGTGCTCTGGGCTTAGCTTAATTATTTATATATGGGCTAATGATCTGCGCAGAAGGATTTTTGAAATTATTTAAAACACATAAAATAGTTAAAGTGAAAGCAGTTTAAGGAAAAAATTGGGCTTGCGCAAAAAAATGCGTCAAAATCCTTTGGTGGTTTTATTGAAAGCTGAAATGAAAAAAGATTCTCGTGAATATTTGAAAGTAATTTCTGGAACCCTAAATGTTGTCCATATTATCTTGGCCACTATGAGCAGTTTGTCGACGGATTTTTTGTTTCCACTACAGGATCGGAGTTATCGACATTTGGCTGAAAATCACAATCGCAAATGCGCTGTATTTATATTTGGCATGTAGTGTGACTGATTGTAAAGAATTTTGTCGTTTTCCCTCGCCTATGGTAAAACTACAATATGAGATTTTGATATTGCTGAAGTTGTATATAACCACAAACGGGTCACACACTCGGTATTCAGATGACCGTTTTGGGTTATTATTTTCAATAATAAGCCTATGTGATCGTATAGCAAAAAATTTTTATAATCCCCCCTCAAACTCTGTCATTTTACGTTTCAAAGTGTGTAGAATCCAAATTTGCAATGTCCGTCCGCCGTCCGGGCCATAAAAGGCCTTAGAATAGACTTAAAAAATCCATTCTATCGCACATAGACTCCACTTGGGGTTTAGTTGGTCCTAACTTCTCGCCAGCTCGATCGTTCCACACCCATGGGTGCTATGAGCCAAAAATAGGTGAAAAAGTGTCTTTTTCGAAGCATGAATATATGTTTTTTTCTAGGTCATATTTGTGTGTTAATACCAATGATTTGCCTACACATATATTTAATAACATATCCTTTCGACTTTTCGTACGTACTTAGGCAATAGTTATTTGAATAGATAGGAGCTCAAATCGAGAAATATAAACATGCGTATATAATTATAGAAGTATAGGTTGTGGCAACTCGAAATAGGACACGCCGATGAGTCTGGACGGGCCTTATGACGTACGCAAGCCAACTAAAACTACGATCATACTCAATTGAAAAAATAATAAACCTCGGTGAAATAATTTGCAGTTTTTTTTTTTTTTTTTTTTTTTCCAAATGTTTTTGAGTTGTCTGTTGTTCCAGGGCCGTGCAAAAGTAAAATACCTATTTCTTCGATAGATACCGACCCTATATTACATATTTCTTCAGATAAATTCCCGAAAAAAGCGTTATAATCTCTAAGGCACAAATTGGGGCACATATTAGAAGAATGTTTCAACCTAACATTAATAATTTAAATCATTATTCATTAGTATGTCATCTTAATAGGAAAATGCTTGTTAATTTAGTGCCATTGACCAGACCTATGACATCGAATAAAGCCCAAAAATATTAATTCCGAACTAGCAGTCTCAAAAATATTTGGAAAAAAACAACAACAAAAAAAAAAAAAAAAAAAGGTCACCTGAATACCGAGTGTGTGACCATAATAGGTGTGATACTGAACATAACTATTACAGGTGAGATAACTGGCTTGGGAATGAGTGTTGACAAGGCTATCATCTCAGCATCAGGTTGGGTATGCACGCAGAGTGAAGTATTGCATTTTTTGCCCACCAATTATAGCCCTAGCTGCAATTTGGAGGAGGTAGATTAGCTAGATAGTAACTAGGTTGAGTGTAATATTCTTAAAAATTGACATGTTTTACTTTATCTTTTTATTATCTTTGTTTTCAGAAATGGTTGATCCCTACATTTGACTGTTATCATAGTGACTCATTCCTGATGATAATTGGCGTTTACACTGGACATATACTTGGAGCAGGGACTTTTTCAACTGTTGCTGTAAAACTGGAAGGAAGGAAAGGATTTAGCAAGGTAATTTTGTTTAATTCAAAGTAGTCTTGTGGCTGCGTGCGAATGAAAATTGAAAATTGCGAAACTGAAATTGACTCCCGTGAAATGTACGAGTACGATGTTTAAATATGTAGTGTACTTACCTCTGAACCAAAAAATAAAACCCCCTAAATGGACGTTTTATGCCCGGATCTCTACGTACTGTAGCCTACCTATTCCAATACCTTTAATACTTACCTTTAATACCTATTCTAATACTTTCATCATTGGATGTTACTAAAGGAATGGGCCCAGATTGTGTCCCTCCTTGTCTACTTCGTGGTTGTGCTGATAGCTTATTCATGCCTTTATTTTTTCTTTTTAACCGCTCGCTTCAGCTTGGCCACGTACCTGATAACTGGAAGGTGTCCTATGTTACCCCTGTTCCTAAAAAAGGTGACAAGTCTCAAATCACTGAATACCGTCCTATTTTCTCTATTTCCACAATTCCGAAGCTCTTGGAAAAATTTATTGTTTCCCAGTTAGAACCTATAATTAAAAGTAACCTATCAATACACCAGTTTGGTTTCGTTAAGGGGAGGTCAACTATTTCGAATCTTGTTTGCTTTCAACAGTTTATTCTTGACGCATTTGAATGCGGTACTCAAGTTGACTGTATATATACAGATTATTCAAAATGTTTTGATAAAGTTCCTCTTTCTCTTTTGATCTCTAAAATGAGAGCCTTTGATTTTTTCGGTTCTTTGCTTGGGTGGTTTGAGAGCCATCTTTCCAATCGATCCCAGATTGTTAAAATCAAATCAAATTTTTCCCATTCGTTTCCTAATACATCGGGCGTCCCACAGAGGTCCCACGTAGGGCCTTTATGCTTCCTAATTTTTGTAAATGATCTTACTGATATTTTTTCTGGTAGCAGTTGTTTTTCTCTGTTTGCAGATGATTTAAAAATTTATTCTAGAATCACATCTCAGTTTGACTCGGATCATCTTCAAGGCAATCTCAACGGACTACACTCGTGGTGTGCCAAAAATTGCCTGTTTTCAAATATCCAAAAATGTTCAGTAATTACTTTTTCTAGATCTCCCGATCCTCTTGTCTTTCATTATGTGCTAAACGACAAGGTCATTCAACGTGTATCATCCGTTACTGACCTTGGTATCTTGTTTGAAGGTAAATTATCGTTTAATGATCACATTGACAAGATCTGTGGCAAAGCTATGAAATCGTTGGGCTTCTTAAAACGTCATACCCGTGATTTCAATAATGTAGATGCCTTGATCGTGCTATACAATGCAATAGTGCGTCCCACTCTTGAATACGGATCGATGGTATGGTATCCTTACTACGCTAACGCTATAGCTCGATTGGAAAAAGTCTAGAAAAGGTTCGCTCGCTATGCTGAATGTAAAAGAGGAGTAGGGGCCTTGGCCACCAACTTCGGTGGTAGCGGAACTAGCTAACTTCAGCGACAAGCCATTAGTAGGCACTAACCAAGAGAACCTATTAAGATCATTACACATGTTACTGCTGCAGCCACTATCGAGGCACCAGCACAAACCTTCAGAAAATTGTGCCATCATTGCTGCAGAATGTGAGTGTTCATGACAATGATTAAGCACAGCTAGTTTGGTTTTTGAACCTCTCACTAAACACTCAGTCCCCTTTTGTCCTAGTTCCTTACAACGATAACAATGAAAAGGAAAATTCTTACTTTTCGGTTTCACATCTGTCTTTTTCGTCGTACAAATTTCTTCTTGGATATCATCTCATTTGGATCATTCATATCAGCTTTAATGTTTCGGGCCTCATGTTCCCCAAGTATTTTGGTCCTCAATAATTCTGGCTTTGGAACGTCATCCCTTGCACTATTGCAGCACTCAAGTTATCATATTCCTCGGGTAGGCTATAGAGCTACAAGATTGACAAAAGTAATTTATTGATCACAATCCTGTAAATGATCCATTTCCTACAATTTATTGACAATATCAAAAAATGATGCTACATGGTCTTTAATATCATCCCCCGATTTCATACTATGCAATATCAATTGTTTTAACAATGCTGCCTTAGGGGCGGGACCTTTTGATTGATACACACTTAAAAGTTCTTGTCATACACCATGAGATGCTTTGATACCATTAATAATCATTAACTCCGACGGAGTTATAGATAGGATCAGATCTGACCTTGCATAGGTCCTCATCTTCCCACTTCGCTGTGTCCGCTGGATCATCAGGTCTTTTAAAAGTTCCATTAACATATTTCCATCCTTTAGACTTGATGAGGAAGGATTCCATGTGTGTTCTCCGTGTGACGAAATTGTTCCGCCCCAATGGTTCAATTTTGATATTCGAATTCATTATGACAATGATTCTATACAAAATTTATCTTCTGGGCCTGTATACCTATCAAATATTATTATTCTACAATAATATAATGCCGTGCCAATGCGATCAACACAAGAAGTGAGAACCTTTATTTAGTAATTCGCAATCAAAAATAATCAACATACTTGCAAGTTCAACACAATTAATTGGAAACGTTGGCTCGTTCCAATAAAATCGACGTTATAGGAAATTAACGTTTGCGCATGCGCACAGACTATTATTATTCCAACGGCAATACGTTTATTCGGGTACCTTCTCACAGCTGAACCGCACAATCCCTGAAAATTTCATAAAAATCGGTCCATTAGTCACGGAGTTTTGTCTGTGTACATAAATTTTAGTTTTGCGTGAGCGCTATATTTATTGCTCCACCAATCGCAATATAATTCATAAGAATTTTTTCTGGAACAAATACCCATCTACTCCGAACGAAATCGGTCCAATAGATGATAAAAAATCAGCGTTATAAAAAATTTACGTTTGCGCATGCGGACAGACCACTATTCATGCGACGGCAATGCAATTTATAGGGGACCGTCTAAAAGCTAACCCGCACAACCCCTGAAGATTTTATCAAAATCGATCTTTAAACTCGGAGTTTTGCTTGTGTCAACTGCTATTAGTTTCGCGCATGCGCAGTGGTTATTACTCCGACCATCGCGATATAATTTATAGGGCATTTTTCTAGAACATATACCCAACCACCTACCGAGTTTGAACTGAATCGGACCAACAGATGATGAGAAATCGACGTTACGAGAAATTCACGTTTGCGCATTCGCACAGGCTACTGTTGGTTTGATGGCATTAAAAATTATACTGCACCGTCTAGGATCTAACCCGCACAATCCCTGAAATTTTTATTGGAATCGGACCAAAACTTGGTACAGTTTCGGGCGTGGCAAGGATTTACAATAGACAGGCACACAGACAGACCCGCAACCAAAATTGATCGGCACGTTCTGAAATTCAAAAAGCATGTGGAAATTTTGATTTTGGAAGGCAAATATTTTTTCGACTTCAATCACGAAAACAAATCTTCCCTACCTTCGGTAGTGAGCAAGCAAAAATTATATAAATACAGAAATGTGCTTTAGGATAAAGTGTCCTCAGCATGTGAACCTTGATCGAAAGAAATGAAAAATAACAACTGAAAAACCTTCACTAAATAAAGAATGAAATAAAATACTTTACAAGCTTTCAAAATCAATTGGCTGTAAAAATATTAAGTACCTAATTTCTTGTCAGCAACGAAAATGTCACCACTTGAATAACGTGTATTGTTGACAACACTATAACCAATCCCTGGGCAAAAAATCAGTCTCAAACGCAGCCTTTGTAATACTTCAAAACAATAAAAATTGAGTAGATTGTCACAAAATGTGTACACTGCTTAAGGTCTCAACCCGAACTCCCTTGTACTTCACAATATTTAGCTATTAGGTATTAAAAAATAAGTAGATAAAAAACGTGAAAATTAAAGCAAGAAGTCGTTAGGGATTAATACCTCATGACAAAGAAAGGATGATTGGAAAAGTTTGTAAGAATAAAAATTAGAATTAAAAAGTTCCAGTCATGCAGCATGATCGTACAAGCGAATTTTCATAAACTATCTATCGTACTAGGTATACCTAGTATGTTAAATTGCATTGAATTGGAGCAATTTTAGTTGACAGAAATGGTTAAAAACCAATTTTATGGCAAAAACTTATTCTAAATAAAATTCCACTGATTCAAAAGGGATTTTTGATTTTTAAATTTTTTTGCAGTTTTTATAGATATTTTAGCAAATTTTAATGACATTTAAGTACGTTTTTCATCATAATTTTGAGCAAAAATTTTTAATGTCCTAGTTAATCGTTGAAAATTTAGTTTTGACTAAAATTCTGCAAAAAAATAGAAATTTAACGATTGTTGGCCGTTTTTAGCCATTTTTAGTGATTTTTTGGGTACATTTTTCAAAATTTGACCTATTTAATGTGCTCAAAAATTGTTGTCCAACGAACTCATCCTTTCTCTTGAAATGCTTGATTTTTTGGCGAAAGAACGAAGTTTTTATCTCAATTCTATCGAGAGTTATCGTCTGGAATGACACATACACACACATATATATATATGTGAGAAATATATTAAATATGTGAGAAATATACATCTTTTATATTGGGCCTACCATGTTTGGTCTTCTAGCGGTTCACCCTTTACTAAGAAATGTTTTTACATTTTTGACCCGGGCGGTACTTACCTCGAGCAATATCAGAAAGTGTTCGCAAGAGGGCGACAGTATGAGTTTAGTTGTTGAAGGAGCAGGGAGTTCCGCGGCCCAGTATTCAGTTTTATACAGTTCAAACCCCATTATTGAGTTTTATACAGTTCAAACCCCTTTATTCAGTTTTATACGGTTCAAATCAGAAGTGGGATCATGAATCCAGAAGATCCAGAGATTAATATGAATCAGGACTTGGTGGATGACGACGCTGTTCTCCAAAGGGATGACTCTCGGCCGGGAACTCCACTTGTTGATCAGTCCAAAGACCGAATTATTTCGTTGCTCGAGAGCCAAAACCGTCGTTTAGAAGGTTTGTTATTTCAAGCTTTATCATCTTCCTCACATTCAGGAAATTCTTCGACCAATGTTAAACTGCCAGAATTCAATCCTAAAAACGACGTTGATGCCAAGTCTTGGTGCGCTACTGTTGAATGTTGTCTCAATGAAGAAAACAAAAGCGGTGGAGCTCTTGTTGTTGTACTTGGTCAATCATTAAGAGGGGAAGCAGCTACATGGTTTACTTCGATCGCCGGACCTGACCTCACTTGGGAAGCTTTCAAATCCGCATTTTTAACGCAATGGGACGCCATTGATACACCTGCTTGTGTATTTTTTTCCTTTTTGAAATCACAACCTAAGGACAGCAATGAGACCTATATCACATTTTCATCACGCATGATTCACAAACTCACAGCTAGTTGGAAGGGGTTAACCCATGAACAGATCGCAGTTGCAGCCATTTTGGGGCAGTTAAGTCAAACAGACTCCAGAGTCCGCCGGTTGGCATACACGGAAAATATCACTAGTCGTGAGCAGTTGTTAAAAGAGTTGAGGGTTCTTACCTATAAACGACCTTCAGATACAACAGAAGTACACGAATTTCAAAAAAGGGCGCGTTTTTCCTCGTCTCCCCCATCAATGAGAAGTGGGTCATCTCAAAGTCAAGGTCGGGAGAGTTACTTTCACCATCCTTCCTTTAACAAGCGCTCTTCCTCTTCCTCCACGTACCGCAACCCCCCACATGATCCGTTTTCGAAGAAACCTAAAGGCGATGTCACCTGCTACTCCTGCTTTTCAAAAGGACATTTCGCATCCAGTTGTCCCAAGAAAAGTGAGCCTCGTCGAAAGGAGGCTGAGACCCCAAGTTCGCAAGCTGTTTCCAGACCAATGGAAAAACGAGTTGGTTTGTGCAAACTTAATCCTACTGGCACTTTACTTCATAAGGGTGAGCAATTTGTTTATCATTTTGACACTGGTAGTGAATGTTCTTTACTTGGATTAAAATTTAGCTCGAAATTTGAGGGAGTTATGTCATCAAATTTGGTTATTCTTCATGGATTAGGAACTTCCACTCTCAACTGTACTTCCCAGCTGGATGTACAGGTTATTATAAACAATATTAATCTCAATGTTTTATTTTATCTAGTGAATGATGATCTTTTACCCTTTGATATAATCCTTGGTCATGAAATACTTACTTCAGATACTGAAATGGTGGTTTCTAGAGAGAATTGCTTTTTGAGATCAAAGCTAGCTGATGTGACTAATTGTCCTGTTGAAAATCCTTTGAATGAGACCAAAGTTCATAATGATATTGATCATGTACGCAGTCCCATGCCTCAAGATGAATCTAACGATTTTTATGACTTTCTTTCTGATTTTGAAATGCCTGTTGAGACTGCCAGTTGTCTCGCAATTGGGCTTGTTGAACATCAGTCACAGTTTGATAATGTAAAAACTGATATACCTCCCAATCGCAAGTATGATTTGATCACTATTTTACAAAAATACAGTAATTTTTTCATGTCGGGTATTCCACAAACTCGCATTTCAACTGGTATGTTGGAAATTAAGCTCACTGATCCAAATAAAGTTGTTTTTCAAAAACCTTATCGTATGAGTCCAAAAGAAAGAGAAATGGTTAGAGTCAGAGTGGCCGAGTTGATAAGTGCAGGAATTGTTCGTCCTAGTAAGTCGCCTTTTGCAAGCCCTGTCTTAATTGTACCAAAGAAAACTGGTGACTGGAGGATGGCAGTAGATTTTCGACGATTGAATGCTTTGACAATCCCTCTAAGATTTCCCCTACCACTCATTGAGGATCAAATTGCACGATTACGAGGTGCACGCTTCTTTTCCCAACTTGACATGCTCTCAGGATTTTACCAACTTCCCCTGCACCCTGATTCGGTTGAAAAATCTGCCTTCATAACACCTGATGGCCATTTTGAATTTTTGACCGTACCATTTGGGTTGAGGAATGCACCTAGTGCATTCCAGGATTCTGTAATGACAGCTCTGGGTGATATAGCTAATACCTATGCTATAGTGTACACAGATGATATTTTGGTGATAGGTGAGAGTTGTGACGAGGCCATGCAACATTTGGATGAAGTACTTGCTGTTCTGACAGCTGCAGGATTTTCCTTCAATCTCGCCAAGTGCTCTTTCCTCACTACAAAAGTTACTTATTTAGGCTATGAGGTAGAAAATGGGGAAATTCGTCCCAATCCTCAAAAGGTTGAAGCACTTACCAAAGTACCACCCCCAACATCAATCAAAACTTTAAGATCATTTATAGGACTAGCAACTTATTTTAGAAAATTCATCAAAAACTTTTCCTCTATAATGGCACCTTTGTATAGACTAACTACCAAAGCTTCAATTGATGGAAAATTAATTCACTGGACAGACGAACATGAGACTGCACGGCAGACCATTATTTCGTTACTCACAAGGTCCCCTGGGCTCATGATATTCGACCCAAAGTTTCCAATACAGCTCCACACTGACGCCTCAGCTAGTGGTTATGGTGCAATTCTTTTGAATATGGTTGATAATGTACCTCGACCAGTTGCCTACTATAGTAAGAGAACTACACCTGGTGAGGCCAAGCTACACTCTTATGAACTGGAGACAATTGCTTTGGCCAAATCAATAAAACATTTCCATAACTATTTGAGAGACTACCCCTTCACTGTAGTAACTGATTGTCAATCTCTGAAAGCCACCCAAAATAAATTGCAATTGGTGCCTTGTGTTCAAAGGTGGTGGGCATTTCTTCAAAATTATGATTTTAAAATTGAATATAGACCTGGACAGAAAATGTTGCATGTAGACTTTCTTTCTCGAAATCCTGTTGATAATTATGAGGATTTAAATGTGCAGCTCACTAAAGATGAACCTGTCTCTGTTGCTCTTAACGATTTAACTTCTTTTCAATCAACATATCAACAAAAATCAACAAAATCCAAGGTTCGTCCTCATGGTCGTAAGCAGACTGGCATAACAAAATGTCCGTTAGAACCTTTTACACACAAAAAAGTACTGTCTGTTGCTGTTAACTCTGAGTGGTTGCAAGCAGAACAGCAAAAAGACCCTTTTATTGCAGAGATAATTTCAAAATTAGATTCTAATGAAGTAGATGAAGAAATCAAGGATACCTATGAGATGAGGTCTGGTATTTTACATAGGAAAATTCAACGTAACTCCCGCACACTCTGCCTTCCCATAGTCCCACATTCGTTACGATGGTCAATAGTAGACAATATCCACAATTCCATTTTTCATCTAGGGTTTGAAAAAACTCTAGAAACTCTATACAACTTTTATTGGTTCGATCATATGACTAAATTTGTCAAAAAATTTGTTGAGCATTGTGTGACATGTAAAATGGCTAAAAGCGATTCTGGAGGTGCTCGCCAGATTTCACTTCATCCAATTGACAAAGTACCAGAGCCATGGCACACAGTTCATTTAGACATAACTGGAAAACTTAGTGGAAAAAAAGATACCCGAGATTACCTTTTTGTGTTTATTGATGGTTTTACTAAATTTGTTTTGTTATTTCTCACTCATAAATTGGAAGCCAAAAACGCCATCCAGTCTGTGCAGTCAGCCATATCACTGTTCGGTCCCATGAAGCGAATCATTGTTGATCAAGGACGGTCATTTACATCTAAAGATTTTCAAAATTTTTGTTCAGAATCACAAATCGAGTTACATTTTATAGCCACTGGCTCAAGTCGAGCCAATGGACAAGTGGAACGGGTGATGGGAACTTTAAAAGATATGTTGACAGTTGCAGAGCTAGACCAACATAAGTCATGGCAAGATTCAATTGGGAACATTCAGCTGGCTTTGAATTCAACACCACATGCCGTTACCAAGTTGTCACCCATGGAATTAATGTTTGGGAGGATTTCTCGACCTAGTTCATTGATTGTTTGTGGACAAAATAGTATAGATCCCTCATCCACTGTCGAAACTTTAAGGGAGCAAGCATCTGCTAGAATTGCTAAACAAGCAGTATATAGTAAAAAGTTATTCGATAAAGGCAAAGCACGTGTACAACCCTTTCAAGTAGGTGATCTAGTGTTTTTAAAACAGGAGGAACGAAACCAACTTAAACTTGATCCCAAATATAGAGGCCCTGTTAAGGTCGCTAAAGTGTTACCCAATGATCGGTATGAATTGCGTTCCATTGATGGACGAAGAACATACAAATATGCTCATGATCGGCTTCGAAAAATTCCTGATGCAAACGAGATAAGCACTCTAGTTACTGATCAAGGAGATACGTTCGATCAAGAATAATAATATTCTTTTACTTGTAAAATTTGTTTGTAGTTATGAGTAAAATATTTTTTACTTGTAACTGATTTGTGGCAATAAGTTCTGGAGGTGATGCTTTGTGTACTGGGTAGATTTCCGGGATTGAGGGTAGAGATAACTTTTCGCTTGCGATGTTACTCACTCTCAACTCCTCATTATAGTCACGTGTCGCTTTGCGCTGTGGCTGCTCACATGGTTTCTCACTTTTCGCTTGCCGATGTGGATGCCATGGGAGGGGTTCTTTTCGGTGCACTTGGTGTCTCCTTTAGAATGAGTGACTGACATTGTTTTTATTATCAAGACTCATGTTTCCATCGGATATTAGTTTGAGGCTTCACTGTGGTAGTGGCCTGACATTTATTATTGAACTATCTGCACTTTGTGTGAGACATGTCATGTTGTAAGATGACTGTTGACAATGTTTGATGGCAATGATGAGGAAGATATTTCTTCGAGTTTGTACTGCTGTACCTATGCAAACGTGGTTTAAAGGATATTGCCACTATTTTAAATCTAAGAGTTTTGAGCCTTTGCACTCATCTCTAATGACTTGGTATTTTCGTTTTTGAAGCCGTCATCATACATATTGATTTTATTTCAAAGGTTCTTACTGACCTTCTCCCTGTTCTTATTTTGATTGCGTTGATTTTATTTTGACTGCTATTTTTTATGAGCATTTGACTATTTTGTATTGAGAATTTTGATTTGCTTTGCATACCTTTTTGAGGTTCTATTGCACTATATACCTTGATGTGATGCCTTTTAATGGCTTTGGCCTAATGCATTAGCGTTTGCTGTAGAAACTAATGCTTTGTACTCCCTTTGTTTTCTAGGGACACAGTGATCGCAGAGGCGCGATCATTGTCAGGAAGGCCGTGTGAGAAATATATTAAATATGTGAGAAATATACATCTTTTATATTGGGCCTACCATGTTTGGTCTTCTAGCGGTTCACCCTTTACTAAGAAATGTTTTTACATTTTTGACTCGGGCGGTACTTACCTCGAGCAATATCAGAAAGTGTTCGCAAGAGGGCGACAGTATGAGTTTAGTTGTTGAAGGAGCAGGGAGTTCCGCGGCCCAGTATTCAGTTTTATACAGTTCAAACCCCATTATTGAGTTTTATACAGTTCAAACCCCTTTATTCAGTTTTATACAGTTCAAACCCCTTTATTCAGTTTTATACGGTTCAAATATATATATACCTATATAAAAGCGTTAAAATCCAGGAATCATTTCAGAATGCCTCAAAACAGATTTCGATGAAGAAAATTTTTGAAAATTTTTATTTTAAAATTTTTGGAGCCATTGCAATAGCTTTATTTTCTAAGAAAATTCGCTAAAAATGGTTGCTATAATAATTTAAATTTTCGTTATGCTCTACAGGTATTTCTACTGAAACCTACTAACGCCAAAAAACGAAAGACGTTGCATAGAGGGCTTGATGACTGGTTTATCGTTACAACTAGGTTCCAGCTTGGAAAAATTGGGGCTGTTCATATTTGGCTCAACTTCCACCGTGCTTCATCATGGTAAGGATCGTCTTCACAAGTTATATTAGGCCTTAATATAAAAAACTCTCTAAAAATAATATCATCTATTCTGCTCTTCATCATAAATACACATTTATCAAAAATTATACTTTTAATTCAACCGACCCTATGCCAGGAAACCAATAGTTGTAGCCACGTCCAGTAGTATCCAGTGGTACAGACTTGTAGCTACTCTGTGAGTTCTAATTTTGAGGTGTTTTTAGGTGAATGAGTAGGAGTAGGCGAGGCGTAGGAGTGAATTTATATAGCATATGTGAGGCTTGATTCCATATTCACGATCCTACCAATTACCTAACTTTATTTCCGGGTTAATAAAATACAACTACGTATGTCTCTGACTCACGATCCTTCGGTGTGTTGCTTGTGTTGCTCAAACCAAATAGTCCAAAAACGCTAGAGTCTTGATTTGCTCAGATGTCTACTGTACTGGTTATTTTCAATAACGAGCCGGTAACAAAACAAAAACTAAACAATCTTAACATACAACGATTTTAACCTATCCCTCAAATTTGTTAGTTTTGGTCTCAAGATACATAGATTTAAAAACTCTGCGAAATGTTATGTGCACAAAGTTTTAGTATTTCTGTATTAAATAGTTCTTCTGTTATGCGGCCAATGACAATTCTGGTTTAAGTGTGGCTTAAATCATTTTTGAAAATAATAATATAAATAAAAAACCTTTTTACACAGCTCATTGTTCTGTAACTGTTAATTCCCATAATATATAGTACCATCTTATCCCTCAGGTGAACAGTAATCTTTTGTGCTCTGCAATTGTATTCTAGTTAGCAGAAAGTACCTCCATTTTAAATCTCAGCAATTTAGGTTGATTGACAAATAAATTAGCGTCATATTTCTTAGCGTAACGCTCTCTCGTAACTGATTTGCGTAACGCAATCGTGTGGGGTCGGGGGAAAGGCTGGGTGTCATCAATATCCCTACGTACTCGTAGATACGAGTATAAGCACCTAGAGCCAAAAACTGAAGCTATTAAATAAAATATATAAGTACACTTTATTTTTTCCACCATGTTACGTTCTAGTTACGAATGTTTATGCTTTTATAATGATTCTATCTTACAAATGCTCTATTTCGTTCTTCACCCTACATTAGGAGCGTAGTTTTGTAAATCAGCTACGCAAAAGGTATTCAGGAGGAATGATAGGAAAGGAAAAATGTTGGGGTTTAAGTTAGAACTACATCTGGGCGTTTTAGTTTGAATCTTTCAAGTAATTTACCTCTTGTATTATCCTATCTTTTCCTAATCGATAAATTGTTCGTTCCTTTGAAAATTAATTTAATGATGAAATGTTTATGAGCCAGGGTAAAGGTTGTGCTTTTTGGTGGCAGAAAAGAATTAATGTATTTATAATGGAAAACATATATAGGTAATTAGCATATAGTTTTTGGCAACTAATATGTTCGTGAAGAAAAATATTATATATGGGCCCCATGGAGTTCGGGCCGGTTGCTCATGGTGTTAAGATCGAGTTGCGTTTATATCTCCGTTTTATCTGTTAATACTGTGTATTGTGAATTGAATCCGTGCATACGTGTGCGTTACGTTGTAGTGAACTGGAAGGCAGTATGTCAGACAGCACCCGAAGTGAAGTTCTCTTTACCATACGTTCTCTTATACTACTTATAAAAAACGATGAGTTCTGAGTTGAAAACTATCATGGAACAGTTGAAAAAACTGGACGCCCTGGACAATGCAAAAGGATGTGGCGGAAATTAAAGATTCCCTGGAAACTCTCACTCAGGTTACATAGAATAATTCGGAAAGACTTGATAAAGTTTCGACACAGATTGATAATTTGAAGAAAGAAAATTGCGAACTTTCCTCCAAGGTTGAACTACTTGAAAGAGATAAAAAACAAAATTACTTAATCATCTTTGGCTTGACGGAGATGGGAAACAGTGCCAAACCCTACTAGAACTCATATACGATTTTTTGCGGGAGTCCCTTAGAGGAACGTGATATTGATAGAGGAACGTGAACTTGACCGAATTCGCAGAATCGGAAGGAAAATTAATAGAGGAGATGGTCCAAATACGGGCTAGCACTTTTGTTTTCCTGATGCAAAGTTCTTAAGTGACCCAAAATTCGCGATTTTGGTGTCCCTTGCTTGTGAATATAGTTTTCTGGGTGATGTTGGTGTGAAAAGCATAATATCAGCTAATACGTATTTTCAAAAATTATGTATGCAAAAGGTAAGAAATCAGATGTTTTAAAATTGGGGTCTAAATATGGGCTACTCCATATTTTTCTACCTAGAGAGTTCGTAGCTCTACCAAAGTTCACTATTTTCGTATCCCACACTTCTACTAATGGTTACCAAGGTGATATTATGGGTGTTGAAAGCACTAATAGCCACTCACACTGATTTAAAAAATGTTTATTCAATGAAAAAGTGAAAAACGTCATTACATTCGTGGCCCTAATACGGGATATTTAGGAAAAAGTCAAATTTGTGCAAAAAATGCCGAAACTTGAAGAACGAATCAAGAAAAAGAAAATTAACAACAAACGAAAAATTTACACGCAATAGTCGCGGGTGTATGGATCTTTGTCCATCCCTGCGCATTCTGCATGAGCCCAGTGCGTGCAAACATGGCACCGAATCCAAATTTCTTCTCCATAATCCTCGGAAAAGCGTCCGTCACAGAAGATGCAGTCAGCGTTGTTGTCATCTGGTTCACCTGGAGGTACGGCCATCTTGACGTCATCGTCACTGTTGTCGTCAGTGGGTGGATCCCTGCAGTCTTCTGAATCAGAGTTGTCCCGCTTAGCCTTTTTTGGGGGTTTAGACGTTTTGACGGTTTTTGACTTGTTAGGTTGTGGATTATTTTTATTTCCTTTGGCACATGATCCCACCGGCACTTTTTTCCGAACTGCGTTCATGGCTTGACAGTCCAGAGATGTGGTCAGTTGTGTTCTGTATGGAGATGGCGTTACGATGTACGATTGGGAACTCTTTCGACCACGATTGGTCTCTTTCTTTGTAATAGTGGAGATCAGAGCTATATCTTAGGGACTGATAGATTTGGAGGTCGTGGCTTGAGGGGTTGGTGGTTGCTGAACTGGGTGCAGAGACCTTGTAATCCACTAGTCGAGGGTTGATCATCTTAAATACGAGATCGCCGATTTCTCAGCAGCCAATGTCTATAAAAATGTCTCTATTAAGAGGGTATATCCCTGTGGCACGGAAGCCTAACCGCAATCTCTCCAGTCTGAACTTTCAAATATGTCTTTCCAAATAGCTCCATGATATCACTAGGTGAGACGGGACGATCGGTATTCCTTATCAACTTCCTTATTTGCTCACTGTAGTCAACCTTCAACGGGCCCATGAAACTCTTGTCCAGTGGTTGTAGATTATGTGTTGAGTGAGGAGGGAGGCACAAAATGGTGACAAAATTTTGCCTTGCCATGTCAATCACCTCCGAATTCCGTACATGGCTGTAGTGCCCATCCAGAACAAGAAGGACTGGGGGCTCTTTAGTGGGCTTAGTTTGATCAATGAAGATTGATATCCGTTCGGTGAAAAGATGGGTTTGCACCCCTCTTTGAGAGTGGTACGTGGGACATAGAAATGCTTACTCGCCTTGAGAGTTCCCCTCTTGTCTTCACGAACCATGCTGATTGTCTTTGACATGTTGTCTGGGTCCCACTTCAACCTCACGTCTTTCTTCTTGTATTTTGGCGTCTTTCGGGGAATCCTAGAAACAGAAAACAGACAAATTTCTTAAGTTAAATTTACAAATTTAGGGCTAGCCCGTATTTAGACCACAATCGGTAGCCATTAATTAGACCCAACCGTACTCCAACTTGACATCCTCGGCAGCCATAACAGTGAACCAGAATCGATCAAATTAAGTGTTCCTCATCAAGCTTAGGATGCCTAGAGTTAGACTACAACAAAGCCACGTGCTTTACTTAAGAAATGAGGGAAGTAGAAACATAAATTTACATACCTTGTAAACTTTCGGGCTCTTGCAAGGGTTGATTCTTTCACACACAAATTTGCCACACTTCAGGAACAACAACAAAGCCGGCGGCCATCACAACACTAACTTCCCACTTGTTGGTGCACGCTGTGCACGGTGTGGTGCCATTCCGCCGAACGTTCGCACGCCCTTCCCCTCTTTTTGACCCATAGCCCGTATTTCGACCATCTTCTCTAATAAGCCTGGACCGATAGTCATCAAGTTTGCTTCAAATTACTCTAAGTGGGTGGTCTTGTCAGCATCTCAAAACCTAAGCGGATCTAAAATAAGTATGATTCAGGGCTATACTCTTGTGGAAATAAATAAAAAAAGAAGTTTCTCAACTATCGGAGGATGCAGAAGGAAAATGGATTGGAGCCCAAAATAAAGGGTTTTAATCTTGTTATCGATGGTGCCTCGTATTTAATTTAACAATTGTCGGAGAATTTCGATGAAATGAACAAGAGGAAGAGAAATCCTGAAAGTCCTAATGGAAAAGAAGGTAAGGTCGAAGGAACCAGTCCATGTAACTGCATAGCAACGAGAGAAAAATCAAGATGGATCTACTCGTGAAACCTTATTATCTGCATGTTTTTGGAATATCGATGAGGCGGTGAATTAAATTTATCATGATTTGAGTAAAGAAATGAGCAAATGTAACGATGATGTATTAGCCTTGCAAGAAACTTGGCATGAATCCAATCACTTTACAGTACCTAAGAGTTTAAATGACTAGGTACAGTGTCACCTCCTACCTCGGTAGGAGTTAGGGAGAAAAGCAGAGGGCACGCAAGTGGTGGAATTATGTTGTTCATGAAGAAAATCTAAATGAGTTTTGTGCAGTCCTTGAAAAAAAACGCAGTATTGGATATTTTGTAAGATCGATATGCCTTTGGTGGTATTAGTCATAGATGTATTTTATATCAGTCCATTACTTAATGATGAAATTAAGGATTATTGATATATTAAAGGATGGACGCTTGAGCGAAACAGTTCCGAGTGACGCAATTAGGCTCCTTGGAGAGGACTTTAATGCAAGAGTAGGTGAATCCGGCGAGGTCAGATGAGGTCTTGGTTTCGGGGACATTCCTGCGTTCGGGGCGTGACTCGTATGATGACAAAGTGTCATTGACTTATTGTTGGTGAATCAAATTGGTATGGAGTATTTTGAAGATATGGAAGTCAAAGATTTTTCCCAAGCTTCCGACCATATTCCATGCGTGATCGCAATGCAGATACATATGCTTACTACGAATTATTATATAGAGGTATCAGTAATTCCCCAAAAATCTAAAAAATATTTTTTCGAAAGTTTGAAACACGCACTCAGTGAAAAGAACTCTACTTTTTTCTTCCCAAGGAGCCCTCAAACACCGCGTACGATCAGTTGATGAGCGCTATTTAACAATCAGGTATGAAGTTACATCTAATAAAGTTCACTAATAATCTGGTTCCATATTCGAGATATCACAAACCTTAGTTTGATAAAGGGTGTAAGCACGAACTTTCCAAAGTTCGCTACAGCTACAGAACAATTCGTAAAAACGGATACCCAAATAATCTCTATATAGACTATGCCAACCTGAAACAATAATATAAACGTATCTTGCGTAAGTTCGGAGCTAAATTTTACAAAGCTCGTAGAAGTTCGATCAATTGCCATCGATTTTTGGAAAGCTATGAAAAGTATTAGGCGAAAACCATATTCAGAAGCGCGTCCAGGAGGGTGTAATTCAAGGAGCTCTGTAGTGATAAGCGGACTGTAGATTGTGAATCACTTGCTGTACTGGAGGTTCCGAGCCTTGAAAAAACCTTTCACGAGAGAAGAAGTGCAAGGGGGCATAAATAGACTTAAAATGGCTAAGGCTCCGCGAGAGGATGGTGTGCCTATTGAATGATTGAGGGCTCTTCCAATAGATTGTGTCAACCAATTGGTCAATGTATTTAACGAGTGCCTGAGTAATGGCAGAGTACCTCGATCTTGGTGCACCATTCTCCTCAAGATGATTTTTGAAAAAGGGGATAAGTCATTGCCGGAAAATTATCGTGGCATAGCACTGGTTAGCACTGTTGTTAAACTATTCACGGGCTTATAAGCTAAAAGACTCTCACACTGGGCGGAGTCGCGGGACTGTTGCCCGAACGTCAGGTGGGGTTCAGGGCGGGCAGATCCTGCGTGGACAAAATCTTCACGTTACATGCAGCCTCTGTCATCTATAGAATTATTAAAAACCAAGATCTGGCCACTACTATGGCAGATTTATCACGAGCCCTTGATTCTTTGAGTCATTCTAAACTATGGGCTGAATTGGCTGGAATGGGGATTAGCTCTAGATTAATAGCCGTGCTTCAGGGCCTGTATACCAAAGCTTATTTTAAATTGGATAAAACTAACTCTGGGGAGCCCTTGTTCCAGGAAATGACTCGGGGGTTTTTTCAGGGCGATTCGCTGTCCCCTTTATTATTAATTTTGATCATGAGCATGAGACATTTTCACGTGAAAGGGGATGTTCAGGCCTAAATATTGGAGGAGCTGTTGCTCCTATCGTTTGCCGATTCGATCCCTGATGGCTAAAGAAAGTTAAACGTCTTCATGAAATACTGTAGCACGAACTTATGTACTAAAAATAAATGTGAACAAAACAAAGGTCCTTGTGTTCGAAAGGGGTGGGTGAGGTAAAAAGAAAACGGATCGGATATGGCACCGAAACTTTGGATTTCGTGAAAGATTTTGTGTACCTCGGGACAACTTTTATCAGGTCAGGAAAATGAAGGATGAACATTAACCTCGTTGACATCGTTGGTAAAGGGAAATGGGCAGCGGGCTGCCTAAAAGATATATCTATGCGTTAAAGGTAAAGTCAGCTCTTTGGAAGCAGAGAACTCTGTTTCGATCGCCAGTGGAATCTGTGGTTTTCTATGCGTCGGAGGTGTGGGACCCTTGGTGTGGAGACGAATTAGAGGTGGTTCAGGTCCAGTTCATGGAATTTCTTTATCTTCCGTGGAACACACGTAATCGCTTTCTAAGAATCAAAACAGTATTTCCGATGATCAAAGTATTAGCATTTGAAAGAGTTGTTAACTATTCTAACAACTAAAAAAAAGTTATTATGGAAGAAAGCAGGGGCCTAAAATTTGTTCCAGAGTATTGATGGAATCGCACTCTCATAGAGATAAGGCCGAGTACAATTGGTTCTCTAAGGTGAATGAAGTTTTCATAACTATAGGCTCTCATGATCTAATCAATCTAAATGCTTCGGAAGAGATTAAAAGTACTTGTCCATAGCTCATTGAGCAAATAAGAAATCATTAGGTATTGGTGCATTGATTTAGTGTACAATAGTAGAGATAATCTGCATTATAGGGAGGTAGTGGACTTTCAATTCAATTCAATTCAAATAATTTATTGTGCAGGAAACAATATGTTTATGTAAGCACACATGAACAACAAATACAAGAGACAAAATCAGACATGAGGTGGCGAAGAAAAGAAAAACATCAAGTACAAATTAAAAATATTTAAGTAAATAAAGAAAATAATAATTAAAAGATAAAGGAAAGTTTAAAGATAATCTGCATCACAGAAAGAAGAAGGGGGAGAGGAGAACGAAGGGGAGTGCACTAAATGCTGGCTACTATCGGATGCCCAGATACTGAACAGTAGCCTTCAAGAATCGACCAATGGAGGGGGACGCACGAACAGACAAGGGAAGAGAATTCCAGATCCTTGCTCCTGCCACCCCAAAGGACTTGGACATAGTTCGACTGGTGTGCCTGATGACAGAGAGAGAGTGGGATCTAAAAGAAGAGGCTTTATTAACTAAGTTGGACAAATAGATTGGCATTGAACCATTAATTATTTCTGCAATTAATTTTAAATGCCTGAAAATGAAATAATCCTCCAGGGGAAGGCAAAGAAGGGCGAGATGGGATACAGATTGACGTACATTAACATTATATGCATATCTCAGGCAAGCATTATAGGCAACCACGAGTCTCGATTTCAAAGAAGCGGAAATAGCATAGGAGTAAACTGAGCAACAATAAAAGAAGTGAGGAGTTACTAGAGCAATGGCAAGTCGTATTTTGAAGTTATTAGGAGTAAATTTAGATAAACGTCGGAGACTGTGGAGAGATCCATAAACTCTCTTGCACACCTGAACCACATGGTAGTCCCAAGACATGGCCTTGTCAAAATAAAGTCCCAGATTTCTTACATGTGATGAGTAAGGCACCACCATCCCTTCAACTAAGATGGGGGGCAGACAATTAGTAGGTAAGTCTTGTTTGTACAACACAATAACTTGAGATTTGCTAGGATTAATAAGTATGCCATTTTTAATTGCCCACCTAGATATCGACACTAGATCACTATTAAGTAAGCTGATGGCTTCTATCATGGCTTCCCCAAGATCGCTGGCCAGGTAAATTTGAAAATCGTCGGCAAAAAGGTGATAATTACAGAATTTGAGGACATAAGGCAAATCATTGATGAAGAGGGAAAAAAGAATCGGTCCCAGCACAGCTCCCTGGGGAACACCAGAAACAAGAGGAAGAGAACTAGAACGCTTGTCACCACTCACAGTAGTTTGAAACCTGTCACTGAGGTAAGATGCAATCAAGCGACAAGCAGATGAGGAGAAATTGTAGTAGAAACTTAGTTTTTTATTGAGAAGATTGTGACAAACAGAACCAAATGCATTCTTGAAATCCAAAAGGACCAAAAAGGTACACATTCTCTTCTCAATTCCAGCCCGGACATCCTCAACCACTCTCAACAGTGCAGTCTCACAGCTGTGGGATTTACGGAACCCAGACTGAAGTGAACACATGAGATTGTTGGTGGTAATGTGCTCATTAATCTGCTTGAGAATCAAAATTTCAAAAACCTTGCAGAGAATCGGAAGGATACTGATAGGGCGGAAATCAGAGAGCTTGGATGGATTAGAAATTTTTGGCAAAGGGATGACAATGGCTGATTTCCAGGCAGATGGAAATTTGGAGCTGGTAATTATGTGGTTGAAAACATAGGTTATATGATTCAATATGACTGGGAGCAACATAATAAGAAATTTTAAAGGAACTCCATCAATCCCAGCCGAATTAGACTTCACCTCAGAAAATGCAACTGCCACCTCATGATCTTCAACACCTCTGAAAGCAAATTCCGGCACGGTGCTACAAATAGTAGGCAAATCAAACAAGCAAGTATCAGTAGGAGAAGTGGGAGAATCAGTGAAATGAGAGTTTAACTCATTCAAATCAAAACCAGCATCCAAACCCTGATTGGCATTGCAAGATCTCTCAGAAAGTCCCAGTTTTTTTACATTGTTCCATAGCCTAGCCGAGGGAAGAGTGGGATCAAGATTTTTCATGAAATGATTTCTTTTAGCCTTTCTAACCTCTCTCCTGACCCATCCATCAATCCTTTCAAATCGCTCTCGCACCATCTCACATTTGGACTCACGCCACTCGGAATGGGCAATGTCCCTCATGCGCATAGCAAAAGCAATGTGAGATGAAAACCAAGGCTTATTAGGTCTCTTAAGTTTAACATTATGGACAGGGGCATGGTTATCCATGAGGTGCATGGTTATCCATGACTTTGAAGGTCGCCACAAATATCTGGGATACTTCTACAGTATTCAGGTCGAAAAAGTATTGGCTCAGATTAGGATTCTAATATGAGCATAGAAATTACTTCACTCACCTGATCTGGAAAGAGACAATCATTATCATTTCATTCGTTTCTTGATGTCCCAGAGAGGCTCCCTGTCAAATTTCAACATCCAATAGCGAAAAGAAGAAATTTTAGCTCAATCAGATGATCAGGAAACAGCCATCATTTCATTCGTCTCTCAATGTAGCAGAGAGGATCCCTGCTAAATTTCTACATCCTGCAGCGAAAAGGAGAGGAGACTCATTAAGTTGATCAGGAAAAAGACGATCATTTCATTCGTCTCGATTCTTGATAACGCTTCAGCTGCATGATATCCTGGAGGTTTGTACAACCTTCAGAATATCCTCCGGGTGTAGCAGGTTAATTGCCTCTCCCCTTTGAAGGAGTAGTTACTCTCTATCCATCGCCTCTCGTTGTTACATGTCCTAGAGAGGGTCCCTGACAAACTTCAACATCCTACAGTGAAAAGGAGAGATTTTAGCTCACTCAGCTGATCAGGAAAGAGTCCATCATTTCATTCGTCCCTCGATGTCTCAGAGAAGCTCCCTGTCAAATTGCAACATCCTGCACCGAAAAGGAGAGAATATAAAAAATTTAGCTCAGTTATTGAACTTCAACTTATTTCGAACTGGGTAATTATTATTTCAAATCATTTCTAATTAGGTAATTATTAATGGACTTAATGAACTACTCACATGTTACTGGGTTCGCGGTTCTGCAAAAAATGCGGCCAGACATGAAACATTTAAATAAAAATAAAAAAAATTAATTAATGAATTAAGAAAAGTGACTAAAGCAGCGGGGGTTTTAATTTCATTGCTATTCAACATATGTTATTCAACGTGTGAAGCTGACATTTGAATGAAGAACACTTGGTACGTCTAGAAACAAATCATGAAGTGTATAGCCCCCCATATCAGCTGAGTTAGCTCCGGAGTTTTTTGTTATTTAGCCTAAGAAGCTGAGATTTGAATTGGAGGCCTCGTGGGACATCTAGAAACGAATCGCAAATTCGTAAAGCCTGAAGCCCCCTAGATCAGCTGGGTGAGCTCTGGAGGTAATTTCTTTGTTATTCAACCTATGTAGCTAAAATTGAAATGGAGAACCCTTGGGACATGTAAAAACGAATCGAAATGTCCGAAGCTCCCTAAGTCAGTTGGGTGAGCTCCGGAGCTTATGTCCTTGTTATTTAACCTATGAAGCTAAACATTGAAATGCAGAGCCCTTGGTACATCCAGAAACGAATCGCAAAATCTGAAGCTCCACAGATCAGCTGAGTGAGATCCGGACCGAAGTTCTTGGCTATTCAAGCTAAGAATCTGAAATTTGATATGGGGTCATTCCATGTCAATTCAACACACCCAATTTACCTCACCATATTAGATTTTACTCAAATTTGGTATACTCATAGTAGGTGTTGAGACTAAGAAAAATACCAAGTTTTAAATTTTTATCTCAAACCGTTTCTTAAATATGGCTGTGTAAAATTTACAAAATCTCGCCAAAAAACCATGAACGGGTTTTATACTATTCGCTCTAGGAACAGTCCTAATTGAGCTAGAGAGCTGGGCGAGGTCTCATTTTGCAGCTTTTTTTATGCTCTTTCCAATGACATACAACAGGACATAGGTTGTAATAAAAAAAATTTTGTCAAAATACAAAACAAATTTTGATTTAATTTTTTTCCAAAAAGTACATAATTTAAAATTTTCAAAATATTCCTATAAATACTTAGTACTGTTGTAAACAATGTGACAAAATATAAATATGGGGTGATGATGGGTTCATTGTTAAAAAAAATATTCCTGCCACTAGTTTTCCACTAATTGGCCGGTTTTGACTAAATAATAAACATACGTACTTTTACCAAAGAGGTAGGCTATTTAATTAAATATATAAAGGTAAAAAATATCAGAAATATTAATTCAAAATACTATCTTGTAAAAACAAAACCAAAAACCATAGATATATTCTAATAAAAATTAAGTTAATCGCCTATTAATTAGTAAAACAAAAATCTTGAACATTTCTGTAACAATGTATACAAGTAAAAATGTATGAAAATAGTCTACATAGTTATGTAATAATTCTGGTACAAACAGATTAATCAAAATTTACATAATATGATAGTTACTGATAGTTACTTTTTTATACAATTTAAATTAATATTAATGGGTAAAACAAAAACATTGAAGGTTCCGGTAACTACAAATTTTAAAAAACTAAGAAAAAAGTGTAATATATATTCAATATTCTCATCGTAACATATTAATCAAAATGAACATTCCATTTCCACAGACTTGAGCCAGTCTATACGGGCTGAGCAGTTTGGTTTCAACTTGAAACAAGCACAGTGTGCCTCCAGCAATGCACTACCTGTCTGTGCAATCATTCAGTGACTAGAGCCTATTCTGAGAGGATGTTTTATCTGGAGTTTCCTTTTACAGTATATAATTTAAGTTTGTTCGTAAGTGTTCCTAATCCATTATTGTGCCATGATATTAGTGTAAAGCAATCTATTACCCATGGCTATAAAAACGGAAGTTAGTGAAAAACGTTGTCTATATTAGGAACACTTACAAACAAACTTAAATTATATACTGTAAAAGGAAACTCCAGATAAAACATCCTCTCAGAATAGGCTCTAGTCACTGAATGATTGCACAGACAGGTAGTGCATTGCTGGAGGCACACTGTGCTTGTTTCAAGTTGAAACCAAACTGCTCAGCCCGTATAGACTGGCTCAAGTCTGTGGAAATGGAATGTTCATTTTGATTAATATGTTACGATGAGAATATTGAATATATATTACACTTTTTTCTTAGTTTTTTAAAATTTGTAGTTACCGGAACCTTCAATGTTTTTGTTTTACCCATTAATATTAGTTTAAATTGTATAAAAAAGTAATATCAGTAACTATCATATTATGTAAATTTTGATTAATCTGTTTGTACCAGAATTATTACATAACTATGTAGACTATTTTCATACATTTTTACATGTATACATTGTTACAGAAATGTTCAAGATTTTTGTTTTACTAATTAATAGGCGATTAACTTAATTTTTATTAGAATATATCTATGGTTATTGGTTTTGTTTTTACAAGATAGTATTTTGAATTAATATTTCTGATATTTTTTTACCTTTATATATTTAATTAAATAGCCTACCTCTTTGGTAAAAGTACGTATGTTTATTATTTAGTCAAAACCGGGCAATTAGTGGAAAACTAGTGGCAGGAATATTTTTTTTTAACAATGAACCCATCATCACCCCATATTTATATTTTGTCACATTGTTTACAACAGTACTAAGTATTTATAGGAATATTTTGAAAATTTTAAATTATGTACTTTTTGGAAAAAAATTAAATCAAAATTTGTTTTGTATTTTGACAAAATTTTTTTTATTAGAACCTATGTCCTGTTGTATATCACTGGAAAGAGCATAAAAAAAGCTGCAAAATGAGACCTCGCCCAGCTCTCTAGCTCAATTAGGACAGTTCCTAGAGCGAATAGTATAAAACCCGTTCATGGTTTTTTGGCGAGCTTTTGTAAGTTTTACATAGCCATATTTAAGAAACGGTTTGAGATAAAAATTTAAAACTTGGTATTTTTCTTAGTCTCAACACCTACTATGAATATACTAAATTTGAACAAAATCTAAAATGGTGAGGTAAAATTTATATTTAAAGTGTGTTGATTTGGCATGGAATGACCCTATGGAGGCCTCTTGGAACATCTAGAAATTAATCATGAGGTCTGAGGGCCCTAGATCAACTGAGTGAGCTCCAGAGTCCATTTCTTTGTAATTCTATCTATGAAGCTAAAATTTAAAATAAAGAGCCCTTGGGACGTCTGGAAACAAATCATGAAGTCTGGAGCCATCCAGATCAACTGATTGAGATCCAGAGCTAATTTCTTTGCTACTCAACCAATGCAATTTCAAATGCCTGTTTAGCCGAGGCTCAAGGTGAAAGCAAAAGGCGGTCCGGGGTCTCCCCAGCGAAGACAATATTTTGTGACATTTTTCACGTTTAGTTCCCGGTAAGGCGTGTTCCACGCTAAAAGGGGGTTCTTATTTGAAAAAAACTCAAAAGTAGTGTGCGGCGAATTGCTTGCAAAAATTAAGAGAGGTTACCGTTTGAATTTTTTTTTTTTTTTTTTTTTTTTTATGGATAAATAAATATTTCTTTTCAAAATGTTTTCTCTTCCTATAGGTATTGCGACCAAATCTTGATATGTGACGTTACATCTCGCCAGTGGTTCAGAGCAGAGGTAAAGCATTGGTTCAAAATTCCTGAACCGAATGAGAATAAAATTTCTACGTACGAAGTAGAAGAATACAATCCAGCAGGGAGTATCGAATTTCATGGCTTTATTAAGAATTTAGTCGTCGAAATGAAAAACACCCATCATACAATCAGTATCTTCGAAATGTAAGAATAAATAATGTTCGACATCATAGTCAATATCAACAAATTTGAACTGTTTCATCATAAGCTAAACCAGTCAGACATCATGATTGTACGAGCGATTATTTGATGATATTATCATATCATATTATTCATGACGAATCGTCAGGAAATTTGAGCTCTCGAGCGCAAAGAAATCGTTAAATATAAATTTGATGGCAAGAAACTAGTTCTAAATAATAAGATGTCATTCAAACGAAGATTTGAAGCTCCCTTGATCATCTGGGTGAGCTCCGGATCTAATTTATTTTTTATTCAACCTATGAAGCTAAAAATTGAAATGAAGAACCCTTGGTACATCTAGAAACGAATCGTAAAGTCTGAAGCTCCCCAGATCAGCTGAATGAGCACCGGGGGTAATTTCTTTGCTATTCAACCTATGAAGCTGAAATTTGAAATGGGAAACCCTTAGGATGTCTAGAAAGGATCATGAAGTCTCCAGCCTCCCAGGTCAGCTGTGTGAGATTCAGAGCTACATTCTTTTCTATTCGAGACTAACGTAGCGGGGAATCTAATTTATTTGCGATTAAACCTATGAAGCTAAAATTTAAAACGTAGGCTTCTTGGAACGTTTAGAAACGGGTCGTAATGTGTACAGTTCCCCAGATAAGCTGAGTGACCTCCGGAGCTCATTTCTTTGCTATTCGACCTATAAATGTTTAGGTAATTTGATAGACGTATTTTTGATTTATTGTTGGGACTTCAAGAGGTAACCAGAGCAGCTGAGTGATATCCCTAGTTAAGTTATTTGCTATTCAACCTACAGACTGAAATTTAAAATACATGCCTCTTGAAAAATCTATAAAGTAATTATAAAGTCTGAATCATTAGATCAGCTAAATGAGCTCCGGAGTTAAGTTCTTTAGTATTCAACCTATGAAGCCTTAAATTGAAATGGAGCTTGTTCCACGTTCCTTCAATGTTTAGCCAAAGCTCAACATGAAAGCAAAAGGAGATCTCTGGGGTCTCCCCAGCGGGGTCCGAGTTTCGCTAATGAATCTTATGTTGAAATCAGAGAGAAATTTTGGGCATACACAGCGATCAGGGTGGCTCCGTATTTGTCATTTTGACCAGCATTTGCAATATGGCTCCGTCTCCAAATTCAGCATCGTAGGAGAGGTACCTGGGGTTTTCAAGTGGGATAAATATGATGTTCACAAATGTGTGGTTGTACTCTAGAGAATTTAAGAACTCCATAGGAATCGGTGTGGCCTCGTACCTTGTCATTTTTACCCAACAGTCCCAAGAAGACTCCAATTCAAGTTTTAGTAAGTAAAGTAGTTTCAGCTTGCTGTAATTAATTAATTTTTCAGTCCAATGTTCCTGTTTTTCTATTCAATATAATCTTAGTTACGTTAAAACTCTTCCCAACCAACTTTGCCGCAGTTAATAAGGCATTTTTAATGTGAATTTTTGAAAATCTATCTTCACAAAGAATACCTGCTCGGCTCAACCCACCAAAATCGCTTTGGTACCGTTTAATTTGTTATTAAAAGTTCTTCGCGCGTGAACCCACCCCATCCACATTGACTTCCAGAGTTTACAGAATCGTATATATAGCCTAAGTTCTACTTCGGATCTTGCTCGTTAATTTGCGCCCACCCGCTTGGAAATCGGTGCAACCGTTTGAACATTTTTATCCGACAAACAAACAAACCAACAAACTAATTTTTTCTTTTATAATAGGTATATATAAATTTAGATAATATAGGGATTATCGAATTGCTTGTTTTAATATCAAATATCAAGGAAACAGCACGAGGAGGTAACCGTGCTTGTTGCTTCAAAGGTCCCATTAAATTTAAATTTCCACGGATGAACAGGAAAGAAATTTGCTCACCCAGCTAATCAGGATGAAACCACTATAATTCCAATCGTTTCTTGGTTCTCAAGAGAGGCTCCCTATCATCTTGTAGTTGACGGAAGGATTTTTTTTTTTTTTTTTTTTTTTTTTTTTTTTTAATTCGTTTTTTTAAGCTACGCATCTTTAACGTAAACCTATAGATATTGAGGGGGAGGGAGGGGTTTAACTAGGTATTTATTTTTATTGATAAGTTAGATACAAAGGTTCATTATTAATTATAATAAACCAAATGCTCTCAGTTAAGATTGCACTAATTTTGGTTATTCACTCAGCCCAATTTAACACCACCCATGTTTTCAGGCATCCACGCCACTTATACAATCTTGAACAAAGAACGACTATTTTCGTCCTAAAAATGTTTGCAATCAGTATCTGGACATGGTTTGCTATGGAAATACTAAATGATTTGACAATTGGCAAGTACGAGTAAATCATTTAATACATCATACACTTCTTGTTATGAGTTATTTTAATTTTAATACTATTTATTCATCGTTATTTATTATTGCTTCTGATTCAACCAAATTCGAATCATTGTGGTATAAAAAATTTCCTTCTGTTATCAAAATTTTCACCTGCATCAACCCATAGTTGTATACTGCCCTGAACTATTTCGGTTTCCTGGTGCTGTCTATCCACAACTCCTAGATAAGAACGATAATATACTATTATTACAATCCAATTATGATCACATTCTGTGGAATCATGCAAGATGAAATCTAAACTTCCTCGATGAATTTCATTGCTGCCGGATCGATTGTTGTCCATACACACGTGCAAACGTAAAATCATTGTAACGATCCGCACATCCATGCGGAGTTTTCATCCGATTTCGAAAACATTCTCTAAGATTAATAAAAACTGTTGTCATTGAAACGTTGCCTATTGCCTCAAAATGAAAAGTTTCAGTTAATTAAACCATTTTAGATATTAGATGTGTTTCAACGGTTAGGTTATCATCTGTAATAAACATTACCGCTGTTGGAAAATACCACACCACTCTCTAGGGAACTCTAATTACTCTTCTACGTGGTATTAATAAGCTCAATCTTGCTCTATGGGTGTTGAATTGGGGGATGACGTCAAATATCCAAATAGCCCAAATTCAAAGGCAGCACAATCGAATTTCAAGGCTCACATGGAATCTCCAATGGTATGTCCGTAACTCGGCCTTACACCGTGATCTCGGTGTAGTGGAAGGAAATAATAATCACCACTTTCAGCCGGACTCATGCCTTAATCATGTTGACGCATCAGTTCGTTGACACCGAAATAATTGTTGAAAGACTCCCTAATTATTACTAGCTATATAATTTGCGGGAATACCAGTGGGTCCATAAGTTGTGGAGGAAGCATCCCGCTCGTGTAGCTGCTGAGGTACTGGATGTCCAGGTAGTCAGTGGTAGTGTAGACATGGAGCAGACCTGGCGAGCTAAGATAAGCAAATATGATAGAGATGATCTGTGACAAGGGATATCTTGGCTAAATGAAGTGACAACCAATAACATCAAGGTCATGGCCGTGACCGTGTCGTGGCGCGGGGAGTGGTACAGGAAAAGTGCCATTGAGTTACACGAGTTGGGCATCTCAGCGGGAATGCTCCGTCGTATCACCACCCGCGTCCTGAGGGGTTCTTACATGAACTGGTGGTCGTTTTATAGGGGCACTTCCTTTCATCTCACTCTCCCTTCTCTTATATTAGCTTCCTTGATCCTTAGTGTCAGCGTGGGGTAAACCTGGGCGTCCTCCCCATTTCTTTTATTTCTTTTTTCATTTCGTTCTACATTGGTGTGCCCCCTCCGCCTTTGAAGAGAGATTTGAAAAAAAAAAAAGAAAAAAAGTGTGTGTGTGGTTTTTCTTTTATTTTGGGTTAGTTGTACTCGACTGACATGTTGTTTCTTTGGTCTCACCGTTTTCCAGGATGGCATTGTCGCTGTGGGCTGAAGCTTCCCTTAGCTCGGGACACATGAAAAAGAGACATCTGGATTAGTTATGGTTTATTGATGAATGTGCTGGTGGTGGGGGGGGGGGGGGGGGAGTTCCTACCTCATAGTATGTTTTTTTTTTTCTCTCTCTCTCTCTCACCAATTTGGAGAAAGCCTTGAGTTGGGAGACATTTTGTTGTGTGAGGCCTGTGGGATCGGTCATGTAATCCAGCTCATAGGTCACTGGGGATCAAATGGTTTTAACTGTGCACGGTGGGCTGTATTTAAAAGCTAGTACCGCGTTGATTTGGTTCAGTTTAGAGCTGATGACATATTGCATAATTAGCACTTTATTTTTTACGGCAGAAGTACTTTAGTGGTGCCTCCTGTCGTTAATACTGTTTCGTAATAACACAGCTTAAATAATGGCATGCATTTTGATAAAGTTCGGTCTGGGTCACGGGTGGTACATTGTCGGCTAGGATGCCCCATGCTAACTCTATGGGGGTATTTAATTCTCGCCCAAGGAATTGTTTCGCAGGCGTGTAGCCTGTTGTGGTATGTTGTATCAAATTGAATCAAAGCTGAATATATTATAATTTTGTATTCCATTCTTGAAGCTTTTGTGCGTGGAAGGCCGTGAGTGTGTTGTTCAATGTTTTGATTAGGCGTTCCATTGAGTTTGGGGCGGCATAATGGGGTAGGTTGTTTTTTTGTTGCATACCATGGATCTAGGAGGAAATTCTTAAAGTTACTAGATTTAAATACAGAAGAATTGTCTGTAATCAGTTGCCTGGAGTACCCAAATTTCGTGAATATGTTTGTTTGCGGAGCTACTGTTGTGGTCTCTGTTGTCTGTTTTTTGAGTGGCTTGTGAAAACACTACCTGCTAAATCCGTCGATCGCAAACAGGATATGTGTGTTGTGAGCGTGTTCTGGGTAGTGGGCCACATACATCTACATATAACTTTTCCATGGGTTTATTGGTGGGGTTTGATGACAGTGCCCTGTATATCCATTGCTTTGGTTTGGATCTGTGGCATATGGTGCATTCGGAAACCTCCTTGTTAATTATTGCTTCCAGTCCTCTGTGGTGGAAGGTTTCGTTTATTTGGGAGTACGTTTTTTGTCTGCCTGAATGGATCCCTAGGGGAGAATTGTGGTAGTAATCGAAAACTATATCGATTAAATTGTTTGGTAGGCAGGGCTTCCTTGTACCTTTATTGTTTTAGTAATATAGGATGTCATTTTGTAAGAGGTATTAGGGATTGGGGTGGTTATTGCGTAATCGCTGGATTATGCTACACAATTTCGCGTCTGCTCCCTGATGTGCGGCTACTCCGCAAAAAAATTTAGGAAATGCTTATAAAATGTTTAACATTGCGGGCTGTTGGGCGGCGGGGGGATGGGCGGTTGCTAGAGCACCTGACCTTGGCCTAGAAATTCTCTCGTCTGCGCTCTCCGTCTGGTGTGTGGCGAGTTGGGTGGGTGTCTACCCTGTTTACATTCAGCCACTTTCACTGCCACTGCCCCTGTTCATCCCTGCCAAATAGGCTGCTCTATTCAATGCTCATGAGTGTTTACATTCTGCTTATACTTCCCAGTTTCGTTTCGACCCCGGCCAATGGAGGAAGCAGAGACAGTAACATGTCTCCTAAGACTAAACTCCAGGTATACTATAAGTTTTAGGATCATACTATTGGGGACCCCCTACAAATCCGTTTCATATATCAAAGAACTCAATCCTAGATTTTAACGTGTATATATATATATATATATATTTTTTTTTATATATATATATATATATATATATATATATATATATATATATATATATATAATTTGTGCACAAAATCTCGGAAAAATGTAGTTTTTTTTAGAGAATTTAATTTTTGTCACTCGCATAAATATACGTATTATCATGATATAAAAATTTAACGTCTATATATAATGAGGACAAATAATTATTTAGTTTATAGTTGTAAAATACCTATGTCAAAAAAAATACTATTATTATTAAATCTTCAGAAATATTAAAATATACAAAATATTTATTCTAAAAAAAAGAAAGAAACACGATTATGAAGGAAATTATGATACTCATGAGTCAAAAACCTACCAAATCAAGCATTTTAATTTCTCCCTTGATGGGAAAAACAAAAGATCATGGATATGTCTAGTACCTACTGCTTACCAGTTGGTACCTACTACTCAATTGTATACCAACCATGTAGTGAGTAGCGTAGGAGTGGCGACAGAGGCCCCTGGCGTACCCCGCGCCCAATGACAACATCCCCTGACATCTCACCTCGTGCCTCGAGGACCGTCATTTCTTCATGGTACAGGCGAGCAGCATACTCAATTAACCGAGTAGGTGCCTGGACACCACCACAATCGGTCAGCCCGGGCGCGGGCCAAAGCTTTCTGGGGTCTTCCCGATAGAAGCAGCAGGTTGAGGATGAGCAGCTTAACTGTTCTTGGTGCAAACACACACCCACACACACACACACACACACACACATACACACATACAGACACGGAACCAAAGTTGTTCAGAGTAGTCTAAAACGTAAAATGCGAGTGGAAATTTTGATTTTGGAGGCCAACAATTTTTTTCTCCGGAAACTGAAAATAGTGCTTCCACTACCTGTAGGTAGACTCGGAAGCAAAATTAAAAATCATCAAGATGGAAAAAGAGTATACGATCGGTGCATAAAAAGGAGAGGAAATGTTGACAACATTCAAAAGTAAATTAAAGGCTGTCTGCCGAAAAAATCAACCAAATTTGGTTGGCAATCCATGTTTCAAATTTTCTTCTTATAATAATGGTGTGGAGTAATACCGAAATTTGAATCGCTCTTGAGCTCTTATTATTGGTCTTCCCACAAGAAGTCTTTATTTTTTTTCATTCTAAAATGCTGAATAGAAATTCTTAACATCATAGTGTTCGGTATCGGAAGGTTTCTATTACATTTTTAGCTTTCCATAAACCATGTACTGTAGGCGCTCCATTGTTTTCACAAAAATTAGGTGCTCCACGAGGACCAGCCTCTCATTTGGTACCCTCCAGGGCATGAAGATACATCTAAAAATTTACCGGGAAGAGTTATCTCTTTAATTGTATTAGTATAATGTATACCTACTATTTAAAGTCACAGAAAAAACATCATTTTGATTTGTCGTTTTTACATAAATATCAGTAATTGAGGAACGTGGAGAGAGGTGAGGGGGCAAATGAAAGGAAACGGAGTTTTGACGATATCTGAAAGTAAATTGTAGTCTGTGTAGTGGATTTATATGAATTTGACTCGGTGTAGGAATACCTAGACCTAAAGCGTATCTACACGCGGGTCATAGTGCTGAAAAGGACCATGGGTGTTTTTTACTTCGTGAGCCGGCTCAGGGTACTTTGACGGGTCATAATTTGATTTTTGTCAATTATAAGAGTGATTTATATAAGCCCTTGAAGGAGTATCGAAATGAGACATCTGTTCTGGATGAAATAAAGGCCTAGAAGCCTTATCTTGCGTTTGTAGGGTATGTACTTGTGAATTCTGATTTTTACCGTTGTAAAAGGAGTCGTCCCCAATGGGCCGATGGGTCGACTTTGATGTATCCCTTGGTAGGGCCTGAAGGCCCTGAAAAGTTCCCTTGTGGTCTGGGTAATCTCCGAGTGGAGATGATTTTATTTCGTCCTGCCGAGAGACGGAATGTAATGAGACAAAGGCGGAGGCTGCGAGGTGACGAGCTCCAGGAGAGTTATCTAACTCGAGGATGTCATCGTTCTTTCCTGTGTTTTGATACTGATAGAATGTATTGGTCTCGTTGGGAGAATGTTCTCCTTCGTCCTGAAAGGACTGCTGCTAACGTGAAGCGTTTTGACCATCGGAAGGCACGTTAGTATGAAGTGCCGAGGTCTCGGGCGAAAGCCGTTTGGTGGAGCCCGTGTGAGAGGGCCGCCCGACGGAGCCCGTGTTAGAGGGCTTATCAGGCGCGAGAAGATTTCTTCCAGCCTGGCCTCTGTCGTTCGTGGATTCGAAGATTCGGAAACTCGGGGAGCGTTCCATCTTCGAGAACGTGTTCGTCGGCTTATTTATTTGCAACGGACCCCTGAAAAGGGCTTCTTGTTAGGGTTGGCTTATTCGAATTAAATGAGTCCTAAAAAGGACTGTATGCCTTATTCGAATGCCAAGGAGTCCTGAAAAGGACTGGTGTTTGTGAAGGTCCTTGCACTTAGGGAGTGAAGCTCCCAGAGCACAGAGGGTGCCAACACGGTGCGGTCGAATACGCAAGAAAGTGAAGCTTTCTATGAGCGTATGCCCAGCACGTTCGAAACGGTAGGGCTGGTAACCTTCTTGACTACCGTTCGGTCTCGTACCACGGGCGATCGTAACAAATACGATCCGGATTCGAGGGCTTGCAGGTCCAAGGTAGTGCTGCGAAATCCGATACTACCGAGGGGCCCGGCTGAATTGGGGTCTTAATAGGGAAGCTGACGAAGTGTCAAGCCTCGACCTATTTGATGTTCTGGAAGTTCTTGTAGATGCCAATCCTTCTTCCTAGTGAATCAGGGAAGTTGAATCGCCACTGTTCTCTTCTCTGCCTTCCTTCAGGCTCAGTGGATGCTGCGATCGGTATGGAGCCCCAGGGGGGACCTGGCGCCATATAGGGGGTAGGTGGCCTGTTATTGGCTCGCTTACTGTGGGGGCTGTTTCCCCCGCCTTCCGGCAGGGCGCTCTTGTGTTGTTCTTCGCCGTTCTGTGTGACCTTGTCTGTCTCAAGGGCATTCTCAAAGGAAATGATGTTTCCCTCGTCCGCCGTTTGAATCGCTTTCAAAGGCGATTTCTGTGGGGCAGTGAGCTTTTAGCTTGACTTTTGGTGGCCCTTAAAAGGGCCGTCAAAGCCGTGTGTGGTGATTTCACCACAGGCTGTCTGAAAATTTTCTCCCTTGATGGGAAAAACAAAAGATCATGGATATGTCAAGTACTTACTGCTTACCAGTAGGTACCTACTACTCAATTGTATACCAACCATGTAGTGCCTTCTTTTCACAAGATTATTCCATTATGGTTACAAAACAATATTAGTTTATAACTTAGAGTAATAAATCAGCATTCCTTGATACTACAATGGCTAAGAGGTCATGAGATGTTGTGATAAAATGAGTGCATTCCAAAAAGTGGCGAACGATTTTCCTACAATGAAAACTATGGGAGTTACTCTTCCCTAGTAACTCATTGGTTGTACGTGAAAAATCAATAGAAATTGTACATAGCCTTCACTTTTCGAATTAATAACAATCTAAAGTGCCGGAGCGTTGCATTTGTTGTGGAGAAAAAAAAAAGTGTTGCGAAAAATTCCCCCAGCCAAAAGACATGTCCAAAAAAAAAAAAAAAAAAAAAAAAAAAAAAAAAAAAAAAAAAAAAAAAAAAAAAAAAAAAAACGAATACGGTTTTGAAGCTTATGTTTTAAAGTTTCTTCGTGGGAGGTGGCATCACGTGCCAAAGTATGAATCGTTCAAAAGACGATAAATTTTTACCGTAAAAGTGGTGATTTTCAATTTCCCCACGTTAGAGTTCAGTTTGCCCACAGAAGGCAGCGTAATATCGATGGCAGACTGCGTCAAAAAGTGTATACTAGTATGCTAGTATCTCATGCCCAAATTTCAACTTTCACCAAAGTTCATGAATTTTTACCCTGAAAATTGCAATTTTTCAATTTCAGTCTGCCTAACTTAAGCAAAGGATTACTGAAGGCTGACCACGCTATCCGATTGTTATTACAGGAGAACAATATTCAGCCAAAATTTAAAGCATCCTAAAATCTAAAATTTTAGATCAATAAATTGACAATTTTTAAATTTTAGTCTGCCGGTAGGTAACAACGAGCTAGCCCACGCAGACCATGCTCTATTCATTGTTATCCACATATTCTTAACGAGTTAAAATTTTAATCTTCCAAAAGGGATGAAATTTATCATCAAATTTTGCAATTTTGTAGTCTTAGTCAGCGATTACTTTTCAACTGCATAGGCTTGGCAGACAAGTCCCAAAGTTATTCATTCGAATTGTTTAATCACCTGTAAAAATTTGAGATGTCCCAAATACCATGAATTTTGCATTAAAAAAAGTTCGCTTTTTGAAATCGATTCTGCCACGCATTTTCTATTGTTTCAAAATGAGTGCCTGATGTAAACATTCATGTTTGGGCATAATCTATCATATTTTAACGTTTCATCCATACTGGAGACAGGGTCAATTTTCATGTTTTCTTAACAATTTAAACCCCCACCATTTCTAAGAGCAACAGCTTGGAAATGGCAGACTTGAATTTTCTTGCCCAGGATGGATCAAATTTTCATAATTTCGAGTCAAACCCTATCTCTTAATAAACACCCATTTTCGGCCTCGACTCCAGGACAATCTTAGGAATGGACTTGCTAAAAAATTTCCCGTTACAATCAAGCCCCACCTAGGAGAAGCTTTCCTCAATGATCCACGAACCGATAGAAAACAGCGAATTTCATTTGTGCATATGGGATGTCTTCGATCGGAGAGAGTCACCCTGGTCCCTCCCTCGGAGTTTGTCGACTCAAGCTCCTCGGGAGGAAGGAGCTCCGATTGTGACGAATCTATTTTCCGCAGCTCGAGCATATCAGAAGGAGTGTTGCGATGTTGCACTGGGATTGAAAAGAAAATAGTTCAGACTGCCGCATCTCGCCATGTTGCAATGATGGCAACAGCTGTTTATTTTTGTTAATGATCCATTGTTAAATGTCTCCCAAAAATCACTGGAGGAAAAAATTATTTTTGTTTTTATGCTGTTTGTGCGTTTACCGATATCAAACTTTTTTTTTAAAGAAAAAATTTAAATCTCCAAGAAATTATAAATTAAAGAAACTGCTTATTGAAACAAGAAATTTCACTGAGCAGGTTGTTACATCACTCGTTTCATTATTCGCAGATACCGACGAAAAACAAAGAGATCTTCTCGAATGGTTGGGAGGAGAGGCATTCTTGGTAGCAGTTTCCCTGAGCCTGATGGCTACATTATCGATTGTTCCACTAGAATCATTATACAGGTATTTATAGACAAGAAGTAATACAAGACCACGTAGTTCTTTTAATAAAATTTTATCCCTAGAGCTTTCTGTCTTTTAAGACAGTCTGTCTGTTAAGACAAGACGTAGTGTTAATACAGAAAACTAAGTCCCGATTATGGAGGAAGTTGGTCTGAGAAAGTCAAAATTCCTTCTGTTGAATTATTTGGAAATAATATAATCTTAGTAAATGTATAGTTATGGCTGAAAATTAGAGATAATGCTAAACATAATCAATACCTACTCGGATCTCTCTCTCTCTCTCTCTCTCTCTCTCTCTCTCTCTCTCTCTCTCTCTCTCTCTCTCTCTCTCTCTCTCTCTCTCTCTCTCTCTCTCTCTCTCTCTCTATCGTCTTGTTCGCGTCGCTCTGTTGTCTGGCAGTGTTTTTGTGTGTTTTTGTAACGTAAAAATGTCCGGCAAGTGCTCTATTTGCAGTAAAGGTTTTGCGCATAATGCGTATAAAATGAAATGCGGTCCTTGTATGGCAGTTTTCCACTTGGATTGTGTCAACTTCTCGAAAGAAGATTACTTGTTTCACAAGGAACGTAACCAGCAATGGCTTTGTCAAGGGTGTATGAAGGTCAGAAGACTATCGATCGCATCTGAGGCAGCTATAGGACCTGTGGAAGGAGCTAATCAATTGAATCAATCGAGCGAATCGATTGAGGATGAAGAGAGTGTTGATTATGAAGGCGAGACTGATTTAAAGAAAATAATACTCTCGTTTCGGAAAGAAGTATCGCGAGCTAACGAGCATGTTAAAAGGCAGTTGGAAAAAAGCGCAGATGAAATCAAGGATCTGAAGCATCATTTGAGTACTTACTCGGATGAGATTCGTGATAACACGGAGGCGATCAGCGGGCTTCGAGCTGATTTGGCGGCTTTACGCCAGGATAATGTTGAATTGGAGAGCCGCAACGCTGTTCTGGAGAAGCGTGTGAAGGCACTCGAGGCACAGGTTTCCGATTTTTCACAGGAATCACTCCAAAATACCGTGGAAATTGCCGGGATTCCGAACACAACGAACGAAAATGTAATGGAGGTTATTAAAAACATTGGGCAAGCAGTAGGCTTCGCTATCAGTGAATCGATTATTGAGAATTGTTTTCGTCGTCGCTCACCGCCGAGGTCCAATGTTCCGGGAATCATCTCGCTGTCGTTCGTTCGTCGACTAGATAAAGAGGCTTTTATCTCAGCAGCACGGGCGAAGAGGAATCTTTCGACTCGTGATCTCGGAATCGATTGTTTTGGGGATCCATATCGAGTATATGTGAATCAGAGTTTGACGTTCGATAGGCGCCAACTTTTAAAGAAGGCCAAAGCGTTCGCGAAGGACAAAAGCTTCAAATTTGTATGGGTTCGCAATGGTCACATTATGATCAGGAAGGATGAAAACTCGGATGTACACCAGGTGGATAATGCCGACGATCTATCAGTGATCCTGTCAAAAAACGGACAGCCTTCTGTGGGTCCCCCCAATGGCTCTGGATAGTTCGGACCGCGATGGCTGCTGGTTCGGTGCGCCGTGTTTTCGTGACCTGGATGTCTCAAAAAGGAAAAATTTTTTCACATTCATATTATCTAATTCGGAACGTTGAACATGCGTTTTTTTGCAGTAGAAGTAAGATACATAACTATAGTGTTTTTTTGGTTAGTCGAAAAAGAGGCGAAGTATATTATTTTTGTTTACCAATTTGTTGTGAGTATTATATCTTAATTTGGTTCATTAATGAAATTAGAAGGGCGCTGAGCGACATAAATTATAGAATTGATCTCTTTTCATCTAAGTACGTGGTAAGTGGATATAAAATGCTTTTTAAATTGATCTATGACAGCTAGCGCCTACCTGAATGGGCAGCTCATGCCCTTTTCGAAACAGCTAAAAGTCGCTCATTTAAATGTTGAATCTGTGGTTGCACACGTTGATGAGCTTAGAGAGATTGTCGGTTACTTTGATATTATTGGGTTATCTGAAACTTTTTTGAAGCCTGAGATAAGTGATCAGTCAGTTAATTTTACTAATTATGTATGGGTACGCAACGACCGGATTGGGAAAGCAAGGGGTGGTGTTGCTTTTTTGGTGAAAAATACCCTGAAATTTAGAGTGTTGGCACGGTCACCTGCTATTTATTCGAAAAGTCCGGAGTACATTTTCCTAGAGGTGGAATGTAATTGCAATAAACTAGCGATTGGAGTGGTATATCGTCCACCAAAAATCGGGAAAATTCAGGAGGTTTTTAACGTGGCTAGCGACATTTTGGCAAACTATAATAATGTAATGATGATAGGTGATTTTAATGCCGATATGGCTAGCGACTCGACTTATAAGCGGCAACTAAAATCTCTAATAGATAATCATAACTTTCAGCTACTACCAATGAATGCTACTTTCCATACGCATACCTCTAGCTCATTTATTGATTTGATAATTGTTAATGCGTTGGATACAATATCAAGCTTTGGACAGTGTAGCGTCCCTGGTATTTCGAGGCATAATTTGATTTTTTGCACTGCCTCGCTGCGATTGTTTAAGGCCGCGGACGTAGTTAAGGTTGTTCGTGATAGGAGAAAGTTTGATGAAGAAATATTTATTAAAGAAGCGTTCGACCTGGATTGGAAAGCAGTGTATATGGAGTCAGATATTGATAAAAAAGTTAGTATGTTCTACAATAGAGTGATGGAGCTATATAACAAGCACTGCCCGCTGCGATCGATAAAGCCTAAGCACCTTCCTGCTCCCTGGATTTCACAAGATATTAGGATATTAATGGAGGCTCGGGATAAAGTATACAAGATATACTTGAAATCCAAAACATTCGAAAACCGCAAGAGATATAAGAAGATCAGAAATCGGGTAAAGCAGGTCCTGCGTAATGCCAAAACTCGTTATTTTAATTCCTTATTTAATACCAACCGAAATTCTAAAGACCTATGGAATATTTTCCGGGGACTTGGGATTGGTAAGGACAAACGCGGTATCGCTTCACTGCTGCCGATTCCGGTGGATCAGCTCAATGATCATTTTGTAAATGACGAGCATGTCGTAGATGCCTCAGAGGTGATTCAATATTACGAGTCACTACGTCCTGAAAATAGGGAAATGATCTTGGAGAATCTGACTGAAAAAAGTGTTCGGGAATGCTTGTTTATGATGAAGTCCACTTCAGTGGGTTCAGATAACTTGGGGGTTGATATTTTGCATATTTTGGCGGATGTGGTGGTGCCAGTTTTATGTCACATTTATAACAAGTGCTTGGAGAGCGGATTTTATCCGACACAATGGAGGAAAGCGATTGTGTTGCCCCTGAAGAAGGTGTCAGATCCGAAAACTGTTAGGGACTTCAGGGCTATTAACCTGTTGTGCGCTCCAGGGAAAGTGTTTGATAAGCTGGTGTATTACGAGCTGAATAATTACGTGATGAGGCATAACCTGTTAAATGATAGGCAATCAGCTTACAGAGCAAACTTCAGTACGGAAACTGCTTTGATCGGAGTGCTGGATGAGGTCAGGCGAGCGATGGATCAGCGAAAAGTGACTATTTTTGTAGGGGTGGATTTTAGTCGCGCCTTCGATCTCATCCAGCACGACGTACTACTGGCAATTCTAGGATCGTATGGACTATCCAGAAGGTTGATAGCCTGGTTTGATTCTTATTTGTCGGAACGCTTGCAAAGTACTAAGGCCCCGGATGGCACTTTCTCTTCCTGGCGTGAGGTTAAAGTGGGGATTCCGCAGGGATCGGTATTATCTGGTCTGCTCTTTGTAATTTTTGCTAATTCGTTGCCTGATGTGTTCAGGAATGTCAACTGTATGATGTACGCTGATGATCTTCAGCTATATTTGTCGTGTAGTCTATCTGAGCTAGAAAATTCGATCGAGAAAGTTAATAGGGATTTAGCACGCCTTGATGACTGGTGCAATTCTCACGGGATGACCATTAATGCTCTTAAAAGTAAAGTGATGTTTATGGGAAATGGCAAAATTTTAGACAGAATAAACGTGAGTGAGCTGGAGCCGATAGTGATTGGTAAGTCAGTGCTGGAAACTGTTCACGAATTTAAGAACCTAGGTGTCTTGGTAACAAGTACGCTGAACTGGAACTCGCAAGTTGCGGAAATTTGTAAGAAAGTGTACAAGGGACTATACCAATTACGTAGACTCTCATTTGACTTCCCTGAGCATGTCAGAGCGCAGCTAGTCCAGGCTCTTTTGATACCATTTTTTGAATATGCCCCTTTGGCATTTTGTGATCTGACTAGCGAGCAGACAGATAGGTTGCAGAGGGCTTTCAATTGTATCGTTAGATTTGTCTGCCGATTGAAATTAGACGATCACGTGACTCCATCATTTGCTAAACTGGGGTGGCTGAAAATGGCAGAGAGAAAGAAGTTGAATATGGCAACGATGCTTTTTAAGATTTTAAAATACAGGCAGCCGGAATATCTTTATAGAAATTTCAAAGTTATGTCAAATGTGCATACGGTAGGGACTCGTAAAGCCGGATGTACCCTGCAAATTCCTAAGCATAAAACGATTTTGTTTAGTAGGTCATTTTTGCTCCAATCAATTGCTTTGTATAACTCTAATGTTGAGATTTTTGATTTAAGCAACTCAGTGAATTCGTTCAAAAGTGCATACAAAAAGATATTACTTGCAACATACAATAATTCATGATCCTAATGTAGTAAATTTACAAAACTACTGCAATATTGGTAACTCTTTTGTAATGTGATTTGTGAGGGAACATTTATGTTTTTATAAAGTGAATTATTATTGTTATCAAATTATTATTGTTTATTAATAACGATTGTATCGAGGAACATATGTTTATGTTTCCAGGGGGGATGGAAGAGAGGACCATATGGTCCTAATCCCTCCCTGGTTGGTTAAATAAACTCATCAATCAATCAAATCAATCAATCTCTCTCTCTCTCTCCCTCTTTCTCCCAGTTTGTCTCGGGCAGTCGTTCGGTCAACATCTCAGTGCTCTCGTTCACAGTGTGTAACATGATAATAACATGTC
Source organism: Adelphocoris suturalis (assembly GCA_030762985.1). Lineage (NCBI taxonomy): Eukaryota > Metazoa > Arthropoda > Insecta > Hemiptera > Miridae > Adelphocoris > Adelphocoris suturalis. The sequence continues at coordinate 72,122,586 of CM061040.1, read as the reverse complement.
TACGTGCGGTGTTTGTGACAAGGGGTTCCCCCACAACGCGTATCGAATGAAGTGTGAGAAGTGTAGTATTGAATTTCACTTGGAGTGTGTAAATTTCACAGAAGAAGAATTTAAATTCCATGAGGATCCTCAAAATCCATGGCTCTGCGTATCTAGTGGAAAGAGCCGAAAGGCATCTTTGGAAGATGACAACTCAATTCCTGTCTATGCAGGTACATCAATAGGTGAGAAAAACCCCCAGGCAATCCGAATAAAACTAGCGAACCCGATAACGATGTAAAGTATCCTATCAAACAAATGTCCTCTACCCTCTATAACTTTCGTAAGGAGGTCAAGGCCACGCTTGATAAGTTTGGAAAGATACTTGAAACACATTCCAATGAGATCAAAGACCTATCAAATCATTTAAACCGATACTCCAACCTCATTGAGGAAAATACACGCGCAATCTACGGGTTACGTGCGGAACTGACTGTGGTCAACAGCTCACTTCAAGATTTGAAAGAGTAGAATACAGCCTTAGAGAAAAAAGTAATTACATTACAATCTGTTGTTGATGACATGGACCAAAACAACCAAGCTAAGTCAATCGAAATACCATTTAATCAACAAGAATCAGTTGTTGATCTTTTGAAAAAGGTAGGTCATGCCGTCGACTTTGTTATCTAAAAGTATGATTGACAACTACTATCGAAGACAAGGACCAAAAGCAACTGGGTACCCTGGATTACTACATGCAACGTTCGTAAGGAGATTTGATAAGAATGCCTTTATAACGGCAACTCGTAAAATAACTAATCTCACAACAAGTCAATTGGGCTTCGTTGATGGGAAAGCGTCTAAAATCATAGCTAGACTTAAAGCAGTCGTAAACTAGGTACTTAATATGGTGAGGAATTACAAAAGAGAACACCAACATAAGTTTGTGTAGGTTCGTAACGGTAAGATCTTCATTCGGAAGACAGAAATGTTACCAATTATTTATTGAAATCAATAACGCAGCAGAAATCGACGAGAAACTTCAAAAACTAATAATGTCAACAATAAGGATACACGGAATGGACAGAAAAAATCTGTTCGAAAACAATACTATTTAAGAATTGTTCTACTACTGACATATGTAAAATATAACAGTAACCTTTGCTATTTTTGTTGTCGCAAATTAACAATAACAGTTTAAACAATTTCATACCAGTAAAATTAAATCAAGTCGTAGTCATGAGATATGCATGCTTGCATTTATAGAATTTTACAATAACAACGTAAATTATTTCAAGATATCGAATAATATATACAAGAATAAGAACTACTATATACAGTCATTAATGTCATCATGCATCAATCAGAAACTAAAAACTTCGTTCTCGGACAACTATTTACACCAAACTAAAACCAATTTCATGACATTTATGTCACTTACCTACCTTTCAACGAACGATCATACATGACAGAACTTAACAAATGCCTCTTATCACAACTTAAAAATAGTCGGAAATGGATGAATTATGGGCATACTAACATAGAATCAGTCGTTGCAGATATTAACGAATTTGAATAAATCACAAAAGGTGATATATTTGAAATAATAGCCATTTCAGAAACTTTTTTAAAACCCACTATTCCTTCAATATCAATATAAATTACAGGATATTCATGCTTACGCAACGACAGGACCGGATTAGTGAGAGGGGGAGTAGCATTGCTTATCATGGGAAACATGACATTTAAGATCTTATCAAAATCATCCACATTATATTCAAAGAGCCCTACATACATTTTTGTTGAAATTGGTGATGGATTAAACAAAATCGCTGTAGGTGTTGTATATAGGCCTCCTAACGGGGGAAAAATTGAACAAGTTTTTGGTGCAATATCGAAACTGGCAGCTGCTCAACAACATATGATTGTGTTAGGTGATTTTAACACTGATATGAGTTCCATGTCTTCTTATAAGAAACAGCTCACTAGATTGTTATGTACTGACAATCTCACATTTTTACTTTTAAATGCTACCCACCATACCTGGAAATCCAGTTCATTGATTGATTTAATTATAGTTAACAATGCAAACATTGCGAAAAATTTTTGGTAAATCGCTGCCCCTGGTCTCTCTAAACACGATTTTATCTACTGTGCTCTAGACTTTAAACCCCTTAAAAACATAAGACGTACAGTTCTAGTCAGAGATAAGAGCAAGTTTGACCAAGAACAATTTGAGAATGATGAAAGAAAAATTAACTGGAATCTGATAATTATGGAACCTTGTATTAACAAAAACATTAAAATATTCAACAAACTAAAACTGAAACTGTACGATAAGCATTGTCCAGTGGTTAGTGTCATACCCAAGCACACTCCCGCTCTTTGGATATCAACTTATATTCGAAGCCTGATGAATATCCGTGATAATAACTACCAAACGCTGCAGACTATTACACAACGGTTTATTATTTCTGTTAGATAGCCCTTCTACGCAGATCATTGGTGTATAATTATTAAACACCGTACCAATGTAATATATGATCAGAACATGACGCATTGGGCCTCCGAGAAGGGTTCACACTTTTACAGATCCAAGGCCCATTTCGCGCATGCGCAGGAGCTAATAATGATGCAATAAGGTTGAAACTAACATGGAATAATTAAACCACTGTCCCCCAACTATGCATCAAATTTGAGCAGGATAGGACAACTAGGGCGTAAAAAAATTATGCTTGAACGAATTCAAGTTTACGCATGCGCAAAACGGAGTAATGATTTGAGAAGTGTGGAATTGATAGTGGACCATTTGCAGCCTAACCGGCACATTCCCTGAAAACTTCATCAAGACCAGATAAAAACTGTTGAAATTAGGCTCGTTTAGAATGTAATACGTATTTGCGCATGCGCAATGGCTGCTAATGATATTATTATGACATGGAGCAGACCTGGCGGGCTAAGAAAAGTAAATATGATAGAAATGATCTGCGCCAAGCAATATCTGAACTAAAAGGAGTGGCACCTAATAACATCAAGGTCATTGCCGCGACCGTGTCATGGCGCGGGGTGTGGTGCGGGAAAAGCGCCACGGAGCTACTCGAGTTGGGCATCTCGGCAGGAGTGCTCCGTGGTATCACCACCCGCGTCCTGATGGGTTCTTACTTGAACTGGTGGTCCACTTCCTTTCATCCCATTCTTCCTCCTCGTCCTGCAACTTCCCTTATTCCTAGAGCCGGCGTCGGGTAAACCTGGGCGTCCTCCCCACTTTTTGGTTTATTATTTCCAATAATAAGCCTATGTGATCGTATAGAAAAAAATTGTTATAACCCCCCCTCAAACTTTGTCACTTTACGTTTCAAGGTGCGTAGAATCCAAATTTGAAATGTCCGTCCACCGTCCGCCGTACGGGCCATAAAAGGCCTTAGAATTGACTTTAAAAATCTGTACTTTCGCACATAGACTCCACTTGGGGTCTAGTTGGTCCTAACTTCTGGCCAGCTCGATCGCTCCACTCTCATGGGTGCTATGAGCCAAAAATAGGTGAAAAAGTGTCTTTTTTCTTGTATATTTCAAGTTGTATAGAAATTGGAAATTTATGAGTGAAAAGAAAATGTTAGCTAGTAATTTTATGGAAAAAAAGGTATTCTAAATGATACTCTTCTATTCAAAAACAGATTTTGGATTTTAGGCTATTTTTTGCAATTTTATAGATTTTTTAAAACAAAATTTAATGAAGTTCAAGTTTTTCATAATTTCGTACATAAATTTTTGAATGTTCTATTTCATAGTTGATAAACTTTATTTGACCAATCTTATGCTAAAAAATATCAATTTAACCATTCTTAGCCATTTTCAGTGATTTTGTCAGCACATTTTTTGAAATTTGACCTTAGATTATATCAATATACAGTATGGGTAACACTTTTATGTGTTGGAAAGATGACTTGGTAATAAATTCTTTTGTTTATCAACTATATTAAAAAGCGTAAAATTGTGAGATTCCGCTGCTGTAATGGATTGAACCCATTTGTGAGGTCCGAAGCTCCGAGTTCCGATACTAAATATACTATAATAAGCGGCGTTTAATAATTATGGACCAGAGATCTACGTAGAAGGGCTGTCTAATACATAAATAATAAACCTTTGTGTAATAATTTGCAGCGTTTTATTTTATTTGTTTATTTTTCAATTTAATGGCGTGCCCCCTCCGTCTTTGAGGGGAGGTTTCTTAATTTTTTTTTTTTTTTTTTTTTTCCCTCAGCAAACCAGTAACCCTGCCTCTCCAAATAATATCCCACTTGTTCATTGACCTGTTCCTTAAACCAGCCTTGAGATATGTAACAGGAACTCTGGAATATATTATGGGAAAAGAGGTATCAGTAGCTGCCCGTTTGGCGTACCGATCAGCCTCCCCATTCCCATCATGAGCTTTACACCATCTTATGTCGAGTGACCATCCCTGCTGTCTAAAAGTGCGTATGCCACATTTGACTAAGTCAGCCAACGGAATATGAGAGTGAGGGAGACAGCAACGCCAAACAAACGGCACTATCTGTCCACAGTACAGCTGTTTTAGATCCATCCTGCACCACTGAGCCCTTCAACCACTCAAGCGCTCTATGCAAACCAATCATTTCTGCTTGGTTATTTGAGCATCTCTCATCTTGCCGAAACCGTTCAATATGCTGAGGGACAGTCGAATTCCCGTACACTACAAAGGCACATCCAACTCCTGTATCTCCTTTACTTCCATCTGTATAGATACGGAATCTCCACTCGGTGTCAGTAATCGTGTCAGGATGCTCAATGTCTGTAGGATGAGTCCAAGCCTCAAGCGGGTTCCTAAGTTCTAGTGGTGTTCCATCTTCCATTTCACCACTCTGGATAGCTGCTCTTAATAGAGTGAGTTCCTCCAGAGAGAGATCGATAGGCATCTCCCCAGCAATGACACAAGCAGCCTGGAACGAAATGGTCATGTATCCCTCAATTACTCGAATCAACATTTTTCGCTGCACTGATCGAAGCCTTTTCAAATTGCTCTGTGTTCCTGAGGATTCTTCAAACCACACGGGAGCTGCATAGGTCAAGATTGGCAAGATTGCTCCTCTATAAATTGTTCTAAGAGCCTCTTTTTTCAATCCCCAGTGAACCCTGGCCGATCTTGATAGGGAGTTGATGATCTGTCGAGCCCTAAAGTGATGAGACTAATGTGACTCTTCCACGATAATCTATGGTCGATCATGACCCCGAGGTACCTCATTTCTTCCACTTGATGCAACTTTTCTCCCATCAAATACACAGAGACGTCACCATGTCGCCTATGTCCTGTGACATTCATCACCATTGATTTTTCAGTGTTAAACTGCATGTAATTTTGGCAACTCCACTTTTCAATAACAAGCATTGCCTCCACCGCCATAGACTCCATCTCAAACTCATCGTATCCCGGCCCCATCATCATCAAATCATCAGCAAACGCAACCACCTCCACCCCTTTCTGGGTATGTTTGCTTCAGCAAGGAATCATAGAGAACCGTCCACAAACCAGGACCACTACAGGAACCCTGCGGGCATCCTCTTTCCTTGTCTCTATTGCACACCAATGATCCCGAACTCAAGAACACTCTCCTGTCAGAAAAATAATTAGCCATTAAGCAATACAAGTTTCTTGGGCATCTCATCTGGCGCAATAGGTACATTATTGCAGGCCACCATGCTGCATTTAAGGCCCCTTGGACATCTAATGAAACCAGTAGGACCTTATTTTTAGAAATTTGGCATTGCCTTACATAATCCCTTACATGCATCAATGCATCAACAGAGTTATTCTGAGGAGTGAATCCATATTGAGCTGTTGAAAGCCGATTCTGACTGTGCAGGTTCCACATAATTCTATCTATCATCAGCTTCTCCAGTATTTTCAAGAATAAGGATAACAGACTTATTGGCCTGTATTTGGATGGGTCCTACCGATTTTCTTTACCAGGCTTAACTATGAGTACTAGGAGAGACTCCTGGGAAACACACCCCGAAACAAACACTGATTAAAAGAGAAGTTATGGCTTTAGGAATCAAGGCCGCTAGTGTCACAATCATCTCCTTGCAAAAACCATCCATGCCCGGTGACTTACCCCCCTCAAAACCATCAACCACATTCAGGACTTCATTTATTGTAAATTCAACATCATCTTCAGTTTCCACGCTTTCAGAAGCTGAAGTTATCATTAATTGTTGCATCTCACTATCGGGATCAACGGTTTCCCCAGGCAAACATTTCTCCAAAATGTAATTCATGGTATCTTCAAGAGAACTCGTGTACCCTCCATTGATAAATACTCAAACAACAAAGGAAAATTTAACAATGATACTAATCAAAATATTTTGGAATATTGCCCTTTCACCCATTTAATCATAGAATTTATCTCAATTAGAACGCAATCTAGTAGGTACCTATACATTATAATTACTTATTACATTGGACTGAAACTATGATGATATGGAAAAATAAGCCAATAATTACTTCATTAACAATCATCTTGTCAGGCTCACACATTTGTCAAGCGTAATACAGAAGATGACGACGAATCCCGTGGGCCTCATTGGTGCAAGACGTGAAAGTCGAGTTTCACGTATTTCGATGCTCGATACTAGAAGCCGCTTTTCAAAGTTCTCAGTGGCGAGTCGTCAGACTTATCCGTCATTGATTGCTCTACAAAGTACTGGCATGCGAAAATCTGATGTGCACAACTATTTCTCTCGTGAGTACCATAGTGAATTGCATATGGAATAACATACATATATTCTCATGGAATTTCTGACTCTATCACTACACCACTTTTGTAATACAATAATAGGTACTGTCGACAGAACTAGCAAAATCCTTGGCTAGTGTTGACCTGCCCCCCCCCCCCCCCCCCTCTCCACCCAAGTGTTGATTGCTTTTAAAGGTGGTTGGTGAAACCCGACTTATTTGAAACCTTTCGAAATCTCTGGTTTCCATTATTATAGCACTGATTACCAAATTATTAGCGAAACCGTCAATAAATCCAATTTTCAGATACCTTCCAACTTCCCATTCAATTTAATATAAACGTGGAACCATCTTTGCCTGGAAAGGCCCTTATGTCCTGCCTTCTCTTAGGATTTCTTATCATAACATCTGTTAGGTACCTATATTATCTTACTGGCCTAGTTTTCTCGCTCGCTTCACTCGCTCGGTATGGCTGTATAAATGCGATGGTCTTTTACTGTTGAGTGGGACGAAACGGTAGAGCACTAAGTAAGGGTGGATAAAGCGGGTGGTTTGAAATGTGTAGGGGATATTGCTCGCATCGCTCGCTCGGGGTGGGTTTTCTTCTTTGCTTCAACTGCTTAGTGTGTGATGTAGATGCGATCGGATATAGTCCATCCCGAGTCCGTAGGAAAAAAAACCCGTTGAAATCCGGTGTCTAGGGGATGTTGCTCGCTTCGCTCGCTCTGTGTGAGATGTATAAATGCGATGGGATATATATACTCTTTCCAGCTATATATATATATATATATATATATATATATATATATATGACTAATGTTCTTGACCACTCAGTATTAAATTTTCGTATTTAGGTTCTTGAGGGTTGGTCTGTAGAATGAACAACTCAACTAGGCCGACGTTTCGATTTATTTGTAAATCCTCTTCAGGGCTGTAATATAGGAAAAACTAGATTGTATAAATATTAGTCTCCATAAGTCTCCACTTGCAGTTGATAGATAGGTGGTACATGAGTTGTCAAATGTAACCAACTAAGGTAGTTTTTCCTATATTACAGCCCTGAAGAGGATTTACAAATAAATCGAAACGTCGGCCTAGTTGAGTTGTTCATTCTACAGACCAACCCTCAAGAACCTAAATACGAAAATATATATATATATATATATATATATATATATATAGAGAGAGAGAGAGAGAGAGAGAGAGAGAGAGAGAGAGAGAGAGAGAGAGAGAGAGAGAGAGAGAGAGAGAGAGAGAGAATCAAGACTGCCCAAACACTGGCAACATAAAAACACCTTCATTAATATTGATAACGCAAATTAGCAAAACGTTGAAAATTTATATACGAGTCTGTGTTTATATTTGTACTTATGATTCTATATATATATATATATATATATATATATATATATATATATATATATATATATATAGTTCAGTAGAACCATCAACTTGTATAAATATATAGTGCTGTAGCACCGGTTACTTCTTTGTGGGACTTGTCCGTTTTTCTCTTTGTGTTCTGTGGTATTTTGTAAGTGTTTTTCGTTCTATATATTCTTCCTTTCTTGCTGTTCCTTTTACTTCAATGAATCCTTACCGTTATTGGCTTAATCAAATCCGCTACTTTTCAGTCAAGGTGGCCCGCTGCATGGGACATATTGAGTTCATTGAATGTTGTTTGAGAGTTGGATTAACCCCTCGAGGACTCACACTTAAATTTCCCATTTATGCTGCTCCTCCAGCCATGCGGGAATCTATTGCCTCGTACTCCCAAGCATGCAAAACTCGTCCTTCAACAATATCAAGACCTGCACAGGAAGTACCTTAATGAGGGTCTGATACCCTTGCTCAATGTTGTAAATATGGTTAGTAGGGAAATGGCAACTGAAGCTAACCGCATCATTGATCAAGCCAATCAAATGTTGAACACTATCCGGTCTCATCATTTGAGGAAGCTCTCAGCCTTATACATCCAACATTTGCGGAGAGGTCAGCCATTGCAACTGATCAATAACCACGTTCAACGTGGTTCTCCTCAACATACACAACATAAACAACCACGAGGACACGTGAGGCAACATCCACGGGCACAGTTTGAACAGCACCAAGACCAGAGCGATTCACAAGCAAATAAACAAATGGCAAGGCAAACAAATCACCAAGAAATTCAGCCATCTACAACACCCGTAAGGATTCAAGAAGATGCACCCGTCAACGACAATGAAAATGTGTGCAATCTTTCATCCCACGCACTCAGTGTTGAGGAAAAGAATTTACTATCAAAAGGACTAACATTCACGCCAACACCTCGTCCGGACCACATACGTCTTACAGAGGATTTACAAGAATATTGCTGGCACCTTAGACTGAAGTACTATTGGCACAACAATCCTGATCAGAGTACCAGTGAAGTGCTGCACCCTTCGCTTCAAAAATTCAAACCTCCCTCGAACTTTGACCCAAAAAGCTCCCCTGACTCAAGATTGCCAGCCTCCCACCCTCTAGAAAGGTATATCTCACAACTTCTGCAACGCACTTCTAGTGCTTCTTTCCTTGGTTCACTCAATCCAAGGAATAATTTGAATCCAACTGAACGCCTAGCAATGAAAGCCTTGCAATCAGATGACACGATCAAGATCTTGCCGGCAGATAAAGGCTCAACAGTGGTAATAATGAATAGCACCGATTATGAAAAAGAAGCTTTGAGACAATTGAGGAATACCAGGTTCTATGAGCCTTTGAATACGGACCCGACTCACGATTTGGCAGCTGATCTTAGGAGGTACATAAAGAGAAACGGCAGAAGAGAGGGGTTATCTTCAAAAGATATGGAGATACTTGTTCCCAGTGACCCGCAATGCCCCGACTTCTACCTTCTCCCCAAAATTCATAAGCCTTATTCTCTCCCTGACCAACCTCCGCCAGGACGTCCAATAGTAGCAAGTTTTGGTTGTGTCACAGAAAGAATATCGGCTTATATTGACTCATACCTCCAGCCTATTGTGCAGAACCAACCGTCATTCATCAAAGACACACACCACTTTCTCAGTGTACTTCGTGAAACAAGAGCTCCAGCAGATGTTATTTTGGCCACTATTGATGTAAACTCGCTCTATACGGAAATTCCACATGAAGAGGGGTTACATGCCTTAGCACATTTTCTCCAAGAGCGCCCAGAGTCACAAACACCATCCACAAATTTTATAGTGAAGTTGGCAGAGTGTGTTCTTACAATGAATGTGTTCAAATTTGGAAACCAGGTGTACCTCCAAAAAAGAGGAACTGCTATGGGGACTCGCATGGCACCGTCGTACGCGAATCTGTTCATGGCTAAGCTGGAGACAAGTCAAGTAGACAAAAGACTCCACTGCTATGGAAGTGTTTTATAGACGACATTTTCTTGATATGGACACACGGTGAAGAGGAACTGCAGCTGTTTCTGGGAGAACTCAATTCTCAGTTTTCAGTTACATTCACCTGGTCGTTTTCGAGATCTTGCGCATTTTTTCTTGTTGTGGACATTACGTTCAAAGATGGGGTTTTCATCACAGAAGTACACATAAAACCAACTAACAAGCAGTTATACCTGCATTATGACAGTTGTCACCCCCCCCCCCCCCCCCCTCATACAAAGCGTTCAATCCCCAGAGCTTTGTCCATTCGAGGTCACAGAATTTGCAGTAACCAGGAGAAACTGAAAGACTATCAATATTGAATAATAAACTGGTAGAAAGGGGTTAGCCCAGCAAATTGGTGGAGGACAGAATAGTCCCAGCACAGGTGACTTACCAGAGAAGACAACAAGCTTCAACAAGTCAGGTTCCACCACTGGTCACGACATTTTTCTTTGGTGCCCAGAAGCTCAATACCATCCTCCGGGAACTTCAATGTGTTTTGACATCGAGCCCACTAACTCGAGATGTCTTTCCCGAAAAACCTAGAGTTAGCTACAGGCAAGGAAAGAATATCGGGGAGATCTTGTCGCATCGCCACCCTCGGGAGCAGCCTCCGAAGCAACAAGGCTTACACCCATGTCAACGTGCAAGGTGTAAACTGTGCAATTTGGTGATAGAGGGCTCAGAATTCTCCTCTGCTAACACCAATTACACATATAAGTGTCGAGGTGTAGCAGAGTGCCAGTCAAAAATGTGTGTTTACCAACTAGTATGCAGAAAGTGCACTGAGGCACCTGCATTCTATGTTGATAAAGCTACCACACTCAATCTGCGCATGAACAATCACAGAGCATCTATCACCCAAACCCAGCAACTCCCAGTTAAAACACATGCAACGTCCCATATTGCCACGTTCGACCAGTGCTTTGGGGTGAAAGTTTTAAGAAAGTTGCCAGATACGGCTAATGATAGATTGCTCCAGCAATCAGAAAGAGCTCATAGATTAATACTTGGAGCAAATCGACCACCTGGCCTCAATTTAAACGATTAACTCAAGGTATTGAACACTGCAAAAATTAATAATCGTTTCAGCCAGCATTCAGCCTTGGATACCACTTTTTCCCAAGCAATCAGGACGCAAGAAAATATTCATTTCTCCTTCTATATTCTATGTCTGTGACCAAGATTTTCATCGAAATATTAGATTTTTCTTTCTTTCGTCTTTTATCTGTGAAATTTCTTTCCTAAATTAATCATCCATATATATATATATAATATATATATATATAAGGGGAAAAACGAAAATAATGAATTGCTGTGCAATAATTTTCTGTTTTCTAAGTGGAACCACGAAAAGATTATTAGATTTAATAGATAGTCCATTTATCTCTGTAGAAGATCTAGGTACCCAATAAAGAGTATGTGGAACCACGAAACGTAACGTTGAGTTTTAAGAACATTTCAACGATTCACCTAATTATATACGTCCATGTTAAAATATATGAGGAAGTAATACTGCCCATCGAAGTTGGCAGACGATTTTATCTGTTAGAAATTACTTACAAACAAATTATTAAATCTTATAAAACTATGAGGAACCACGAAAAGTTTATTAGGTTTAGTAAAGATATGCCATTATTTTATGTGTGCAGAAGGGCTATCCTTTTCCCCGACTATTTTTGAGTAGGGAAGTGTCTTTCAAACGGAGACCTTCCGAGATTAAGAGGTTCGAAGACAATGATCAAAGTAACTACGTTTAGACGGAATAGGTAAGGAAGAGTGGTAGTTCGAAAACCAACGTTTTCGTTCACTACATTCGGAAAACACAATTCCGAAATCGCGAAAAAAAACGGCGCATTAAAAGGGGATTGTAAACTTCATATTATAAGAATGAAACTCTGAATGTCTGCTCTATGCACGGCAATCGGCTGAGTAGGGGAGACTACGGGTGGGGAGGGGATCATCTAGGATTCCTCGGAAAGGAAGTATAAGCGATTTCTTTCATATCGTAACTGTCTCTCTGTCTGTGTATGTATGTTTCTGCCGTGTGTCCGCAAAACCCTGTAAAAATCGTAATATCGAATAATAGTAATAATCGAATGTGCGGATTAGGCTATAGATGGTCCCTATCAGTTTCATTATTCCCAAATTAATATCCTCCTCCCAATGGCGGATTCAGAACCCCCCCCCCCCCCCCCATCTCGAACTTTGGTAAAAAAGTATTATTCATTTTTCTTCAATTCTGTCAAAGATATTTACTGTAACCCCCGCAGCCTTTAAACTGTAGCAGACATTCTAACGAGCATTCCGGTTGCGTATTAACAAGTCCAAGGCCAATATTGTTGATCAATGATGTTTGCATTTCCATCAACCAACTCGATGAATTTGGTGGAAAAAAAAAAGGATTTGACTTATGGTTTGAGGAATGAATAATCTCAAGAAGAATCGATCGTTTAAATAGCCTTTAAACCACCAATGGTATAAAGAAATGGGTTTTTGATCGATGAATGTGTGTGATTAAATGAATGTCACTTAGATTAAATAATAAAGAAACATATCTTAAAATTACCCATTATTGAAAATTAAACCAAAGTGTGTACCAGTGTGTCACCCAACAGGTGTGATTAGACAGTAGTTCCTGTTCCACTGAAGGTGGTCTGTCTGGGTGATAGAGGAACACGAGTCGGGAAAACTTCAGCATCGTTGGGCTGCTTGAAACCTCCGTTTGACCTCTGGGTCAGGCAGCTCTTTGGTTGATTGGAGTGGTTGAGCGTAGCACGCATGGCGGAAAAATCGTACGCCTCCAAGGAGGCTGGTGACGTGCCTATTTTTGGGCAAAGTAGGTGCAAGTCACGTGGCATAGGGCATACGATTCCTCGTCACCTGCACTGAAGGGGTCCTTGGAAATGAACGAAGGACGATATGACGCCTTCAGAAAAGCATATTACAGACAATTGCGTAAGGACCATTAGGTGGGTACCATGAGCGTTCGTGAACTCATAATTATCACTAACTAGCCGCTCCGGCTCGCTACGCTCGCCTCCACGTCCAGCCGGGGGGCAAGCCCCCCGGACCCCCCATTAAATTGCTCGCTTCGCTCGCAAAATGTGGCATGTAGGGAATGTAGCTCGCTTCGCTCGCAAACGGTAGATCTCTAAGGGTAGGTTTAACTTCTGTAGGGGATGCTGCTCGCTTCGCTCGCTTGAGGAAGTTATACTGCCCACCCAACATGTAGGGAATGATGCTCGCTTCGCTCGCAAACGGTAGATCCCTAAGGGTAGGTTTAACTTCTGTAGGGGATTCTGCTCGCTTCGCTCGCTTGAGGAAGTTATACTGCCCACCCAACATGTAGGGAATGATGCTCGCTTCGCTCGCAAACGGTAGATCCCTAAGGGTAGGTTTAACTTCTGTAGGGGGATGCTGCTCGCTTCACTCGCTTGAGGAAGTTATACTGCCCACCCAACTTGGCAGACTTTTTATCTGTTGGAAATTCTTACAAACAAATTAAATCTTATAAAACTACGTGGAACCACGAAAAGTTTATTAGGGAATGTTGCTCGCTTCGCTCGCAAGGTATTGCTCCATATGTGTAGGGGAAAACCGATATTTATTCCGTTGAAATGAGTCAAGTGCGTAGTGAGTCCCCTGTGCGTCATCCAGTCCCTTTCAGGTAAGCAACATTGTGAAACGGCGGCGGTCTCGATTTGTAGGAGGAAGTTATATTTGAGGAAGTTATACTGCCCACCCAACTTGGCAGACGTTTTTTTCTGTTGGAAATTCTTACAAACAAATTAAATCTTATAAAACTACGTGGAACCACAAAAAAGTTTATTTGGGGATGTTGCTCGCTTCGCTCGCAAGGCATTGCTGTATATGTGTAGGACAAACCCGTACCTATTTATTCTGTTGAAATGGTGCTCGAAAGGGAAAGTTCCATCCTTATACGCGTGCGTGCGTTGGCCTGCTCGCAAGGTATTGCGTAGAAGCCGAGTCCCTTCCGTTGTGAAATGGGCGGCGGGGTCGATTAAAAATGTAATTTTAACGATTCTTCTCGCTTCCGCTCGCGATTTGACCGACTTAACGTCACTTTTTTCGATATCCGATTTCGGATTCAGATTCGGCGGACCCAAAGCTGTATTTCGCCCGCGAAAACCGTTCCGAAAAACGTACCTTTATGGGGTATATTTTAATCGGAAAAAACCAAGTTTTTCGGCGGACTTTTCGAGAAAACGGGTCCGTACTCTCGCATTTTTTTAACGCATTTCCCGATACTTTTTTCGCGATCCGATCGCGTCGTCGTCTTCCTCATAGGAAAACCTACGAAACCCGTATTTTTCCGGAATTGTCAACGGCCGTTTAGAGGGGTAGGGGAAGCGGGGAAGTGGAAAAAGCGCACATTAATTCTTACTTCGACCCCCCTCCCGCCCTACGGCCCATGGTTCGGCTGGGATTAGAAAATTTTAAATTCGCTCGTTCCACCTTTCGGAAAATCTCAAGAAGATCCCCCCACTCGTACACTCCCCCCACTCAGCCGTTTGGCCGTGCATAGACACGACAGACAGACAGACGGAGTATGTGGAAGACAGACCCAATAAAGAGTATGTGGAACCACGAAACGTAACGTTGAGTTTTAAGAACATTTCAACGATTCACCTAATTATATACGTCCATGTTAAAATATATGAGGAAGTAATACTGCCCATCGAAGTTGGCAGACGATTTTATCTGTTAGAAATTACTTACAAACAAATTATTAAATCTTATAAAACTATGAGGAACCACGAAAAGTTTATTAGGTTTAGTAAAGATATGCCATTATTTTATGTGTGCAGAAGGGCTATCCTTTTCCCCGACTATTTTTGAGTAGGGAAGTGTCTTTCAAACGGAGACCTTCCGAGATTAAGAGGTTCGAAGACAATGATCAAAGTAACTACGTTTAGACGGAATAGGTAAGGAAGAGTGGTAGTTCGAAAACCAACGTTTTCGTTCACTACATTCGGAAAACACAATTCCGAAATCGCGAAAAAAAACGGCGCATTAAAAGGGGATTGTAAACTTCATATTATAAGAATGAAACTCTGAATGTCTGCTCTATGCACGGCAATCGGCTGAGTAGGGGAGACTACGGGTGGGGAGGGGATCATCTAGGATTCCTCGGAAAGGAAGTATAAGCGATTTCTTTCATATCGTAACTGTCTCTCTGTCTGTGTATGTATGTTTCTGCCGTGTGTCCGCAAAACCCTGTAAAAATCGTAATATCGAATAATCGTAATAATCGAATGTGCGGATTAGGCTATAGATGGTCCCTATCAGTTTCATTATTCCCAAATTAATATCCTCCTCCCAATGGCGGATTCAGAACCCCCCCCCCCCCCCCCCCCCCCATCTCGAACTTTGGTAAAAAAGTATTATTCATTTTTCTTCAATTCTGTCAAAGATATTTACTGTAACCCCCGCAGCCTTTAAACTGTAGCAGACATTCTAACGAGCATTCCGGTTGCGTATTAACAAGTCCAAGGCCAATATTGTTGATCAATGATGTTTGCATTTCCATCAACCAACTCGATGAATTTGGTGGAAAAAAAAAAAAGGATTTGACTTATGGTTTGAGGAATGAATAATCTCAAGAAGAATCGATCGTTTAAATAGCCTTTAAACCACCAATGGTATAAAGAAATGGGTTTTTGATCGATGAATGTGTGTGATTAAATGAATGTCACTTAGATTAAATAATAAAGAAACATATCTTAAAATTACCCATTATTGAAAATTAAACCAAAGTGTGTACCAGTGTGTCATCCAACAGGTGTGATTAGACAGTAGTTCCTGTTCCACTGAAGGTGGTCTGTCTGGGTGATAGAGGAACACGAGTCGGGAAAACTTCAGCATCGTTGGGCTGCTTGAAACCTCCGTTTGACCTCTGGGTCAGGCAGCTCGTTGGTTGATTGGAGTGGTTGAGCGTAGCACGCATGGCGGAAAAATCGTACGCCTCCAAGGAGGCTGGTGACGTGCCTATTTTTGGGCAAAGTAGGTGCAAGTCACGTGGCATAGGGCATACGATTCCTCGTCACCTGCACTGAAGGGGTCCTTGGAAATGAACGAAGGACGATATGACGCCTTCAGAAAAGCATATTACAGACAATTGCGTAAGGACCATTAGGTGGGTACCATGAGCGTTCGTGAACTCATAATTATCACTAACTAGCCGCTCCGGCTCGCTCCGCTCGCCTCCACGTCCAGCCGGGGGGCAAGCCCCCCGGACCCCCCATTAAATTGCTCGCTTCGCTCGCAAAGTGTGGCATGTAGGGAATGTAGCTCGCTTCGCTCGCAAACGGTAGATCTCTAAGGGTAGGTTTAACTTCTGTAGGGGATGCTGCTCGCTTCGCTCGCTTGAGGAAGTTATACTGCCCACCCAACATGTAGGGAATGATGCTCGCTTCGCTCGCAAACGGTAGATCCCTAAGGGTAGGTTTAACTTCTGTAGGGGGATGCTGCTCGCTTCGCTCGCTTGAGGAAGTTATACTGCCCACCCAACTTGGCAGACTTTTTATCTGTTGGAAATTCTTACAAACAAATTAAATCTTATAAAACTACGTGGAACCACAAAAAGTTTATTCGGGGATGTTGCTCGCTTCGCTCGGAAAGTATTGCTGCATATGTGTAGGGGAAAACCGGTATTTATTCCGTTGAAATGAGTCAAGTGCGTAGTGAGTCCCCTGTGCGTCATCCAGTCCCTTTCAGGTAAGCAACATTGTGAAACGGCGGCGGTCTCGATTTGTAGGAGGAAGTTATATTTTATATTGAGGAAGTTATACTGCCCACCCAACTTGGCAGACGTTTTTTTCTGTTGGAAATTCTTACAAACAAATTAAATCTTATAAAACTACGTGGAACCACAAAAAGTTTATTCGGGGATGTTGCTCGCTTCGCTCGCAAGGCATTGCTGTATATGTGTAGGACAAACCCGTACCTATTTATTCTGTTGAAATGGTGCTCGAAAGGGAAAGTTCCATCCTTATACGCGCGCGTGCGTTGGCCTGCTCGCAAGGTATTGCGTAGAAGCCGAGTCCCTTCCGTTGTGAAATGGGCGGCGGGGTCGATTAAAAATGTAATTTTAACGATTCTTCTCGCTTCCGCTCGCGATTTGACCGACTTAACGTCACTTTTTTCGATATCCGATTTCGGATTCAGATTCGGCGGACCCAAAGCTGTATTTCGCCCGCGAAAACCGTTCCGAAAAACGTACCTTTATGGGGTATATTTTAATGGGAAAAAACCAAGTTTTTCGGCGGACTTTTCGAGAAAACGGGTCCGTACTCTCGCATTTTTTTAACGCATTTCCCGATACTTTTTTCGCGATCCGATCGCGCCGTCGTCTTCCTCGTTCAAAAACCTACGAAACCCGTATTTTTCCGGAATTGTCAACGGCCGTTTAGAGGGGTAGGGGAAGCGGGGAAGTCCAAAAAGCGCACATTAATTCTTACTTCGACCCCCCTCCCGCCCTACGGCCCATGGTTCGGGTGGGATTAAACAATTTTAAATTCGCTCGCTCCCACTTTTGGAAAATCTCAAGAAGATCCCCCCACTCGTACACTCCCCCCACTCAGCCGTTTGGCCGTGCATAGACACGACAGACAGACAAACGGAGTTTCATTCTTATTAATAACTAGCCGCTCCGGCTCGCTACGCTCGCCTCCACGTCCAGCCGGGGGGCAAGCCCCCCGGACCCCCCATTAAGTTGCTCGCTTCGCTCGCAACGTGTGGCATGTAGGGAATATTGCTCGCTTCGCTCGCAAAGTCTGGCATGTAGGATATGTTGCTCGCTTCGCTCGCAAAGTCTGGCATGTAGAAAATGTTGCTCGCTTCGCTCGCAAAGTATGGCATTTAGGAGATGTTGCTCGGTTCGCTCGCAAACGATAGATCTCTAAGGGTAGGTTTAACTTCTGTAGGGGATGCTGCTCGCTTCGCTCGCAAACGGTAGATCTCTAAGGGTAGGTTTAACTTCTGTAGGGGATGCTGCTCGCTTCGCTCGCTTGAGGAAGTTATACTGCCCACCCAACTTGGCAGACGTTTTTTTCAGTTGGGAATTATTACAAACAATTTAAATCTTATAAAACTACGTGGAACCACGAAAAGTTTATTCGGGGATGTTTATTCACTGTATATGTGTAGGACAAAGTCCGTATTTCTGTAGGGGATGCTGCTCGCTTCGCTCGCTTAAGGAAGTTATACTGCCCACCCAACTTGGCAGACGTTTTTTTCAGTTGGGAATTATTACAAACAAATTAAATCTTATAAAACTACGTGGAACCACGAAAAGTTTATTCGGGGATGTTGCTCGCTTCGCTCGCAAGGTATACCTGTATATGTGTAGGACAAAGTCCGTATTTATTATTTGAAATGGCTCTCGCTTCGCTCGCAAGGTAAGGTACCTATGTAGGCATACCTGCTCGCCTCGCAATGTTGTGACATCGAACCCTTCACGTCAATTCTTGAGCCTTCTCTCGTCCACGGCAGAATCATTTTAATCGCTTTGCTCGCTTCTGCTCGCAATTTGACCGAGTTCTCGTCACTTTTTTCGATATCCGATTTCGGATTCAGATTTGGCGGACCCAAAGCTGTATTTCGCCCGCGAAAACCGTTCCGAAAAACGTACCTTTATGGGGTATATTTTAATGGGAAAAAACCAAGTTTTTCGGCGGACTTTTCGAGAAAACGGGTCCGTACTCTCGCATTTTTTTAACGCATTTCCCGATACTTTTTTCGCGATCCGATCGCGCCGTCGTCTTCCTCGTTCAAAAACCTACGAAACCCGTATTTTTCCGGAATTGTCAACGGCCGTTTAGAGGGGTAGGGGAAGCGGGGAAGTCCAAAAAGCGCACATTAATTCTTACTTCGACCCCCCTCCCGCCCTACGGCCCATGGTTCGGGTGGGATTAAACAATTTTAAATTCGCTCGCTCCCACTTTTGGAAAATCTCAAGAAGATCCCCCCACTCGTACACTCCCCCCACTCAGCCGTTTGGCCGTGCATAGACACGACAGACAGATAGACAGACAAACGGAGTTTCATTCTTATTAATAATAGAGATAGAGATAGAGATATGGCTGAAGAAAAAGAAGTTATTGTTCATTTGTGCACAAGGAAAGAAAGAATTTACCGTATAGCATTGTCCAGAAACTGCGACACATGAATGAATGAATGAATGAAAACATGCTTTATTTATAATCATGGCAGTAGTTATACTTGAATCAACAATACATGTAATAATCATGGTCGCAAAGACCGTCTGATGAGTTCACATCCGCAAATTTACGAAGAAAAAGAAAAACAGACGTAATAAACACACATAATAAACAGAACAAATCAGTGGAAAATATGATATTAAATATAGCAATCGCAAACTTTGATGTAATATATATATTATGTAACGATAACAATGATAAATTACTCTACATCTTATAACAGATTTAACAGATTTAATAATATTAAATACTAATATATATATATATATATTATATATACCTATCTTAATAATCTAATTATTGAAACCGTATTCAATCATCGTTTTGTATCTCAAATCCCATGCAACTGTACAATACTTTACCAGACCGATACTCACACCCCTAATCCTCCAGATAATCGTCCCAACCAAACTCGGACCTGCCCAAATACCTTCTTCTTACTTCACGTAAAGCCCTACACTTTCCTACAAAATGAAACGCATTTTCTAGTTCCCCACTACTACATAGATCACACTTTTGATTTCCAGCGTCGTAAGGTCGAAATTTTAATGCCAAAAGGTCACATCTCACCTTAAACAACCATCTACGAGATCGGAAGTTATCCACCTGATCCAAGGGTGTCACACCACCTTCCGATCTCAGGGCCACATATTGAGGGTAGTTCTGGGAACCAAGGGCTTTTTGTATGAACTCAGCGTACACAGCTGCAGAAATACTCTCAATACTAGTATCAATCAACCGCTTCCACTCCTTCAAATCCTCGTTCTTTCCTAAAATGATTGAATATTTTGTTCTTAAGTTGTCCCATTCTTTGGCCCAATATACATTTAATGCAATACATTTTTTGGCTAGATAATTAGGCAAGCGATCGGAGGGTAGCTTCAATACTTTGTGAATGTAATTAAAGTGCACACGCAAAGTGTGCAAAAATAGCGGCTTCATATTTGTTTCCAAAAACAGCATGTAGTTGGGAGTACATCTCGGGAGAGAGAAAACCATCTTAATGAAATACCGCACAACCGACTCTACCCAATCACTGTTTACATAGCCCCAAATTTGTGCGGCATAACACAAAATTGAGCGACCGACCGCATTAAAAACCTTAATCTTTTCCTCGAATGAGATGTTGGGACGCGACATGAACTGTTTCCACATGGTTGCAATAGCCAGCTTAGCCACTGAACTCTTATCTTGAAGGTGGGGGTTGAACGTGAGTGTGGGTGTCAATAACACCCCTAAATACCTAAATTTGTTCACCACGTCGATGCTTTTTCCCCCATACTGCCATTTTTCTTTAGCGCTAGGCTTGCCACCATTCCTGAACACCATTATTTTTGATTTTGCTAGGTTAAGTTCCAAACCCCATGTCGTACAGTATTCCTCAAGTTTATTCACCATTTTCTGCAACCCTATCACGCTTGACGCCAATAAGATCACGTCATCAGCGTACGCTAACAGACGAACCTCACGATCCCCCACCCACACTCCCTCTCCCAAGAATTCATACAGGTCATTTGTAAATAGAGCAAATAAGCTTGGCGACAGCAAACACCCTTGCTTCACTCCAGCGCGAGTCTGGAAATAGCCAGTGGTTGACGTTCCAACAAGTTTTACCGCTGATTCTGTTTGAGCATATAAATTAGTTAATGCGCCAATAAATTTCGTTGAGACACCTTCTCTGGACAGCTTATACCACAAGTATTCTCTGTTCACACGGTCAAAAACGGACGCAAAATCTATGAAGAAAGCGTATACTTTAGCGCGCTTTATCCGTAATTTAAGATGTACCAGACTTGTCAAATTAAATATATTATCCACTGTTGAATAATTTCTTCTGAAACCCGCTTGAAATTCGTTCAAAATATTCTCCTCCTCCATCCAAATCGTGAGCCTTTCCAACAGCAATCCTGCATACAATTTGGCTATCGCATTCATAAAAGAAATCCCTCTATAGTTATTCACGACATTTCGCGCTCCCTTTTTGTAAAGCGGGAAAATAATGGATCGCCCAAAACTTGAGGGCGCTACCCCCGAATCAAACACGTTGTTGAAAAAATCCAATATTATTTGAAGACAGTCTTCCTCCATTCCTTTGAAAAACTCATATGGTATTTGGTCCGGTCCTGGTGCCTTGTTTTCTCTGGCTTTGTTCAACACTCTTTTCAACTCCTCCATTTCAAAAGATTTATCCAATTGCTCAATATGAATCAAGGGTCGAGCATAAGCCACTGTGCCAATCTCTCTACTGGGATTTAATAACGATTTAAAATGGTCAAACCACAGTGAACCGTCGATGAGCGGGTCTACAACCATATTCCTAGTTTTAAAAGAAGAAACTATGGCCCAATACTCTTTAGAATTTTTTACAGACTCTAAGCGCTTCCCGATGCCAGTGTAATATTCTTCCTCCTTTCTATCACACACTTGCTTGTATTTTTTGTTTATGGACAGGTAGAATGTTTTTATAATTTCCGATCCATTAGCCCTATAACTATTCAACATCGCATAAGATTTACTTCTCAGATCGAGACAGTCACGATCGAACCAAGGCTTCCTGCAGCGCAGTTGGGAATTCCCATCACCTTTTGGCACACCGCTGCCCCCAGCGGCCTTTCTAATGCTATCAGTAATATACTTTTCTTTGGCCTCAATGTCAGTATAGTGTGGGTACTCCCGGAAAAGACTCCTGAGATTATCATTGTATACATTCTTTCTAGCATCAGACCACATTAACCTTGTCAGTAACGAGAGGACCTCGCCATCTTCGGGACACCCACTTTTTATAGTGAGTAAAATGGGCATATGATCAGAATAACTCTCCGACAAGACCTGAAAATCGGCCAATTCATCTATCATATTTACTGAAGCGCAACAAATATCATTAACGGATGAGCCACAAGCTCCCAAATAGGTAAATTCTCCCAATTCATCAGAGATAGAACGGCCATTCAACAAAATTAACCCTAACTCATTACAAGAGTCAACAAAGGTTTTGCCAGCATAATTTACAACTGAATCTTTACTGTTCCTATGTGACGATACTATCGCAGGCACACCCTCGATCAACTCTTCCGGCACGTACTGTAACGCCCCAATTCTTACATTTGCATCACCAACCAATATGATGTTCTTATCCAAAATATTCTGCAACGATTCAGTTAGTTCAAAAAAATCGGCATGCCAACTATTCTGGTTCAAATACATCGGGAAAATACTAAACGACTTCTCTCCAAATTCAACTTTTGCAAACACACAACCAGACTCTCCCACGCGCTCAAATTTGCTTGAAATATCACGCCTACATCCAATTAATATTCCCCCACTTGCTCTACCGAATTTAGAAACCTTCTTAGCACTAATCCATGCAATATAATAGTTCGTAAAGTAATTCTCAAATTTATCATAATCATTCTCAGTAACATGCGTTTCTACAATGATAATAACTTCATGCCTGTAAATAAATTCCAAAAAACCAGGACATTTGATACTTCGCTTCAGACCATTAACATTGTATGCGACTATTCTCCAGAGTTGTCCATTAACTGCGGGTGTCTTCGTTCGTTGCTATATTATATTCCCGCTACCAGAAGAACCATTTGCTGCTCCGACTCGGTGGAACTTAACTTTTCCCGACTTAACTTCCTCCAGAA
Source organism: Adelphocoris suturalis (assembly GCA_030762985.1). Lineage (NCBI taxonomy): Eukaryota > Metazoa > Arthropoda > Insecta > Hemiptera > Miridae > Adelphocoris > Adelphocoris suturalis. Next base: position 72,099,563 of record CM061040.1, on the reverse strand, counting down.
AACCAGATAAATTTTCTCCGATCAACGAGTGTAGAGCCGCAGTAGCATTTTCTCGGCTTGATGTCACCAGTCCCAGTTCGTTATCCCAGTAAAACTTCCCCTTATTAACCAAGAGCATATTATTTCGCACGGATGTAATCACATGCGCTCCTTTACGTCTCCTCAATTCATGCATGATGATAAAAAGTTTTTGGCGACTTTCCCTCATTTTGGCACAAAAATCTTGCGAGACAAATATGTTGGTACCTTTCAATTTCCTGGAATTTTGGAGAACAAGCCACTTATCCGTAGTTGAAGCCATCTCCACCAAAATCATTCTATTTGGCTGCAAAGGTCCGATGAAGAACGCTCTTACAATTTTAATTCCGTTCAGTTTCAAAACTTCAACCAAAAGCTTCGTGACAATTACCGCTGGATCTGACTCCGCCTCTGCAGGGATCCCTTTAAACACCAGATTGTTCTCTTTAGATTTGTTCAGTAAAAATTCTATTGTGTTTGAGTTTCTTTGGCAATCACATCGAAGATTCTCGACTTCTCCTCTTAACTGCAGGTTTTCTTGCTTTAGCTCTTTTATTTCCGAATTAAGCTTAGAAAAATCTTCTTTTGTCGGTAACAATTCCTTCATCGCTGCCATCAGCTCTCCTAACGTCAACTGACCCACCTGCGTATCCTCTCGCATCTCGTTTATATTTATAGAGCCAAGCGAGTTTGATCTTGATCGCTTACGCGTAAGAAAGTTCTCAATCGAAGGCTGGCCGGACATATAAACCGATCAGTGACCTTCTCAACCAATGATCGGCCTCTACTGATAATGTTACCTCTTCTGTTGACACAGTGGAGCCCTCCGCGCGGCGACACCGCCTCCAGCGGAAGAAGGTGTGGAACTGCGACACATGGCACCACGCATAAGTTTTTGTAGCACAAAGGGTTCATGTGAAGACGACCGAGAGAAAAAACGCTACAAATTATTACACAATGGTTTATTATTTCTGTGTTAGATAGCACTTCTACGGCTGTAATTTTTAAACCCCTTGTGTAATGTATGATCAGAACATGGTGCATCATGCCTCCGAGAAAGGTTCACACTTTTACAGTTCCAAGACCAGGCAATTTTATGCGTCACATTATTCGCTGGCTCGTTATTATTTCCGAGGAGTTCTAGAGGAGCTCCATCTAAATAACAAAACCGTGAGTCGAATAGGAAAGTTAGCCTCGGAGGTTCCAAAGCTGATCTGAGTCCCTCCATACTTTGTAATTGTATTTCAGCTCCAAAAAGAATTTCAGGTTTCAGCATAATAACTCAATTAAAAAACAAATGAGGCTCAGAGGCCCCACAGCTGACTAGTGTGCACTGATATTGAATTCTTGATATTGCTAAGGAGGCCCATTTCAAATTGCAGATCCGAAGGTTCACATCAATATGCCAGCGTAGATATAGGTACCTGCAGAGGGAAAATTAATGCAATTAGTTAAATAATTAGAACATGTACATTTTACTAGTCGATCTCAGTATAGCGATATGAAGTGAAAATAAGGGAAATGTATAGATAATTGGAATGGTTTTTTTTATAATCATTAAAAACTCCATTGCGGAATATAGTCGATCAAGAATTAGGTAACGTACAACTTCGAAATAGGTCATTTAGGGAACGGAAAAATGATGCTTGAAGTAATTTACGTTAGCGCATGCGCATAATGGAGTAATGATTTGAGATAAATGAAATTGGTGGGGAAAAAGCTACAGCCTATCTCACAAAGTCCCAGAATTTTGTTTCTAGGAGTAAATTTTCGTACATGAGCAGGAGCTAATAATGGTGCAAGCATGTTGAAATTAATATGGAATAATTAAATCATCATCCCCCAACCATGCACCAAATTTGAGCGAGATAGGACGACGCACAGTGGTCCAGAATTCAAATCTAGTCGGGCAGAAAGCATGTTACCGACTTGGAAATAACAAAGCCAAATTCGAGCATGGATTCACAAAGGTCTAAGCTAGCACAGAAAGGCCCTGTTACCGCGGTTAGACATCATGTTGCCCTTATCTGGCCTCATGAAGAATTGCAAGTCCTCGTATCTCTCAATGCAGTCTTGGTATGGTACTTGTTGGTATGATCCCCAAGACTTCCATAAAACAAAAACAGTTTGCACAAATTCGCACGTGATGGAGGTATGTTTTTTTTTTTTTTTTTTTTTTTTTTTTTCAGATGGTCCAGAATTGCATTTACGCGAAAAACTCTTTTTTTTTTCGTCTTGAAGGCACTCGGGAATTTCCCAAATACAAAAGAAAAGTTGTAAAGGAATAAATGTTGCATCGAATGAGACCACCGCCAGCTCTCTAACTCTTTTCCTTGATTTATGGCAATTTTCCAAATTCCTTGTGACCTACCACTCACTACCCACTTCCAGGAAACTTTAACCATATATGGTTTCCCCAGAAGTAATTTTATCATATATGTTAAACTAGCAGTATCATCCGGCTTCATTTTGTGAATTTTGTTTCGAGCACTAGCCAGTTGTATACACAGTTGCTAGTATACACAATCATAACAACACCTAACTTGTTTATAGGTTGCGTGATGTTTTTTTCTTTGGGTAACAAAATTTCCGGTTGACCCGTCGACTAAGACATTTTCAATGTCAAAAAAAAATCGTTGTTTTTTGGAGACTGAAACTTTTTTATCTCTCAAAAGTGAAAACTATGTTCCCGCAACTTTCATTGTAGTCGGAAGCAAGTTATGAGATGAAATGAGTACCTATCTACCAATGCTCCACTATCCGCTCGGACTAATTAGTTAACTCAATTTCGCAAAGTTAGAATAAATTTCATTGAAACTATAGCACCTCATAATGCACATCATATCTGCTAATATTTCCAAGACAATTCGAACCGAGTTGCGAATGGTTTTAATCGAGTTTTTGGGATTATATTAATCATTGTCAAGCAAAAAATCAGTACTGTCACCTTGAAAGTTTTCGAGATCTCGATCCTTTTAATACAACCCTTCAGGTATGGTTGATAAAAATTCTTGCCAAGCTTTTAGGATCATCTAGACCTCAAATATGTGATTTTCGACACAAGTTTCAAAAAGTTTGGTCTTGTAATTTTAGAGAAAAGCCGCAGACGGATTTTTTAAATTTTTTTGTTATTTGATTTTTGGATTCTACGTATCTTGAAACGTAAACCAACAAATTTTCAGAGGGGTTAAATTTTTTTTCTAGGTCGATTACATAATTATTCAGGTTCATTATTGAAAATAATAAACCATAAGGCATTGCACTTTTATTGTGCGAGTTATCGTTTGAACCTTGTGGTGAATTATTAAAATTCAGTCGTATAAATTCGTAATATGTTATTAACTATCAAAGACATCGTCATATTTTTCCGCGAATCTCCTCCAAGAAGGAACACGATTCCAAACATTCCAGGTTGCATATCGATGCGTTTCCATTTTCATCAAAATTTTTGAGAAGATCGTTCACGCTCTTGATAAGGTGGCAACAAAAGTTAACGTATCGTCTAGAAAAATAGCATTCCAGCTGCACTGTGCTGCTACCAAGCCTGTTTTTATTATTTCCACCAGTATAATAGCTAATTACTCCACCTTTTTGGAGCCTATGGTGAATGTCCTACAGGGCAAAAGCTTAGATGTTTTCCAATGCTATTATCACATAAATGAATTATAGGTATCCATCGAAAAAGGTCACCGGATGATGTCTTCTGATTCTGAAATGAAAGCTATTTGCCCTAAGTACTGCTGAAATCATTACTGACTGCAGTCACTGCAGCTTCCCAAGAGTAACAGGGAGTCAGATGCATTCGTTCAAATCCACCAGCAAGCACTCAAGAACAATATAGGAAGCGGTCCATTATATTACCTTATAAGTAGTGATTCTTTCTCTTCGGCTTTGGAACACAGATTTTCCGAGGACGATACTCTAGCACTTTACTTTACTTCACTTTACTTTCTTTTCATCCCTTTCATAAGCTGAATTTTACAAATGAAGAACTGAAACAGAAAGCTAAAATCATTGAGGAGTTCTACGAGCTGGGCGTGAACGGACTTGACGCTGAAGCAGATCTATGGTATAATGTATGAAAGGAAAGAATGTGTGATCTCAAAAAATTTAGTTAATTTTCATTGCTCTGCCATATACTACATGTACAATTGAAAGATCGTTCAGTACTTTGAAACGAGTGAAGATATGTTTGAGGTCAACAATGACTAAAACAAGATTAAACGGACTTTACAGGATGGCGCACACAGGAAGTCACTCACGGACCAAAAAGAAGAAATAGCGAAAAAAGTGGTCGAAACATTTGCGGAGAATCCTAGACGGCAAATATTATAAATAATAATTAAGAAATGAAATAAAAAACTTCAATTTTATTTTGAGAAATGCTGCACATTAATTTTCATGATTTATATATTATATGTACCTACATATTGTATGTATGCATTATATTTTTTTACATTTATATATCCTTGCTGAATCTGCTTTTTTTCTTGTTAATGTTAGTTAAATATTGTGTTTACTGCGAATTTGAATATAATTACCCAAACGGCTAGTGTATCTATTTGAGACTTTTTCAGAGCCCCCCCCCCCCCCCCCCCCCCCCCCCCCCCAGAATTCAGTATCTGCGTACGCCCGTTTGAAATTAAGCTCCACCCCCTACCTTTTACAAGATGTCTTCTTGTTCCTCTCGCGTTCTGTGCATGCTTTTCCTAATCTTTTTTCTTTTTTTTTCAATATTATAATTATTATTTCAATACGTTTTCTATTTATTCTGCCCTATTCTCACAAAAAGATCGGAATGATGCATAGAGAACAGTCTGATAAGCTTTTCTAGTTCTTCTAGATCTAGATGAAGTAACCGCTGTGATAATTTAATGTGATTGTTTTGCAGGGTCCTTCTATAAACACATGTATCTTAGTCCGGTCCAGTTCTATTGGGTCAATGCTAACCCTAATTTGGTGAATTACAAAATGCGACACGTAAACATTTTTATGAGGTAAGATGTTTCCTTCAATTTATTGTTTGGGTTTATTATTTTCACTAATGAACCGTTTTAATTGACCAAGAAAAATACATTTTTAACACCCCCCCCCCCCCCCTCCACCCTAAAAATAACTAACCCCTCCTCAAAATTTGTTGATGTACATTTCAAGATGCATAGAACCCCAAAAAGTTAATTTAAAAAAATCCGTCTGTCTGCTGTCACCGGTTCTCCGGAGCTTTTCTCCATTATTACTGGACTAACGTGAATAAAACAGTTTTTGATTGACTGCATACTTGGATGCTGATGTATTTTTAATTGTGCTTGGTACGTACAGAGGAACTAGTAAAGCTAAGAGTTTTATTTAATTTCGTTAAAACCTCCTCAGTTTGTGACTCCGTCTAAAGAGTTTGGTATATTCTCATAATGTACCTACCATAGGATACGTTTAATAAATACCAGTAATCTGTAGAAGGGCCATATAATTACAAAAATAATGAAAATTTTTGTAATAATTTGCTGCATCATTATTCCAATTCAGAAAAATAATTTGAATTTTATAAAACTTCAACCCCGTCAATTTACTGCAATATATATCCTTTCCGTGTTTAGGCTCATCTCGTGTCATGGTTAATACTCGTATTTCGGTTTTCTCATACAGAATTAGGCCCCTTTCACACCAAACGAATCCGAATCAATCTGGATCACTCCGAATCAAGTTGAATCTGATTCGTCATCTCCACGCTTTCAAACCAGCTGAATCAACCTGAATCTATAACAATCCTTTCATCTTCTTTTTGTTTTCCTTCTTTTAGTTGCTTTTGAGCTATCATCAAGGACGCTGTTGTTTTAAATGCAATAGTGTTTCGTAGGAGGCAACGGCGGAAACAGAAAACAAGAAAAGTGTGCATTCATCACATAAATAGGAAAAGGCCGGATTTTGGTATGTTTCATCATTTACATCCTGACCTACAAAATGATGAGGAGAAATTCAATGACTTCTTCCGAATGAGTGAGGAATTGTTCGTAATACTGCTGGATTTGGTGGGACCTGTGGACGCACTATTTTCTTTTGCTTTTGAAATTAATAATTCCACGTCCATCTCGTATGGACGTAACCGGACTCGTATGGATCTAACCGGACGAAGAATCTGACCAGTTGAATCAAGTGTGACATCGAATCAATACTGATTGAACCAGATTCGTCCGGTTTGAAGGCGGGAAAAGAGTCCCTTCACATTTAAACGGAGCGCTCGAAGCCGAATCTTGGTCAATCAGATTCAACTTGATTCAGAGTGATTCTGTTTGATTCGGATTCGTTTGGTGTGAAATGGGCCTTACGGTCCCGCAAAACATTTACTATGGCCAAAATAAATGACATTTTCATCTCAAATTTCTATAGTATATACAACAGATGCCACTCAGCATATGACAATTTTTTTGTAGCGATCAAATGCCGCGAACAACATTGAATAAATGTCATGCGCTACATAACCCAACGACTACGTTTAGCGGGTACTTTTGGGTGGCTTTCGGGTCGAAAATTTCCACCCCGTTTTATTTTCCCGCCAACTGAGATTCTCGTCCGCCATTCCGTTGGGACGCTAAGCAGGGAGTTTCGTCGAGCACACGAGTGATTCTTTTTTTCGTTAAAATATTGGGATTGTGAAGGTGTGTAGAAGTCATTTCGCGTGTTTTTTATTGTTTTATGCTTGAGGATCGTTACAGAAGTGTTGTTACATCGTAATTTCACCCAGAAACCTCATAAAACAAACGTGTGGGACCTTTCGGCCTGTCTCTAACAGCATGCAGATTGGAAGTCCTAACCCATCCATGTTCTTGACTCCCATAACTGAGGATGAACTTGTTCGTACTGCCTTGAAGATTAAATGCTCTAAAAGCAGTCCTGACTAGGTGCCAGGTTCGTTGATTAAGGCTGCAATACTAGACTTAGCGCCTGTGCTTACTAATTTATTCAATGAATCCTTCGCTTGCGGAATGTTCCCTGATCTCCTGAAGGTTGATTTGATTCTTCCTGTTCACAAGAAGGGTGACCCATCTCGTGTTGACAATTTTCGGCCCATCAGCATTCTGTTTTTTCTGGCCAAGCTCTTCGAAACACTCGTCTATGATCGACTGATAAATTTCTTGACCAGGTGCAACGTGCTCAACCCATGTCAACATGGTTTTATCAAAGGTAGAGCTATCGATTCAGCTATGTTTGAGCTTACCGACTTTGTGTACCGTGGCCTTGATAGAGGTGAAGTAGTGCTGCTGGGAATGTTCGTGGACACTAAAGCATTTCATCTTGTACTCCACAACTTGCTGTGGAAAATATTTGAATTCTACGGTGTGAGGGGTGTGGCTTTAGAATGGTTTTAATCATACTTGGGACAGCGTTCATGAAAAGTTGGAGTTTTTGCCTCAGGTGGGATTGAATTATCGGATGAGAGAACTCTGCAAAGAGGTGTACCACAGGGCAGTATCCTTGGACCATTTGCATTCGTATTATTTGCAAATTACTTTCCTGAATTAGTGTCTGCCTCTGACCCTGGTATAAGAATCGTGGAATACGCTGACGACACAAATGTGGTTATAGTCAAAAAATACAATTTCTGAAGCAATTGATTCATGCCTCATAGTCCTTTGTAGAATTCGAGAATGGTTAAGTATGAATGGTTTGTCACTTAATGATGCTAAAACTCAATGCATATTCTTCCGTTCTCTACGTTCTCATTTGCATGCCCCAGCTTCATTGCAGCTGGATGACATGAGTATTGCGGTGGTTTCCGTCACAAGGTTTCTTGGTACCTATGCAGATCGACTGCAATATGAAATTTTATGACCATGTATCAGCGGTTTGTAAACTGCTTGGCAGTTGCTGCCATTGTTTGCGGAAACTGAAAACGATTGCTTCAAAGGGTATCGTACTGAATGCTTACCATGTTCTCTTTATGAGTATCGCTCTTTTTGCATAGTTCATTGGGTTAATGAAAAAAAATCTTGATGTTGTGTTCAGAGTGCAAAAAAGGGCGAATCGCATTGTCCTATGTCTAAAACCATTTTCTTGTTGTAGAGGGCAATTCAGAAATGCAGATTTACTAACAATACCGTCAGCATTCTTGATGCAATGCTTGATTTTCTACAGGAAATACTCCCCCTATTTCGAAGAATTTAAATTTTACCTCACCTACTCTACCCGCAGTGTTGGTCTTTATCGGCTTCCTCAGCATAGTCTCTCTATTTCAAGAAAGCTCACTTTACCAGATTGTGAAAGTTCACAATAAATTCCTGGATTTCCAAATCGGGGGTAGCTCGCTTTCTACATTTAAGAAGAATGTGAAGTTGTTTCTCGTGGACAAAGAGTTTTTCTCTCTTAGTGAATTTTTTAACCATTGATTTGTTCTCCATTTTTGTTAATATTGTGCTTTGTTGTTTTGGAATATCTATAGATAAACTTTTTTGTAATATTGTTCTTTGTTTAAAATAATATTGTACTTTGGGCGACGCTTTCTACTCACACGTAGTTGTGATCTTTGGAAATAAATAAATAAATGAAAGTGACTGGAAAAGACCGAAATAGTAAGTACGTAGGTACATTAATTGTAGTTTTATTATAGTCCAATCTTGTTTATGTGTGCACGAATAATCAATTCATACACATCAGCCAAATGTTTCATTACATATTCCTAGTAGCTCGCTACCAAACTGCATTCACCTGCTTAGAAACAGATTTTGCCCGATAGAATGCAGATAAAACCCAATAGGAATGAAAATACCCGACAGGAATAGATTCCAGTGTAGAAATCGCTTGCGAAAATGCCAGGAACAGGGGACGACCTATATTTTATTTGTTTTGTTATCTTCAACTTTGTACTTAATTATATAAGAATGAAACAAGTTTCAATTCCTTAACGTCAATCAAATTATAGCATTTCCAAGTCAAATTCAACCTTTTCCAAGTCAAATCCAACCTTTTCCAACTCAAATTCAACCTTTTCCAATTCAAATTCAACCTTTTCCAAGTCAAATTCAACCTTTTCCAACTCAAGTTCAACCTTTTCATAACAAATTCAACCTTTTCCAAGTCAAATTCAACCTTTTCACCATTATTAGGGAAATGACGAAAAATACGCACAAGCCCTAAATGTAGTACCAAATGCTTGTCTGTGATTGGGGACTGGGCTGAAAACAATACTCCAAACGCAGTAGGTAGGTACCTATACATAAAACAAAATCATGTTTTATTAAAAAAGAAATCAACCCTTTTCCTAGAAGCTTTTTTTTTTTTTTTTTTTTTTTTAGCGAAAAAATCGAAGATAGACTTTTTACAAGTAAGATTTTTAATTTTAAGACTTTTAAAATATTAATTATGTAAAAAAGAGAGAAGAGTTTTTCTTTCAAAGAAATGTTGATTTTTTTAATTGTATTTTTTGTTGATTTCTTTTTTAGCGAATTTTTGAAGAAAATTAAGCTATTGCTCTCGCCTCAAAATTTGTACAGTGTGAATTTTTGAAAACATTTTATGCAGAAATCCGTTTCAGGCTATTCTGAATCATATTCTGAAGTTTAACGCATTTTTTTATGTATGTATGTATATATGTATGTGTCATTCCAGACGATAACTGTCCGTAGAATTGTGCTAGAAACTTCAAACAAATTTTAAAATGTTAAGGACACAAAACGAAAGTTCAAGTTCGTTGGTCAGCATGATCGGATTACATCTTCGGGTTGAAATTTTCAAAAATGTAGTCAAAAATTTCAAAATAGCCTGTTTATTGCGATTTGTTGTGCGAAATAATTTTTCAGTATACTAACATGTGGTATATTCGGAATCAGCGTAAAATTTCCTATAAGAATATGTGTCAAGTTTTCAAAAATTTCAAAGTTGAAAAATCAGTCAAAAATCGAAATAATGCCGTTCGGTAGTTGTAAAAATTGGTAATATTTGCATGAAACATTGTCCAAATTCAGATTGAACTACTCTTATGGAAGTATCCCTGCATAACCAATCCTAGAACCATGCTTTTTAAAACGTAGGTAGTAGGTGCTTGTTAAAAAAAAATGTAATCACAACTGATGAGTTTACTCTGTGAAATATTCCGTCCTCCGGTTCTCTCGGTCGCTCTCTTTAATGTTTTACGCTCAACTGTTTTAGGACTTGATGTAGCTTTATGATAGGATACTGTTAAGATTTCAACTGCCTTCAGTACTGACCACATTGGACATCGAAATCTATGAATATTTAGCTACATTTGTCTCTAAATCTACAAGATTAGTTTAATAATAATAAAGTATGAGTATATACCTCCTAATTATTTTTAATAATTTGATTTCATGTTTGTCTATCAAAATCATAAACTAAAATTTCTCTACACGATCAATAGCGACTGAAATGTCGAAGATTTATTAAAAAAATTCGCTCATGGGGTCATGCTGCATGACTGGACTTTTAATAAAACATGATTTTGTTTTATGTATAGGTACCTACCTACTGCGTTTGGATTATTGTTTTCAGCCCAGTCCCCATCACAGACAAGCATTTGGTACTACATTTAGGGCTTGTGCGTATTTTTACATAATAATGGTGAAAAGGTGGAATTTGACTGGGAAAAGGCTGAATTTGTTTTGGAAAAGGTTGAATTTGTTTTGGAAAAGGTTGAATTTGAGTTGGAAAAGGTTGGATTTGACTGGGAAAAGGCTGAATTTGTTTTGGAAAAGGTTGAATTTGTTTTGGAAAAGGTTGAATTTGACTTGGAAAAGGTTGAATTTGACTTGGGAAAGGTTGAATTTGAGTTGGAAAAGGTTGGATTTGAGTTGGAAAAGGTTGGATTTGACTTGGAAAAGGTTGAATTTGACTTGGAAATGCTATATATATTTTAGTAAATCTAGGAAAAACATGTATAAATTCTCCAGACATGTGAATTTTGATAAATTTTGCCGCCAGAATTACTGAAGTAGGGAACTTATTTTGAACCAATAAATGAACCAAATTATAATTTCTGTGTAAAATAAAGCTCACAACAGATTGAAACAGACATGCCTGATAGAAATTATAGAATGCCCTATAGGAATTATGGAATGCCTGATAGGAAAATCACCCGATAGGGATTCGTAAGTCCTGATACGAATCAGTAACTCTAGAAGCAACCGGTGGAAACACGCTTGCGCGCTTGACATTAAGCACACCCAGGCCCGATAGGAAGCGCACCGGTGCCCAATAGTAAAAGGACTACCCGTTAAAATTCAGGGATTGGTGGGGAGCACCTGTTGATATACTCCACGTTTCCGTACCGGGTGTACAGTGTGCTCCTTCTCCTATTAGCACAAGCACAAGCACTATGGCTGTGCCATTGTGTAGTACCGTCTATTGTATTAGTGAAAATGAAGTGTTTTTTGCGCTTGCTCTCAGTTCCTATCGCCATTATGATTTCAGTTATTTCACTCGAGAGCACGGTCCTAGTTTCCAACATTTTGTGGTAGTATTTCGTGTTGTACACAGTCACTATTACAATCATAGAATTCCATACTGTAATACGGGCGACCGTCAAGCACTGAGTGAGATTTTAACTTCTTGGGGTTTAGACAGCAGGATCATTTCGGCCTTTGATGGTCAGCATTTTTTCTTTTTGTGTAGCTATTCGAAAATTGTTTTGCCATTCCATTGTTTCCACATGTAGTGGATTTATATGGTAATTTGAAAGTGGGGTCACCATTTGTGGTGGACTTATACGCGTTTGTCTTGGTATAGAAATACCTAGAGGTATGTCTGTGTGGTTCATATATTCCTGAGAAGGAATATTGTGATGAGGGGTGCATAGGCCTTTGGGCCTTTTCTTGAGCTCGTAGAGGGTCTATTTGTGAATTTATAAATTCTCTATGAAAAGGAGAGTTGTCTCCTGTATGCCAATGGGCTGAGCTTTTCGAGCCCGCGTAGCTAGCGTCGCTATGGGGCGAGGTTAGCCTTATGTACGTCACCACACCACATACCTACTCATACCATTCGTTCCATTCCTTATTGTAGAAATATTACATTTCCTCATAATGCTATTATTATTTGCTATTGAAAGTTGCTTTTTTAGAGTCCTTACTTCATAAATTTCAATTTCTGAAATGAGGTAGAAGAGGTTTTTTCTGAGCGACATTATGGCTACTATGTAGATTTTTACGCCCACAGTCAACTAGCGATATATCAATGTTTGGTCTCTACCCAGGGAACTAATTGCATGGCTCGGAAAATTTTAGAATCAAAATTTTATAAAAATTCATTAAAATCGTTTTCAGGCATTCTCAAACTAAACAATTTTAACGCCTTAATATGTATGTAGTATCATTTTGATCAGTCAAATCAAATTTGATCAGTTTGAGCATACTAAACTACCAAGTGTAAGGCAAAGCTAGTTACAAATAATAATCTCGAGACTATATTCTAAATATGAATTTTCTAAGATTTATTTATAGTACCTATTGGGCATTCTGAAATGAATCCTAGAGTTGAACGCTTTTCCATATGAATATGTTGAATGGATAAGTTCTTCAGTCCATGCCACGCCCCGCGCCTCAGAAATCTTACTTGGTAGGTACAACACCACCTCTTGATTTAGTACGGAACACCCAAGCATGAAAGTTACCGTGTAGCGCTCCATGCATCCATATATATAGTTTTATTCACCAATGTGGTTAAACTGGGTTGGAACCTATCTTGCTCCGTGTAGCCAGCAGTTCCTTCTTCTGCTCCATGATTCGCCTCGTACAGTCGTAGATTTCCTAAAAATCAACTTTGAGATGTAACTGGTATTTGATGATTTGGCAGCGTTTTGCAATCGATAATTCGTCCCAACAACAATTTGTCATTTTTCTGGTTGATGAGATTGATGAAATGTTTTCCGTTTTTAGTTAACAAACTAGGTTAAAAAACAAATAATTAATTCACTGAAAAAACACTATTACCAGCCAAAAACAAAAGAAGCAAGATAAAAGTACGTTTGTTTACGTCGTAAAATTAGGTCAAATTCATTTGTTTCATAGCTGCTAAATGGTTTGTATTAAAATAACTTCATGCAAGCGTGGATGAATAGAATTTCGGAAGACCTATGAGGTATGAGAGACTTAGCCACTACTTAAATTCGGGATCATGTACTCGTACATTGTCAGCAAAAACGTTAACCCCTTTGTTTTGTCCAGCTGTAGCATGCGAGCGCAGTGATCGATGTGTGCAGGACCTACATTCTCTACATTTTATCTATACATTTTGTTACTGGATCTCTGCTTATTGCTTTTCAGGCTCACTGTCATCATTTGCTTGATGCTTTATATAATTATTCTGTTTATCCGTTGGTCATACAAGATCGAAGCCTTCAAAAGCATATACTTAGTAATGTTGACATTGGCAATAGATGCACTAATTGTGAACCCAATTTACATTTTCATCCGATCGTCGGTGATGTTTTTTCTGATGAAAGTGAGTATACCTACCTACATTCTGATCACCCATTAGAGTCTCACTCAAAGACTATCAAATGATAGAAATAGTCTTTGCACGTTACGAGGGTCATCCCAAAAGTAAGTTTCCCTATTTTTGAAAAAAATCGAAAAAATGCTTTATTGACTAAAATATTTACATGGTTGGAAAGCTGCAGACCTGAACTATTTTTCCACATAGTCGCCGAGTCGTTCCTGGCACTTTGCATACCGTGTGACGAGTTTTTGTAAGCCAACAGCATACCAGTTTCTGTCCAATCCACGCAGCCACTCGTTGACGGTGCCCTCGACTTCTGCGTCACCGGAAAATCGCTGGCCTCCCAAAAAAGTTTTCAATGCCAGGAAAAGATGGTAATCACTCGGGGCGAGGTCTGGAGAGTACGGTGGGTGGGGGAAAACGTCCCAATCAAATTTTCTGAGTCAAATTTGCGGAATGTGGCCTTGCGTTGTCATGAAGAAGCAGCACTTTTCTCTTCAAAAGTCCGGGTCTTTTGGCTTTAATGTTTTTTCTCAGTTGTTCCAAGACTTCACAATATCTGGCAGCATTAATGGTCTCACCTTTAGGTAGGTAGTCAACCAACAGAACACCCTTGGAGTCCCAAAAAACCGTGGCCATAATGTTTCCAGCGGACGTCGCAATTTTGGCTTTTTTTGGTGCTCTTTTCTGGGGACTTTTCCAGACCATACTCTGTCTTTTTAACTCTGGGGTATTGTGGAAGACCCAAGTTTCATCCCCAGTCACTATTCGATCGTAAATGTCGTCTCCTTCATCCTCAAGCATCTCAGAAAAGCAGTTTGCTCCCTCCAAACGGTTTTGCTTGTGTTCGTCAGACAAGAGCCTTGGAACCCACCTTGCACACACTTTTGACATCTTTATATCTTCTTTTAGGATTCGACCAACTACAGAGCGAGTTAATTCGTACTTGGGATGAACACAATTCACAATTTCATCAATTGTACGGCGTCTATCTTCATCAATTGCTGCGCGAACGGCCACAATCGCCTCCTCTCGAGTCGAACTCGACGGGCGTCCACTACGCTGCTCGTCATGCACCGAAACACGTCCTTTCTCAAAACTTGTTCGCCACTTTCGGACCATTTGGACACTCATCGCATTGTCACCATATGCTTGACAAAGTCTACGATGAATTTCAATCGCGGTAACCCCCTCCTTGGTCAGGAATTTGATCACAGAACGCACTTCACCATCGGACGAAATCGCAAGGGGGGCATCCATGTTTCTAACTGAATAGGTTATCAACAAACCGACACAGCGGACTGAAACTTTTACAGGACTACCACTACATCCAAACAAAAAACTTGAGACCATCCGTAGGTTTACCTATGACTTGTAGGTTTTTTTTAAGAAAATAGGGAAACTTACTTTTGGGATGACCCTCGTATATTTATCCCAACCAACACTTTTAAGCACATAATAACGCAACTGGAAACCATACAGCTCTTGGTGGGGGGGGGGGCTATCCAAACTATGAAGCTGAAACTCGAAATCGAAATGTTTAGTACGACCTCTCTTACAAATAGGTGCCTGAATCACAGATATGTTGTGAGGTTTTTGCTGGCAAAAAGATCGTTTCAAATATTAGAGTTAAATTGCTAAATGTGAATTTAAAGTTTTCAGAATATGGTTGTTGATTGTTCAGTAATGGAAAATATGAGAATGTAAAACACTTCTTGGGAAGATTTGCAGTAAGTAGGTACCTTTTCATCATCAATATTAGTACGGATATTGGAAAACGAAAATGATTTTAATCGAGACTTTACATGCATTGAAGGAGGTAAACGTTCCTAAACGAACGAAGTATAAACCGACATGCATGAAAAGGCTCCGACGTCACATATTAAGGTTGGGTGGTTGCCAACTTCCTGATTTAGAGTCCAACGGAACTTCTCTGATGACACGCCCGCTCGATATTAACGAATAGAATCATAACATGAGTAAAACATTGATTAAAAAATCAGTGAAACAATCTAAACAAAAAAAAAATCAGCACTAATGTCACTTCAATATCAGCACTATACCTTGGGTTTCACAGTCCTGAAAAACTTATCTAATAGATCAAAACAAACGTCATAAGAAGAACATACAAAAATATCATTATCAGTCTTGTACAACATTTAGTCAATACAATATTGAAAGAAGTAGAAATACAATTCTAAGTTTCTAACATGTTATCCCTAAATAACATGCTCCTTTATTTCGATATGTTTACTTATCGATTAGCTTTTCCCTGTAGATGGATTTCAATACACATTAATTGTGTTGAGGAAGTCTAGTCTAGTGATATTTGTGTAAAATCAATTCAAATGCAGGAAAGTATTCGTCATCTTCAAATTTCAGGATTCAAATAATGAACTGATTATATTACATGAAGGAACAAAAATCGTACCTCCGAACTGTATACCTCATTTGGAGTATTTAAAAATTGCAACTGGCAAGGATTACAAGCCACTACTACGCTTTGATATCGAAGTAAGTGAATTAAATAAGTTTCTCACCATTCACATATTTCTTCCAGATTTAGTTTGGAGCATGTTACGCCAGAAGCCGTCATGATAGGGGACTTGGAGTTAGCGTTACTGGGATGAGATTGAAAAAATTCAATATTATTTATCAAAACTGCTCTATTGTTACCTCATGGGACACCAGGATATATCATTAGAACTGAGAGGGAAGATTAAATATTGCAGCACAAATTCTTGATCGCTGATTCGGGTTGTGGGAGAAAATTGGAGGATGTGAGGTGGGAGATATCCCTTATTTTTCTCTTCTTCAAATCGACCGAGGTGGTGTGGTTGTTATGCTAATTTTAAAAAATTATTATTATCAAAAAACAAAAATGATTTTTTGAAAATTCTGCAACTTGATGGTTTATTGATTCTGCATAAAAACTAAACATTTCATACGTAAATATTTTCAAATTAACAAAATACTTAATGGGGTTTCCCTACATTTACTCCCCCTTCAGGAATGACTCCGTCGGGTCGCGGGACAGTGAAACACCCTTTGCTGTGCCTGTTGGGGTAACAATTAGAACCTGTACCATGTAGTGCAGCAGTATCCTTGGACTCACGGTGGCCACATTCTACGTCACGATGGAGTTGCTTAGCAGATTGCAGGCGCTTTGTCATCCAGCGGTTGGGTTGTCAAAAGGGAGAGACTATATCACATGCCGAGTGACTGGGCAAGAAGCCGGATATTGTTGCCGTCAAGCCCAATGGGTCTGTAGTAATCCTGAATGTCCAGTTTGTCTGTGGCAGCGTGGACATGGAGCAGACCTGGTGGGCAAAACTGAATAAGTATGATAGAAATGATCTTCAGCAAGCAATTTCCAAGCTAGAAGGAGTGGGGACCAATAATATCAAAGTCATGGCCGCGACCATATCATGGCCCGGGGTGTGATATGGGGAAAGCGCCACGGAGTTACTCAAGTTGGGCATCTCGGCGGGAGTACTCCGTGGTATCCACCCGCGTCCTGTGAGGTTCTTACTTGAACTGGTGGTCATTTTATAGGGGCTCTTCCTTTCATCCCAATCTTTCTTCTCTTCCATCAGCATCCTTGATCCCAAGAGCCGGCATCGGGTAAACCTGGGCGCCCTCCCCACTTCTTTTATTTATTGATTCATTTTCGCAAGTTAATGGTGTGCCCCCTCCGCTTTTGAGGGGAGTTTCATTTTTTAAAGTGTGTGTGTGTGTGTGTGTACGCAGGTTGCTGGGGTAGGGTAACTGCCGGTGTTTTTATCTCTTCAGAGCTCCTTCATATCCCTACCCAAGTCATGGTCATACTTCCCCATCGTGCAACCCGGGCACCCTCTGGGTGGCAGAATGACCTGCGGGCGATTAAGGGAAAGGCTCGTGTCAATGAGTCTCCCGACCCTTCTACCCGGCCCATTGGCACGCGGGGTTCCAGGGGGGGCGCTCGGGGGCGCCCCAGGCAGGGGCGTCGGTCTCCCTCCCCCTCATCTTCATCTCCTTCGTTCTACCCTTCATCCTCTTCCCTGATTAATGCCCACCAGTGTGCCCACTGTAAGAGAGCCTTCGGTTCCAAGCGTGGCCTCAGTGCCCACGTCTGGCAGAAGCATCCTGTACATCCTGCCAACAGCCCGCCATTCAGCAATCCTCCCTCAGGACCTCCGGTCTTCTTGAAGATGGAAGTGTTGAGGCTCGGGGAGCAGGTAGGCCGTATTAATGGTTATGAGAGCGCCTACCTGCAGGACCTGGCGAGGTGGGCTGTTGAGATTCCTGAAGGCTTGGAGGACGAGGTTGCAGCCTTTATACAGAGGATATTCCCACGGGTTTCCTGTCCCACCATATCTATATATCCACAAGGGATTCATTGTGCGGTATTATGTGAACGACGGTGCTTCAGGATGTCGTGTCAAGAACTCCACTTCTGCTGGACCCGATGTTGGAACAAAGCACCGAAAACAGTTAAGCTGCTCATCCTCAACCTGCTGCTTCTATATACAGAGGATATTCCCACGGATTGAGGAAGTGACCATGACGGGGCATCAGGGAGCGGTTCCTCCTACTTTGGTGCCTCGTGGAGGTCGCAGAGCAACAAAACAAGCAAGAAGGCGGAAATATCAGCGGGTCCAGAAGTTGTGGAGGAAGCATCCAGCTCGTGTGGCTGCGGAGGTACTGGAGGGAGCTGGGGATGAGCAAGTTTTGCCCCCTCTCCAGGAGTTTTTGGACTATTGGGAGCCACTCTTGCATGCTCCCAGCCACAACCTTGGTGAGCCGGTGGTACCCCCCGCATCCACCAGGGATTCCTTGTGCGGTATTATGTGAATGCCGGTGCTTCAGGATGAGGCCCGTAAGTGTCGTGTCAAGAACTCCACTTCTGCTGGACCTGATGGTGTTTCTGCCGGATGTTGGAACAAAGCACCGAAAACAGTTAAGCTGCTCATCCTCAACCTGCTGCTTCTATCGGGAAGACCCCGGAAAGTGATGGCCCGTGCCTGGACAATTTTCATCCCAAACAAAGGGCTAGGTGGGCCTGGAGGCTACCGCCTGATATCTATATCATCCAAAAGATTCTAGCATCTCGCCTCGAAGCTGTTGGTGTCATAGATGACGTCCAGAGAGCATTTCCGCCAGCAGATGGCACAGTGGAGAACCTTACAGTCCTCCAAACTGTCATTTCGCTGGCCCGCATCAAGAAACGGCAACTCCATCTTGCCGCTTATGAACGTCCCCAAGGCCTTTGACACCGTTAGCCATTTTGCCCTGACCGATTGTCTTCGTGGTATAGGGGCACCTACTCGTTCAATTGAGTCTGTTGCTTGCCTGTACCACGAAGGTGTACAGGGCGCAAGGTGAGATGTTGAGGGATGTTGTCATTGGGCTACGCTAGAGGGATTGTCTGTCGCCACTTCTCTTTAACCTGGTCGTGAACACGGCCTTGGGTAAGCTGCCAGCTGAAATAGGGTTTGATCTTGCCTCTGGGGTGCGAGTAGGTGCACTGGCTTTTGCTGATTATGTAATCCTAATTGCCGAAACCCATGAGGGCTTGCTGATCGCCCTCGATGCCTTTGCTGAGCAGCTAGCCAAGTGTGGTTTGATGGCTAACCCAGATAAGTATAGGTCAGTCTCCTTTGTCCCGTTGGGTCGCCAGCATCAGGTGAAGGTGGTGGATGAGGAGTGTTTTGTCATAGGACAAACACTCATTCCCACCTGATCCGTGCTGAAGGATTGGTGGTACCTTGGAATTGACTTCATGGGTGTGGCTACCATTGCTGCAAGCCATGTGGACTTAGGCTAAGCACTAGCTCGTATCACCCACAGCAGAAACTGCGCCTCCTACGCACGCACTTACTGCCAAAGCTTACCTATGGGCTAGTCTTTGGTAGGGTTACTGCGGGGAGGCTGCTAGAGTTAGATCGTGAAGTTCGCTCTGCTGTGTGCTCTTGGCTAGGCTTTCCACCTGGTGTCCCTAGTGCCTGTATCCATGCACCGGTCAAGGCCGGTGGGCTCGGTATTGTCTCTCTCTCCAGCATCCCATCTTTACGCCACCAGCGCCTGCTCGCCCTTAGGGGCTTTGACTTTGTCAGGCAGCATTTGTTGTGGTTCGACCGAGCAACACCAACTGCTCCCAAACACAGCTCATCTGCTGAGTTTGCAGCTGCATTACATGAGTCAGTAGATGGTAAAGAACTCTGACAGTGCTCTGAATTCCCCATTTCTTCCCAGTGAATGGAATGGGCTTCAGAGGGCATTAGGGCCCGCCACTACCGCCGTTTTCATGCCGTCCGGGTGGCCACATTAGCCACCTCGGTGAGGTGGTCACGGAGTAGTGGTGGGACCGTGGACACCCTTTTCCGTGACTGTCTGGGTAAAAATGAGAATCTGTATCATGTGATGCTGCAGTGTCGTCGTACTCCCGGTGGCGGCATTTTCCGTCACAGTGTGGTTGCCAAGCAGTTAGCAGGTGCTTTGTCATCCAGAGGTTGAGCTGTTGAGAGAGAGCGACTACATCACATGCCGAGTGACTGGGCAAGAAGCCGGATATCGTTGCCATCAAGCCCGATGGATCTGCCATAATCCTGGATGTCCAGGTGGACATGGAGCAGACCTGGCGGGCTGAAATAAATAAATATGACAAGAATAACCTGCGGCAAGCGATTTCCAATCCAAAAGGAGTGGCGACCAATAATGTCAAGGTTATGGCTGCAACCGTGTCATGGCGGGGGGTGTGGTGCGGGAAAAGCGCCACGGAGTTACTCAAGTTGGGCATCTCGGCGGGAGTACTCCGTGGCATCCACCCGCATCCTATGGGGTTGTTACTTGAACTGGTGGTCATTGTATAGGGGCCTTTCCTTTCATACCACTCTTCCTTCTCTTCCTTCAGCTTCCTTGAGCCCAAGGACCGGCATCAGGTAAACCTGGCCGTCCTCCCCATTTCTTTAATTTATTTTTTTCATTTTAAACTTTAATGGTGTGCCCCTCCTCCTTTGAGAGGAGATTCGTAAAGAAGGTGTGGTGTGGTGTGGTGGTGTGTGTGTGTGTGTGTGTGTGTGTATGTGCGTTTGCGTGTGTGTGTGTGTGTGTGTTATATTTGTTTGAGTCTAGTTTAATTTACTTGTTTCACGTTTGTTATAAACGTTTGGGTTGACAGCAATAAAGATTACTGTTACTATTATTATTATTATTATTACTACTACTACTAGCATTATTATCGTGTTGTATTATTATCAATGAGCAGTCGGGACCAACGAACCATAACTACTTGAACGCTGTCTCAGTCTTGAGCGTGCGGTCGGGCGCGATGAGAGGCCCCTTGCGTGGGGCACCCATACAACCACTCCCATTCAAAAGTACTGTCTCAATTTGAGTTCGATTTTGATGACATTTTCACGGATTGTGTGGGTGCGCATCTTGTATGGTCTTCTATAAATTCCATTGCAATCGAATCAATAATGACGTGTGCGCATTCCCAAAAATGAATTCCATATACCTAACGTTGATTTATAACGATCTATTTGTCCGATTTTGCTCAAACTCAGAAAATAATTGGTGAAACGTATCAGGGAAGTGCCCTATATTATTGCGATTGATTGAATAATGACCATTGAGCTTGCGCAAAACTAATAATGATTGTAACATTTACATGAAACTTCGAGACTAAAGCATTGAGTCAAATTGCATTGAACTTCAATTCCAGAGAGTCTTAAATAATCTTTGGTGAGATGATGCTGTCACGAGTCACGATTTTCATTCTTCAACAACTTATTGAAGAGATAACATTGCTTTGCATTTCGTCATGGGAGAGTGCTTGCTGCAGCACTATTTCTTTCTTTCTCAAGTTTTAGGTGAGCCTAGTTGATTCCAGAGTTGAAATGTTCATACTATCAGTGTCTGGGAGGCGTATACGTCACACACTAGTTCGCCAATAGTTATATATATATATATATATATATATATATATATATATATATATATATATATATGCAGTGTTTCATCATATATTTGTGAATCAAGGGGGTGAGGGGGGGGGGGGTTCAAAGTATATTTAAAAAAGTTATAAGCCCGATTTCTGATGGGTGGAAGTTCCCAACTATTTTTGCAGAATCACCTTGCCGACTTCCACGTTTTTTTTGTCAGGCTACTTCCGTCATTTCACAAATGTACCACAATCCAAGCTGTGCACTAGTTTTAGATCAATGAACAGAAATAAACTACCAAAACAAAATTATGTGGCATGAGTTTGATAGGCTTGTTGTTAGTCGATAATGAAACAAAAATCATATTCCCGGACCCAGCTAGTGGTCAACTAGCATCAATTAGATACGCCACTCCCAGTTGATACTTTGTTTAAGAGATTTTTTTCATTATTAGGTATCCAATGAAAATATATTTAATGTTTTAGAAGTTGAGGAACTTGGATACCAGGAAAAGATTTGCAACGCATTCCCTGTCCTTCATTTTTGAAGTTGCCGCTGCAGTTTTATGCATGATGATGATATTTAAAGTTAACGATCCGTCCATTTTTTATGGCATTAGAGCAATGAAGGAGTTGGCTGCTGCCCACGAAATTAAGGAAGGCTCAATAGTGATGAAGAATGATGGAATTGAAACAGTGATTGAACCTCGATCGTAAGTCTTAAGTGAAATATAAATTTAAAATTTTTAAAATTATTTGAGAAGAAATTTTTCATCTTAAACATATTACCCACTATTCAAGCGGTGATAGTAGTGTATGAGATAATACTTTCATATTAGTGTTGTAACACACAGTTAACAGCTGCGTTTTTCAATTTTCATCTTCTTTAAATTTAGGACTAACGGAATTTCATGTACTTAACCAATTGAAAACTTTTGAATTTTTGCGTCGAATGAAACCAAACCCGTTGGGTATTATTATTCTCCAGATCCCAAAAGAGGAGCTTCGATTATTTGCAAGTTTTGCAAAATTAATCAGATGTAAAAATGTAAGGGTTTTGTAAGCAGACTGGGCTCCCTTGGTTCTTCCCTAAGCCAAAGCTCGATGAAGACGCCTTCAAAATCACGAGGGAAAAATTATGAAGGGAGGCAGGGGGTGGCCACCTGACCAGCAGCACTGTCCAGGGCACTCTTTTATTTCCGTCTGAAGGGAGGAAAAGTGACTTGTTGATTACGATCTTTAGTTGGTGAAATATTACGACGTAAGGCCCCAGTAATGCGACAGTGTTACCCAGTTCTCAAGTCGTAGCTTTAGTGAATTGCTCCTATTTGGCCCCCACATAAATCAAGATTATAATGACTCATGAAGTATAGTGGTGTTATCCCTTGCCCATACGTGCATCCAGGAATCCCAAGAGACCCCTGTGGTGAACTCACCACCTATCACCGGCCCTTTTCAGGGCCACCAAAATTGAGTTCACACATAAAACAAGGTAATTAAGATGTCGGACTATCTCACGACGAAACATGATAACTCGCGGGAAGAAATATATAAATTACATAACCGCCGAGTCGATAAACACGTCAGAAGGTAAAAAGTGCCAACCTAAGCGCTCACTGCACGAGCGAGGCTAGGCAAGCCGACAATCTGGCACACGAAAATTACGACATTGAAACAATAGTCAAGGGCAAAACAAGCCAAACGCGCTCTACTGAGAAGGGGGAGAAAAAGATGTTTCACCCCCGGGACACCTCGAGCGCACTCGATCGAATCGGAACAGCCAATCAGACACAGCATCCGGCTCCCCGAGGAGTGTAAATATAGCAGCTCCAGCCCCAGTAATTTATACCGATCTCTACCTCTGATCTTGAAGCTACCTTCCGACTCTTATTTATTTATTTATTTATTTATTTAATACGGGCAAGCCCAATTACATTTTATAAATAATAAGTCATTCTAAACAAGGGAAACATGAATCTAACTGATATGAGGAATAAAAGATGAAGATTTAAAGAGAAAAGAAAACAAAAAGGGGAGGGGGAAATGAAAAATCTACTGAAATGAAACATGGGAGTTTGAAAATAAAGACTTGAGCGATGAGAGGGGAGAGAAAAAGAAATCGAACTGGGGATAAAAAGTCAAAAAGAGATTGGCACTTTGGGGAAGACGATAAAGCGGTCGATTTCGATCATAGTTTGTAGCACTAAAGGGGACGCTGAACAACAACGGCGATCGGGAAGCGATGCGAGGGACAAGGAAATCAATCCTCGACAGCAAGGGTGGGCAGTGGATCACGTCGTTGACTATCTTGTAGAGAAGAACTAGGTCGTTCACGCATCTTCTCCTCTCGAGCGTGGTCAAGCCCCATCTACGCTGTAGAGACTCGAAGTCGACTTCCTCATATGCTATACCCATCTTGTAGGCGATATATCGTAAAAATTTCTTCTGTACTCGCTCGAGCCGATATTTATGAATTCCATATGAGGGAGACCAGATCGTGGAAGCGTAATCAAGCGTGGGTAAAACAAGGGCTTTGTAGATCGTCACAATGGCATCAACACTCGAGAATTCCCTAGTGTTCCGCTTAAGGAACCCAAGCGTGCGCATAGCTCTGGACGCCAACGCCTCAATGTGACTGGAGAATGATAAACGTTCATCACAAAAAACTCCAAGGTCAACCAACCCATCAGACCTCCGGAGGGGTGCGCCACAGAGGGTGTAGTTGTACACGATTGGCTTGGATAGGCGGTGGAATGTCACGACAGAACACTTTGATGCATTCAAAAAAAGGTGGTTTGCTGTACACCAATCCTCCAGACGGTAAATCGATGCCTGCAGGGACTCACAGTCCAATGGTGAATTCGAATGAACAAAGAGCTTAAGATCATCAGCGAAGAGAAGACATCGTACTCCATCAGCGATAGTCTGGTCGACAACACTGTTAATCATTATAAGAAAACACAGCGGCCCCAGATGACTACCTTGCGGAATTCCAGAGGAGGCAAGAAAAAACGAGGAAAGAGCCCCCTTCACACGCACAACAAGCTGACGTCCCACTAGATAAGAGCGCAGCCAGGCCAAGAAGGATCCATGAATTCCCAAGGACTCAAGCAGTGATAAGAGGTGGCGATAAGACAACTTGTCAAAAGCCTTAGCAAAGTCTGTAGCTATCACATCCGTCTGAACCCCACTCCGGAAGCCATCCATAACAAAATCCTGGAAGACCAGGAGATTTGAGGAGGTAGACCGGCCTCGCACAAATCCATGCTGCTCATCAACGATGAACGACCCAAATCTGGGTGTGAGCTGAGCGACAATCAACTTCACGAAGAGCTTGGGGATTGCGGAAAGTGAGCAAACCGGGCGGTAGTTATTTATAAAGCTCTTGTCTCCAGACTTATGCACAGGCGTAACGAAGGAGACCTTCCACTTATCCGGAAAGGAGCCTGACTCAAGTGACATGTTGAAGAGCTTCGTAAGAGGTCGCAGCAGCCCCGATGCACAATGTCGCAGCAGGATGGGAGGAACGCCATCCGGGCCCATTCCCTTCTTCACGTCCAGCTGAGCGAGACCGAGAGCAACCTCATCCTCAGAGATAGAGAGAGAACCCAATGATAAAATATCTTGAGGAGGATAATAGGTGACTCTTGACGAACCTCTGCCTTCCAGCCTACTGCGATAGAAACTACATTGGGATTGATTGAGGACGAGTCTCTCAAGCCAGTTGAAAACGAGATTCAGGACACGAGATTACTCCGCCTTCCAGACTACCAGAATTCAGAGTAGATCGAGCTCTACACTTAGTATTGCTCTCACTCTAGTCTCGTATAAAGCCGAGACGCCAAACAGCATTCCTATACGGACGACGCTGTTTGGTTCCAGAAAGTCTTGCCACCCGGGTTTGTAGATTTATTTGTGAACCGCCCACTGGGACAAGCCGGACGATCTCAAGAATGCCCACAGCGGCCGATCGTCCGAATTCAGCGGACCTACTGTATCGGACGGGCTTCACTCGTTTGATAAGTAGTTGACCCCAGGAGGACCCTTCAAATTTATTTGAGAGCGAGTCCCCGAATTTAGTTAGGTATTTTCTGAACTAAATAAACTCTTCCAAATGGAGCAAACACCTAGTTTTTGCCTTGCGGAGAGCATATATGAAGACAGCATGACAGAAACTCTGGTATCACGGTCTGCTGATCCTTCTAAGCCATGCGGCAGACAGGCCAGCGCCGACGGACAAGGTCACCCCGTTCCCGCCAAGAGAACGGGCGTAGTTCCGACATTTCCTGTGCACAGCGCCACCTACGCTAACGGGCAGAATCCGGCCTTATTCGCCGACCAAAAGCCGCGTGATTCACACACCGAGCCAGCGACAGATATTGTCCCAAATCACCTTCTTGAAGCGCAGAAGGATCGAGCATATTCTACGGCGCAATCGTACACATCTCCAACAGATGTAAGCTAAACAGCCCAGCAATATCAAACCCCTACAAAAAGGGTCCCATGTTAGTTTAATTCATGAGAGGAGATAAGCCCGTCCTTGGCGACCGGGTACACACAAGATAGCAGTCTTTTTCAACACTTGGCAGACCAATTCAGTCACAAACCAAAAAGTACTTTTCAGTACCTTCAGACACCCGTTATGTACAGGCGGGAGAACATGCACCAAAAGCCCAGAAATATCCATTCTCAAATCGGAGAAACTCCAAAAGATCAGCGTCGCACAGACCTATTCGGAGATACATTACCCCGTGGCTCACACACACAAGGATATACGAGACAACAACTGTACAAGACCCCTTTCAGGGGCCAAGCCAGTAGAATCACATGTCCAACATGACTAGAGATATTCCACTGGGAATAACAACACCCAGTAAGATATACATAAATCCACTACAACCCCAACGACACTTTAGTTGGTTTTAATGTCATTGGCCAATGCATTTGGTGGGAGTTTCTTATAAATGAGAGTGCAATTCGTTGTTCAAATCTAATTAAGGTATAGATTCGCGCGGAAAAGGCTAATAGTTCAATGATAATTATGTTTCATGAGACGTAGTGACACCCAAAATCTAATTTTGCTTTCCGATTGGAAAGGTTTTTATTTGACATATCTTTATTATACATGACAATTATAATATCTGTTGCCCCTATTTCAACAACATTTTGTACATCTTTGTAGATACGTTCTTTTGTTTAACCTTTTCCTGACAAGCAACCCACGGATGCTCAGAGACTGGCCCAATCCACATGGGGCAGCAGCATCTGCATCAAGAGTTTGCTTCCCAGCTTCCGTACACAGCTTCGAGACGGTGAAGGTGGGGTTCAGGTGGGTTTCTGCATGGAGCATCCATGTCCAACGTCCTGGGGACGCTGCGGCCGGACAATCACCACTCCTTCAATGCATTTCTATGAGGCTGCAAGCGTCTGGCAGCTGCGTCCATAATTTAGGAAACTGCATCTGGAAGAGGCGTCTGCCGCACAACTACCCAATGGGCAGTCGAGACCAACGAACCATAACTACTTGAACGCTATCTCAGTATTGAGAGTGTGGTCGGGCGAGTTGAGAGGCTCACTACCCCCGTGTGGGGCACCCATACAACCACTCCCATTCGAAAGTACTGTGAATTCTCAATTTTAGTTCGATTTTGGTGAAATTTTCACGGATTGTGTGGGTTAGCGTCTAAATGGTCCTCTACAAATCCATTGCTATCGAATCAATAATGAAGTGTGCGCATGCCCAAGAATGAATTCCTTATAATGATGATTTATAACTGTGTTGGTGAAACGTATCAGGAAAGTGCCCTATATTATTGCGAATGATTGAATAATGACCTTTGAGCATGCGCAAAAACCAATATTGATTGACACATTCATATGGAAACTTCGAGACTAAAGGATCGATTCTGATGTAAGTTTCAGGTTTTGTGCGGGTTCATACGATCTATCAGTCCGATTTCCTCATAACTCGGAGGGTAGTTAAGTAAAGATTTTAAGAAGCTTTCCTATGCACATATGCAAAACAAACATGAAAACGCTTCAATTTATTACACAATTGTTTACTATTTCTGTGTCAGGTCGCCCTTCTACGCAGATCATTGGTCTATAATTATTAAAACCCGTATGTAAGATGTATGATCAGATAGTGGCGCATCGTGCCTCCGAGAAGGGTTCACACTTTTACAGTTCCAAGACCCAGCATTTTTACGTTTTACAGTAAAAATGATTTAAAAAAGGTCGATAGGTAAAGGAAGGGATATAGGTACAGAGGCCCCTCAGCTGATCAGTGCGCCTCTGTACCTCGTAATTGATTCCGAGGAGTCCCAGAGGAGCTCCATCTAAAGAACAACACAGTGAGTCGAATAGGAAAGTTAGCCTCGGAGGTTCCGAAGCTTATCTGGGTTCCCCATGCCCTGTAATAATTGTATTTCAGATCTCCAAAAAGAAGCTAAATTTCGAATTTCAGCATCAAAAGTCAATTAAAAAAAAAAAAAAAATACTGTAAAGTTGGGTGTGGCACATAACTTCCTGGTTTACATTTCTTGAATGTATAGATCATTGAAATTTTTTTAATGATTTAGAAAAATTCCATAACAGAATAGAGAAACCAAGAGGTAGTGTGAAACATTATAATTGGTCAATTAAGAAACAAAAAACGTCTGCCAAGTTGGGTGTGGCACATAGCTTCCTCATTTTCCTATCATGAAATTATCATGAATGTATGTGTACCTAATTGAAAAGTTTCAAATGATCTTGAAAAATTCCATAGTGGAAGAGAGTAAATCAAGAAGTAGCGGGAAATGACATAATTGATCAATTAAGAAACGAAAAAATTATACTCTATCGAGTCAGAAAGCCGTCGTAAGTAATAAGTATTAATTCTATAAGTCTAAACACCTAGCGGATATCATTAGATCATAGATTTACACTTACCGCGGGTGGAGTCTTCAAGGTGAATACACAAACAATTACACAATGAGCACAACTTTGATTAAACTGATTTACTAAAGGAAATCAGATAAATACTCCTGATTCACGATATTAAGCAAAGATATATTGCGATACACAAAAGGAGATAGCCAACAGGCGAAACGAAAAGCATGAACGAACGTAATGGCGACTATAAAAGAGATTCGATATATCCAATCAACCTAGAGTCCAGTGTTACGTTCCTTTAAGATACTTTAAAATTTTCAGGACACACTTCCAATCATTCAGAGTATATCCTATTTGTTTTCTGCTAAGAAAGTTAACTGCAAATGAGATGTCCGGTCTCGTTCAGTTTTGAATGTACAGGAGAGCACCTATCACTTCTCGGTACAGAACATTCGGAGACGATTCTGAGTCCGCAGTCGACTCTAATTGTGCACCTAGAGTACAAGTTACAGGTGACATAGGAATCTCACTGATACCTTCCTCGGGATGTAGAAACTTGTTCAGCAAACCCTAAATCATGGTTCTTTGATGAATAAACAGTTGCTTGCGAGGCTTATCTCTGACAATTTCAAAACCCAAGAATTTTTTAGGGGTTCCCAGATTCTTAATTTTAATTTCTTTCTGCAAAGCCTTGACTACTTCCAAGGCTATCTGATTATCGTTTGAGGCCAGAAGGCAATCATCAACATAAATGATAAGCAGAAAATATTTCGTACCTTGTTTCCATTTAAAGATACATGTTTGAAACGGATAAACTTCGAATCCCAAATTTATCAGAATGCTACTGAACTTTTTGTACCATAAATTTGGGGAGACCTTTAATCCATACAATGATCTTTTGAGATAACACACATAATTTCCTTTCAATTCAGAAGGGGGGTCTGCAAGTTCTTCTAAGCCTTCAGGGACTTGCATGTATACAGGCTTCTCAAGAGCCCCATGAAGGAAGGCAGTGGTCACGTCGAGTTGATGAAGATAAACGAGTCGCCTTGAATGAGAAACCTCAAACAGGAAAACTCAAGGTCGTTCAGCCACCCCCGGGGACCCCGTCAAAGCGACGGACGCAGGGAAACCACCTCGGAAGACCAACTCAGCTATCATATGCACAGATACTGAGAAAACACTGTGCGAACCAATGAGATTGCACAGTCGAATTTATGAAATTGAGCGAGCCAATCCGAAGCTAGTTTGATCGTACCAAATTAGTTGACGAAACTAATTTGCATACTAACCATAAAGTGGCCACCACTTTTTGATTATAAATACCTCGCTCAGAGCCTGGCATTTCATTCCACTCTCCGCTCTCGACGACGACACACTCTGAAGTACGAAGAATTCTACACGCTCTACGCTGACGAACCTTCTGCCTTACGAAGTCATCTCAAGAACGGTTTCCTACTGCTTTCTACAAGCCAGTCCTTCTCTCCACGCAGATCTCGCATTGGCATCTACGAGTCCAGTGATTATTCATCCTGCTCATTGCCCAACGTAGTTCATCTGTCAGGACGCCACCCGGTGCAGCTATCGATATCCTCTTTAGCTCGCACGCCCGAGGGACGTTCCGAGCCGTGTCACCCGGATTACGTAGCCTTAAGCTCGTAATCGACCGCTGTGGGCACGCCGGTAAATTACTCAGCTCCTCCGCTCTAATTTACCGTCTAAGGAAGCCTTTTTCAAGGCTACGAGGTAGGACCCTGCCATCCGAGCATTGGAAAGACGCTCTGGCAAGCGAGTCCACCTCCAAAACCCTCTATTTCTCACACATAGAGGCATCGAAACGAGCTAAAACTCGATCATTTCGATGGAACGTCAGCCTTCCTACTTCCCCTTGCAAGGGGAGGAGGACGACGGCGAAGCCGGGCCGAGTAGCCCACATAGTGCGCCCTACCGGCCACACGGCGAATCCGCTGAACCCAGCGACAACGCAAGGCGCGACCCTCACGTCCGGATCGCCTTCTCGCCCGACGTATTCGTTCGAGAAACTTTCGAACAAGCCTCGCATATACAAAAGATCGAGGAAACCTTTCAGACTCGCTCTGAAGCCGATCTTTACGATTCGACCAAGCTGTCCGAATACCCACGATATTCGACGCAGGCTTACTCGGCCGATCCGAGTGTCAAATACACTCCAAATGCACAAAAAGCAAAGGATACTTTTCAGTACCTCAACCAAGCTCAACATATTCCCCTTTCAGATATAAATCTAAGGCCGGAATATTACAAAACGGCTCAGTACCAAACTGATCGAACCCAGCACTTGCTACGCGAGCCTAGCGCTCCACGCGGCTGCGACACGGACTATCTCCCCTTTCAGTCCGCCAAACCAGTTGACCTTGGCGGCTCCGCCCGCATTCCTCGCGGAGGTGACCCGGAGACCAACCCGCATAACCGGGATATAAATGTCCGACTTGGCCTACCTACGCCAAGTAAAACCTATATAAATCCACTACAAATGGTGACCCCGCCTTTGAACAGGCTCAACACGGAGCATTTCGTTCCCTCTTATGAAGCTAGTGGATTTCAGGGAACCACTGCGGGCGTACGACCCCCGCCGGGCCTCTACGCCCCACATCTCACGCAACATCCCTCTACACAAGGTAGCTTTCAAGCACTTTTAGAGGAGATGGGAGATTATCAAAAACCAGTCTTCCAAAAGAAGAATATCGATCGTGCACTCGCCGAGTTCGATCAATACTGCGTGAGAAAACACCTGAGAACGCAAAACGAATGCTTCTCTGCTATATACAAGTGGGTACCAGAAGAAATGAGGGAAGCTATCGACTCAGCTTACCTCACGGCACCCCACGCACCCTACGAAGAGGCCAAACAGCGCCTCCAACGAGAATATGGGTTGTCCTTACAGGACAGGCTCCTCGCACTCGAGGACCCCGCATCTCTCGCCAAAAAACCCAGCACCAAGTACCACGAGATGTACTCGAAAGCTGTTGGGTACTTTTCGGAAGCTCTAATCACTCAAAAGTGGATCGAGACTCTTCCCATCGAAGCACGAGGTATGGTCGCAGCTCAGCCTACCACGACCTCCCGGCTCGACCTAGCTGATACGCTACACGCGTACAGAACAGAGAATACTTCTCTGAACATACGAGGAGTAGAATCTACTCCGAAACCCATAAATACTGGTTTCAAAAAGGCCCTCCCGAAACAAGCTGAGTTCAAATCTCAACCAGTGGAGAGTAAGCCTCACAAACCGACGGCCTATGTCTGTCGAAACCACGCACGTTTCGGTAACGAAACTCGCAAATGTGCAGACCCAGAACACTGCACTTGGAAGACGAACACTGCTTCCAAAACTAACAAAAAGGCTGCGACTATAAGCCAGCCTAAAAACCGGGTTTCTACCGAAAATACTCAGCGATCGGTACAAGAAAGTACCGTTCCAACTTCCGACACAGAGAATTCGGAAAACGAATAACTGCCAGTGTATCTGAGCCTATACGCCGGCAGTCTACTGAGTATAAAAGGCTCTTTTTCAAGTGCAAACTAAATGGCACTGAATTTCTCATTGACACGGGAGCAGAAGTGAACATTCTGCCCCACAATGTCACAAAAAAATTGGGCTTGAAAATTCTCAAGTCCAACGTTAAGCTCACAGCAGCTAACGGAGCCCCTATAGACACACTAGGGCGAGCTGACACAACAATTAACATCGGCCTCGGGGACATGACCACCGAGTTTATGATCACGAAAGTTGATCTAGCGATCCTAGGTATCCCATTCCTCGAGTCTTGGGATATCGGAATACGGGTCAAACACAAGTACATTTATAAAGATAAAATAAAGTGCTATGCCGATCAAAAAATAGCTGCAGTCATGAACAAAAAGTTCACTGACGAACAAATTGCAGCTAATATCCCTCATCGTGACAATACTCCTCAACCAGAGGACGTGCAAATCACGGAGGACGAAAACATTCGCTCTATCATTAACGAATACAATGATAAAATGAGCAAAATTCATGGTAAATGGAAAAACAACGGGGTTTACCACCGTATAACCACGGAAGGAACACCAGTACACTTCCGAGCAAGACCCATGGCAGGCGAAAAACGGGCTCAAGTCAAAAGTACGTTTGACGAAATGCTTTCAGAAGGCATAATTGCACCATCGGATTCCGAATGGGCATCACCATTACACTGTGTGCCAAAAAAAGACGGGTCATGGAGAATCACCGGCGATTACCGTTTCCTCAACGCGAAAACGAAGAAAGACGCCTACCCTCCTCCTCACATTCGCTCTTTCCAAGCGAATTTACATGATACGCAAATCTATTCGACAAGAGATTTAAAATCAGCGTATTATCATATTCCGATGCACCCAGATGACGCTCATAAAACTGCGATTATTACACCTTTCGGTCTTTATGAGTTTAAGAAAATGAGCATGGGTTTGGCCGGAGCGGCTCAAACATGGCAAAGATACATGGACAGCATCATGCGAAAATTTGATTTCGCATTTGTATACCTAGATGACATCCTGGTGGCTTCTAAAAATTATAACGAACACATGAACCACCTCAGACAAATTTTTGACAAACTAGGGGAACACGGACTTCGAGTAGGTTTTGATAAATGCATTTTTTCAAAACCTACCGTCGATTTCCTAGGTTTCACTATCTCGAAGGAGGGGATAATTCCTAAACGAGACAAAATAGAAGCCATAGAACAATTTCCTAGGCCAGTAGACGTACGAAGTCTACGCAGATTCCTAGGTATGTGTGGTTTCTACCGAGCATGCTCAAGCAAATTCGCTCACACGGCACAACCTCTGTATGACTCCATTCAGTCAAACAAAAAAAATGACAGAACACCTATCGAATGGACATCAGAGAGAGATAAAGCTTTCAACAGCTTAAAGCAAGCAATGATCAAAGCAACATTGCATAACATTGCTCACCCACACCCTACGGCGGAGTGGAGATTAGTCTGTGACGCGTCCGACACACACATCGGAGCGGCACTAGAACAAGAAATTACAGACAAACATGGCTCGAAATCGTACCAACCATTGGGATTTTTCAGTAAAGAAATTCCAGAACAATGGAAGAACAAAGCATCGTTCGACAAGGAAATGTTCGCCGTTTACCAAGCGTGCATTCACTGGCACAACGACTTGGACGGCAGATCTTTCCATATTTGTTCGGATCACAAGCCTCTGCTAGGCACGATGCTGAAGAAGAATGCACATTTTTCTAAAATGAGATTAAGATGGCTAACATACATCTCTCAAATGACGAGTGACATTCGTCATATTTCCGGAGAGAGCAACGTCGTCGCCGACGCACTCTCCAGACCCTTCGATCCGGTTGAAATTCAAACGAAATCGATTTCAACCCAGACGGACGAGGGTCCACCCATAGCTGAAATTTCGAAAATTACGGCTGCAATAGAATGCAATCTTCTACTGCACATTTCAAATTCACAAATTCGCTCTCCCCCTACCGCGGAGGACAAATTGAAACTCACACGAGTTGAATTCTCTCAAGGAGAAATTTGGTGTAACCTAGACCTAGGACACCCTAGACCTTATATTCCAAACGAAATAAGGGAAGAAATAATAAGCCAAATTCACAATTTGGGACACCCAGGTATACACTCTACAGTGTATAAAGTTAAACAACGATATTTTTGGCACGGACTACGTGCAGATGTCTCAAACTGGGTCCGAGCGTGCGAAACTTGCCAACGAGCAAAAATCACGCGCTCCGTGAAGCTCCCTTACTCCGAATTTGAAACGGCAAACAAATTTTCACACGTACACGTGGATATTACCGGACCCTTACCTTTAGCAAAAGGAGGGAAACGTTACATTTTGATGATGGTTGATAGAGCAACGGGTTGGCTAGAGGCAGTCCCTCTTAACAACATCGAAACAACCACAATTACAACTGCCTTTATCAATATTTGGGTAGCTTCAAAGGGCGTACCTAAATACATCACAAGTGATCAGGGCACCCAATTTGAATCAGATCTGTTTAATTCCATTATGGAACGTCTCGGAGTAAAACATACTCACACGTTACCATACAAACCATCAACAAACGGTATGGTAGAACGCAGAAATAGATCTTTGAAAGAGGCTCTCAAAGCTCAAAACGAAAATTGGCTCGATGCACTTCCCAAAGTTCTACTCGCCATGCGTACGGCAGTAGACCCGGCGACCGAAACTACGCCTTTCCAAAAAGTTTACGGGATTGACGTACCACTCCCAGGAGACATTTTCGTAACTTCTACGAACCTTTCGGAACCTCTTTTCTTCCGATCTACGCATATTAAACATAATAATACGAAATATGCCGTAAACATGCCCAAAAATTTGGATACATGTACTCATGTCTATATCAGAGTGCCCACACAGCTCACCTCTCTGCAATGTCCTTACACGGGACCATTCAAAGTGGTTAAAAGAGATAAGTTTTCGGTTACTGTGCAAATTGGCGAACATACTAAAAAAGTTCCCAAACAGCAAATCAAGCCAGCTTATACTCTACACTCGGAAGAAGCTGTATCGCAAGGACAATCTGTGTCACAAAATCAGACAGAAAATAAGGAGAAAACTCCCCGGAAATCCGCCAGAGGGCGCGTTCCTTCTACCAAATTTGACGAAAAGTGGGTGACTGCACTCAAGACAGGCCACGCCC
The DNA here is from genome assembly GCA_030762985.1 of Adelphocoris suturalis. NCBI lineage: Eukaryota > Metazoa > Arthropoda > Insecta > Hemiptera > Miridae > Adelphocoris > Adelphocoris suturalis. Next base: position 72,064,587 of record CM061040.1, on the reverse strand, counting down.
ATTTTTCTCGGGTAGGAACAGTGGGAGGTATAAATATGGAACACCCCACAGCCAGAGATCATACCAATCTCAACCATGGCAGCCTCCAGCTCTCCAATGCTCACCGAGGAAGTAGAAGAATTTCTCCTCGCAGAGGAAACCCTCCCTGCTCCGCTCGGCCCGCTCCCGCCTTCGCCAAAACGAGAGACAGAGAAGACGACGAACGCTCCCACAGAGGTGGTTTGGACGAGGCCCCGGCCCTTCCAACCACCAGCTCCACCCGCCCAGCCACTGCCTACACCTCCGCCCGCTCACCAGCTACCAGCGGTACCCCGACAGTGGATAAGCTCGGGCGACGTGCCGGTGCCTCGCTGGGAGGAAATGAGCACTGCGGGGTGGTCAGAGCCAAGCACTTCTCGGGCTCCTCCGCAACAGCCCAGCCGCGGCCGCGGGCCAAACCCTCGCGGGTTTGGCTCCCGTCGGCAGAGCTCGGGCCGGCCACGGCCGCCCCGCGGCGCTCGTCGAAACCGACGAGGCCGGGGCGCACCACAGGAGCGGGACGCGAGGCCTGCACCTCCGCCTCCGCCCAAACTGGCGAGGTTCTCCTACGGAGAATTCCGAGTAGACCTCCCAGTTCTCCCCCATCGGCGTCGTCGTTGATAACGCGACGTCTTGGGGAGGCCCCTGTGGTGAAATCCACCACCTCTTTTCAACAGCCCTTTTCAGGGCTACCAAAAAGAGGTAGGCACACCACAAAAATATTTATAAGACGTCGAGTTACAACTCCGTCAAACAAAATATTTCACCAGAGAGAAAATACTAAATTCTCTCCCAAAAGTGAAATATTAAAGAATAACACGCAAGGCGACCTCCCCAAACATTTACTGGGGGAGAGAGATGCGACAAACATCTCGAAACAAGTCGCCTTGAATGAGAACACGCAAGGCGACCTCCCCAAACATTTACTGGGCAAGAGAGATGCGACAAACATCTCGAAACAAGTCGCCTTGAATGAGAAACCTCAAACAGGAAAACTCAAGGTCGTTCAGCCACCCCCGGGGACCCCGTCAAAGCGACGGACGCAGGGAAACCACCTCGGAAGACCAACTCAGCTATCATATGCACAGATACTGAGAAAACACTGTGCGAACCAATGAGATTGCACAGTCGAATTTATGAAATTGAGCGAGCCAATCCGAAGCTAGTTTGATCGTACCAAATTAGTTGACGAAACTAATTTGCATACTAACCATAAAGTGGCCACCACTTTTTGATTATAAATACCTCGCTCAGAGCCTGGCATTTCATTCCACTCTCCGCTCTCGACGACGACACACTCTGAAGTACGAAGAATTCTACACGCTCTACGCTGACGAACCTTCTGCCTTACGAAGTCATCTCAAGAACGGTTTCCTACTGCTTTCTACAAGCCAGTCCTTCTCTCCACGCAGATCTCGCATTGGCATCTACGAGTCCAGTGATTATTCATCCTGCTCATTGCCCAACGTAGTTCATCTGTCAGGACGCCACCCGGTGCAGCTATCGATATCCTCTTTAGCTCGCACGCCCGAGGGACGTTCCGAGCCGTGTCACCCGGATTACGTAGCCTTAAGCTCGTAATCGACCGCTGTGGGCACGCCGGTAAATTACTCAGCTCCTCCGCTCTAATTTACCGTCTAAGGAAGCCTTTTTCAAGGCTACGAGGTAGGACCCTGCCATCCGAGCATTGGAAAGACGCTCTGGCAAGCGAGTCCACCTCCAAAACCCTCTATTTCTCACACATAGAGGCATCGAAACGAGCTAAAACTCGATCATTTCGATGGAACGTCAGCCTTCCTACTTCCCCTTGCAAGGGGAGGAGGACGACGGCGAAGCCGGGCCGAGTAGCCCACATAGTGCGCCCTACCGGCCACACGGCGAATCCGCTGAACCCAGCGACAACGCAAGGCGCGACCCTCACGTCCGGATCGCCTTCTCGCCCGACGTATTCGTTCGAGAAACTTTCGAACAAGCCTCGCATATACAAAAGATCGAGGAAACCTTTCAGACTCGCTCTGAAGCCGATCTTTACGATTCGACCAAGCTGTCCGAATACCCACGATATTCGACGCAGGCTTACTCGGCCGATCCGAGTGTCAAATACACTCCAAATGCACAAAAAGCAAAGGATACTTTTCAGTACCTCAACCAAGCTCAACATATTCCCCTTTCAGATATAAATCTAAGGCCGGAATATTACAAAACGGCTCAGTACCAAACTGATCGAACCCAGCACTTGCTACGCGAGCCTAGCGCTCCACGCGGCTGCGACACGGACTATCTCCCCTTTCAGTCGTAAACCAAGTTTGTTCACTACTGATAAGAACACTCTTGCATCACCAAGACGTGCGACCGGAGCATAAATCTCTGAAATTAAATACTCATTAGTGTCGGCAAAACCTTTAATTACTAGACGACTCTTGTACCTTTGAGTAACATCCGCTTCCATTGTCCTTTTATGTACCCAACGAGACTTGATAACTTTGGTACCTGGTGGCAAGCTAGTCTTAGGCACAAGTTCCCAGGTATTCATTTCCTCTAGTGATTCAAGTTCACTACGTATAGCCTCTTCCCATAGTTCTCTGTCCGGAGAACACATTGCTTCTCGGTATGAGATAGGCTCCACGTAGTCAGAGACATCACGCTGATTTACCATATTCAGGAGCAGTGATTTCTCACTTTGTCTCACGTCTAAATGTTCCCAAGTGGGAGGATCAATGTTTAACATCGATTCTGATTCCCCGTCCATATCAAGAATTTCAGCAAGAGGCATAGGATAGTCTATAATTCTGTCCCCGTACACTATGGTCTCAATACATTTCACATCACTAGAATTTACAAGAGTTTTATGTTGTTCTGAGAAAATAACAAACCCTGTTTCATTACATTCTAGTAAGAATCCCTTTTTAGCATTTGGAGCAAATTTAATCTTATTATTTACATCCACATAGTGTACAAGACAACCGAATCGTTTTAGGTATTTAAGAGTAGGCGCATAGCCCTTGACTATTTCAAAAGGACTTTTAAACAAATTTGAGGAATGAGGGATATTATTATACACAAAAACTGAATATTTGAGTGCGTGCCCCCAGAATGCGTAAGTCACTCGAACCTTATGTTTAATTTCTTGGCACACTCTTTCAGCACATCCATTTTGCTGAGGGGTGTGTGGTTGACATGGATCCCAGATAATGCCCTCATCAGAAAACAACTTTTTTCATTTCTAAGGTTTAATATTCTAAACCTCGATCAGATCTAATTTTGAAAACACTCTTTGTCTGTGAAGTTATTGATCCTATTTCATGAAGGCATTTACGGAGGACCATGTGAACTTCTTTCTTATTTTTCATAGTATACGCGAACACATAGCGTGAATAATCACATACAAAAATCGCAATATAGGAATCTCCAGTCCTAAAGTTAGAGGGACTTATTGGGCGTAGTAGGTCAGAGTAAAGAGTTGCAAATGGTTTCTCCGCTCTGTGCCTTGTTCGAGTATGAGATCTCCTAACTGTATTAGCTTGGTGACAATCCTCACAATTCATGATTTTATTAGTGACATTAACACTTTTCAGTTCTGGGAGAAACTTCTTAGCTGCTTCTAGATATTGTTTTGATGCATGATTCAAACGTATATGCCACAGAATATCGGAATCTAGCAGTGACCTATAATTCTTATCTAAATTCTCCTTATCAAATTTGGCGATTTTTAAGTCAATCAGGTCTGGCTCCATTGATCTTTTAGTTTGTTGTATTTCAGAGTTCTTTAAATCCGATTCTAAAGGGTCATCCTGATTGTGCTTCTCAGCACTTCTCCCTCCCAGACTTGCAGGGACCCCAGCGGGTTGAACCGCAAGAGGATCTCTCCCTCCCGCTAACTCAAAAGTATGGGGACCACTGGATAAATCGCTCCCTCCCATTAAATCAAATTCTGCGCCTGAAACCGATGAATTAGTGGAGCTGAAAGGCTGATTCTGAGAAGCATTGAACACTAACCCCGACTTTTGGCGTTTAAATTCTAAATTAGCACACTGAACCCTGGTTTGTTTGACAGGAGGAGGAGAAATCACTGGTAATTCAATCCACCAGAGATTATTTTGAAAATACCCAGTTTTGATTACTTTATCTGTGGAGGGTTGGATAAATTCTACCTTATCTTTTGAAAATAAAACATTGAGCCCAGCCTGAGTAACCTTACAAACTGAAAACAAGTTAGTCGATAAGCCCGGAGTGTACAGAACATCCTTCAACATAGACACTTGACCGTTGTTATTCATAAAATTAAGGTCTCCTCGATAGTTTACAGATAAGTCCGCTCCATCATCGCTATTAGCGCATTTAAACACACGAGTCTGAGGCAAACGTTGAAAATTGGTCAGATGTGATTTGTCCGATGTAAGATGTTCTGTGCAACCCGTATCAATAATAGCCTTAAAGTTTCGCTTACCTTCAGAAATTGTGAAGGGAGAACCTTGTCCTTGACGCTCGCTAACATTGATTGTGCTAACGACCTGCTCCTCTCCATCCCCCATCGTAACCCAGACTTGCGCTTTGTCATCCCCTTCACAAGAACCAATAATCGAAAAAGCAGAGTCTGGTTGATTCCTGAATTCCTGAGCCAGCCTTTTCGCTTGACCTAGAGGCATCGTAAAAAGCTTCGGCCTTTTGGAAGCCAACGAGGGCCTGGTAGGGTTTGAGTGCAAGGTTGCTTTGGAAGTTTTAGGGGTTTTAGTTTTAGAAGGAGGAGTTCAGACATTTGTAGGGTTCGGACAGTTGTTTGCAAAATGCTGATCAGAAATACCACAATTAAAACAAATCTTATTGGCTTTAAAGCATGTAGCTCTAGTGTGACCTTTCCGTTTGCAGTAGACACAAAAACCGGATTTCTTCGAAGATGAGTCGGAAAATGTATTCTGTTTTAGGGGAGTAGTGGACACTTTAGGAATCACACCCCATCGCATGTGGTTACCCCTTCCTCTCTGTGACCTACCTCGACCCCTGGAAGAAGCAATTCGACTACGTATCAGACTATAGCTAGACCCACACGAAGACGATTGCTCGCTTCTGAGCTGTTCCTCTAAAAGCATGTCACGAAGCTCATCCAGCGTGAACTTGAAACCATGAAGTTCAGCCCTTTGGTATGTGACAGTCTCGTCGATTGACAGTTCGAAAATCGTCTTAATGTAATCAGGGGTAAGCATATCAGAGTTTATGTTAGCAAGTTTTTGCCTAATTTCATCAACTCTATTCAAGAACTCAATAGCTTTTTCCGTTTTAGGGTCGAAGTGAATTGAATCAAACTCTTGCACTAAACGTTTGAGTTGAAACTTGTTGAGGCAGGGTCGCAGGTATATTGTAACTTTTCCATTATTTCCTTAGGATCCTTCAGATCCTGCACCAAGTCATGGAAATACTGGGAAAGTGACTCAAAAATAAAATACCTGACCTTTTTCCTAGCAATTTCTTTGTCTTTTTCCGAAAAATCACTAGGTGCCGATTCAGAAGGGTCCAGCACAAAAATACACTCTTGAGTTTCAACTTGACCCACAACACTTCTCTTCCAATACTTGAACTGGTCTATCTTGTCAAGTCGTTTCTCTAAGGGCCTTAGCTTGACAGCGTCAATCTTACGTACTCTATATGAACCCGCTTGGACACTAGGATATTGGTGCCTTTCACTGGGACGCACAAAATAATTAGGGTTAGTTTTAGTTAAAGTAGGTATTAGAAATCTCATAAGGAGGAGTGTTACGGTCTTGCTGAATCTGAGCTTCAGAACCTGAACTCATTTCCACTTCCATATTGGGATCTTCAAGAGTCACATTCGGTTGGTTCACTAGAGCTACACCAGGATTTTGAGCAGATAGATTTTCCTGAACATTACTAGTCGGGGATACTAGAGGAATTTTATGATCAGCCTTTTGATTTTGAAAAGAGCAAGACGGGGTAGGGTCTGAGGTTTGGTTAGGTATCACGAGCTGGGACAGCGAGACATACTTGTTGTTCATGTCGGATAACTTAGACTGTAGTAAACCAAAATTTACCTCCATCTGAGACTTAAAGCCCTCCAAGTACCTCACAAAGATGTCGTCAGATGACCTTGCTGCCTTGACCTTGAGCGTCTCCACTTCTGATTCATTTTGAGGAGTGGGACTTCGAAACATGTTCTCTACCGTCCTGGAAGCTGACTCCGATTCAGGGTTTGGAGAGGGAGATAGAGACATTCGATCGTAGAACATGTTTCTGGCGAATTGTCCATCCAACGACACATCATCATCTCCAGGATCAGGCTCGGTTTGTGACATAGTTCGACCTGAAATTTTAATTCATATTACTTATCTGTCCAAGTACCCTTTTTCCGTTTTTTTCTTTTATACATAAAGTCCGATAAATTCTAGGTCAGGCCTAAATTACTATTTTACACCTTAACATCTACCTTGCACTTAATTAGAATTGTGACAACTACACTTAACAGCAAAAAAACCGGCGCACCCTATATTTTGTTATTTTTTCACCTTAGCTTCAATTGGTTAATTTTTTTTTTTTTGCATGTGCCAAGTAAAGTCGGTATCTTATGAGAGAACAGCAAGGAACAGAGTGGCAAATAAAAAATAGCCGTTTGAAAAAATCAGCTTTATTCACAAAACTTCGATGTTTGGACAAAAGTAACAAAACATTCTTCTGTAGTTATCGTGTGAAAAAAAAATTGAAAAATGAATTTTTTTTGGAAAATAAATTTTTTTATTATCGGGTGGTACCTTCCCTTGCTTGTACCACCACCTGTATTCTTCTCGGCATGCTGTTGATCAAATTTGAAACCGTTTCTTGTCTGATGAGGTCGCATTCTGCGACCACCGCTGTCCTGAGGTCTTGGAGGTTTACAGGAGGGTCCGGTCGCCTTCGGATGCACCTCTCTAGCTCGTCCCATAGATGTTCTATGGGATTGAGGTCGGGGCTGCGAGCTGGCCATTGTAGGGTGCGCATGCCTACCTCTTCGAGGTAGTCAGTAACCACGTTTGCTACGTGTGACCGCGCGTTATCGTCCATAAAAATAAAATTATCGCCGGTGTAAGGGGCGAATGGCACTACATAATCTTCCAGGATGTCAGAAATGTACCTCAGTGTGGTTAGACTCCCTCGGGGGTACACATGGAGTTCCATATTCGCCTCTGAAGTGATTCCACCCTAAACCATATCAGGACCTCTCGCGTTAGGCACCCTTATATATATATATATATATATATATATATATATATATATATATATATATATATATATATATACAAGTCAGAAAGATACAACCCGTCCCTTCTATAAAATCAAGGAGCGAGTCTCGGGTTTGAACTGAGATATGTTTATTCCAAATAAATTCGGCATACCTGGTTTCGCACACCTTACCAGTTCAGAAGGAATGGAGTAGATAGGGTCGGTCCCAAATGGAATTTCTGAAAGCATAAGGTTCGAGTGTTTGATGTGAGACCGTGTTTCCGTGATCAAAATTTAGTTGCAATCTACTCTGCGCCTCAACCTTTTTAAAGGTTAAATTCAGTGGGACCTTAGCTCCGAGGGTCTAGCCCAATTCACATACCCTGTTGAGTTACGGCTTTTAAGGAATGCTGGTGGGAATATCAAGATCAGACTCAGACATTCCAGGTACCCTGTATATCGCCAGTTGTTATTCAAAAGTGTCTGTGGTCTGTGGTCAATTCAAAAGTGAATAAAAGTGTGCACACCTAGACCAGCCTTTCCCTGACTCGGGCTAGCGATTCAAACTGCTATCGCGTAACTTGGCGCCTGAATTATCTGTTGGGATCAGAAAAATTCAGACTTCGCGTACCGCGCTGGAGACAGAGAATTTCTACTGGTAACGGACTCGAGCACAGCACTATAAAAATGCGTTCGGCGTCCCGACACGTGCTCGATTACAGATATAAGTCGAAGATAAACCTCTTCCATATCGAAAAATTCAAGATCAATGAAAGAAATCTACAAGGAAATCGATTTTTATTGATTCGGAGTGACTCCCAGTGCCCTGAGGGTAAAAACAATTTTTGACGTAATTATTCGAAAATAAGTCTGAGTTTTTCCCGCGGCCATTTGTTGGGGTCACCCAACTCCAGTGTAGATTTGAACGCCGCCTAGCGGAGAGGGATCACAACATGGTGTCATGACGCACGGTCTCCCACTTCAACACCGAACCTCAAAATTTCTGCGATCTGTTTTCTTCCAGTAGGGCGTCTGGTGGAAATTGGATATTTAATTTTGACGACCACTAAGTGACAAAGTAATAAAGACGGTGCTTATTAACGATATCGTATCGAGTCAGAAAGCCGTCGTAAGTAACAAGTATTAATTCTATAAGTCTAAACACCTAGCGGATATCATTAGATCATAGATTCACACTTACCGCGGGTGGAGTCTTCAAGGTGAATACACAAACAATTACACAATGAGCACAACTTTGATTAAACTGATTTATTAAAGGAAATCATATAAATACTCCTGATTCACGATATTAAGCAAAGATATATTGCGATACACAAAAGGAGATAGCCAACAGGCGAAACGAAAAGCATGAACGAACATAATGGCGACTTCAACAGTGGGAGCCCGAGTAAATCGGGAGGACCAATGACTTGTAGTCTTGGCCTGAAAAGGCCCATGTCCTATCTCCCCTTAGGCTTCCTCATCATTACTTACGTTTATATGTTTATATTTTTATCATCTTATCTTAGCATCCTAGAATGTTGGTTATGAACAATTTTTATTCCTTTTAGAACGGTTCTTTGAACCTTCCCGAATACCTCATAAATGTAAGAATAGTATTCCAATCACTGTTTTTAATATCATTTATATTAATTATAGTATTTTCAAAGCTAAGAAGTCTCGATCTAAAGTATATAGGACATTCACACAGATAATGTTCCATGGTTTCTATGTTTCCACATGCACATCTATTTGATACTCTCGGGTTTATTTTATTTATTTTTGATCTGACAGCGTAATGTCCTGTCAGAGCCCCTATTACCCTTCTTATTTTCAGCCTATTCAGTCCTAGTAGCCAATCTGTACAGGTTGAAATATATTTAGTAGTTCCTGTGTTTTTCGAATGTTTGTATAGATTTACCTTCTCCATAATTTTGGAAGTAACCTTATTCCACATAAAATTGTTTATTTTCGTTTTACACAATTGAAGGGTGATTCCCATAAATGGTTCTGGCCCTATGAATGTGTATTCTGTGCTTCTTTTCGCTAACTCATCAGCTCTTTCGTTACCAAAGTACCCTTTATGCCCTGGAATCCATTTGAGTGAGATCCTATTACCTTTATCAATTAGCTCCTTACTTTGTTTATTAATCTCTTTAATTAGTTTGCTTTTTATTTCTACATTTCCTATAGTTTTAATACCTGACTGGCTGTCTGAATATATTGATATAGTTTTATTTACGGTGTTTCTAGTTATTAATTCTTGTAAACAAAAGTCAATGGCTAGTAGTTCGCTCTGGTAAACCGTTGTGTAGTTGCCCAGAGCGATTGAAGTTTCCGTTTGGAAATGCGGTATCCAAATACCTAGCCCTGTGTTACCGTTGGGTCCTGACATTTTGGACCCATCGGTATAACATATTATATCCGCCTCATCTATTATTTCTGGTCTACGGTCCCAATTTAATCTTGATTTTATAATAGTCTTAATATTTTTGTCAAAGTTAAATTCCTTTTTAATATCATCATACGGAAATTCTGTTTCAGGAATTTCTTTTATCATCTCTTGTATTATTTTGGTATGTCCCTTTCCTCCTAAAGTGCTAGTTAACTGAATTTGATTATTCTTTTTTAATCTTAAAAATCCTCTCATTGCCTCTTGTTTGATCTCCCATTCAAGTGGAAGTACCCCTAGTAATATTGATAATATCAGTGTTGGTGTGCTATAAAAAGCCCCAGAGATAGTCATTAAAATAAGTCTGTCAAGTTTCTTTAATTCATTTAGTTTATTTGTTTTGATGCCAATCCACCACACAATCGCACCATATATATATCTAGGTCTAATTATTGCTGTGTATATCCATTTCAAAGTTCTTGGAGTGAGTCCCCAAGTTTTTCCCACCGCTCCCTTAAGTTGGTTTAATAGTATGATTGTTTTACTTTGTTGTTTATCTATTTGGTATTTCCATTTCAGACCTGTATCAAATTCTACACCTAGATATCTAACTCTATCGCTAATATTTATATCGACATCTTTTATTCTTATTTTAATATTATCCAGTATGTTTCCTAGTGAATATGACAACTGTCGTCTTGTTTGGGTTGATATCCAGTCCCTTACTTGGACACCAATTTCCTAATAGTCTTATAGCCGACTCTAATTCTCTAATTACTTTCAGTAACAGCGACTTGAAACAGAGTGAGTGAAGATAAAAGTGATTCGATATATCGAATCGACCTATAGTCCAGTGTTACCACTCATAGTGACCACGAAACATCATAATAAATTGATACATGACAAAACAGAACATGTACTGATACTGAATTAATCTTTGAAACAATATTAAGATCAATTTACACATTTATGTGTATTAATTATGAGAAATACTGAATATTTTTCCTATTGAATTCATGTACATGGAGTTTACAATAGGACAAGTGTCATAGCTTATTTGTGTCCAGGCTACATGGAATGAAGTTTCATGGATCATGAAAGTGTCTCATTTGGAGACTCTATTTTAGCATACTCAATGTAATTTACGTTTGTGCAAGCGCAGAATAACTGATGAGTTGAAAGCAATGAAATAGGTACGGGACCATCTATAACCTAAACCGCGCATTTGCTGACAATTTCATCAAAATCAGATAGAAACTGAGGAAATTAAGGTCATTTATTTATTTCATTTTTTTGCGTCACATTTAATTTGTTTGACAATCGTCAGCACTTAACAATAAAATGAAAATAATGGTTATAATAATTTAATAAACTCAGATAAAAATGAAGTCGAGACCACTGATGCACCTACACAAACAACTAAGCAAAGATGCTGGCCAAATGCATCCATCCGCCCAATACGGCGGCTTGGCTGCGGCGTCCCGGCCGAGCCCGGACCCGACCCACCATGGCGGCCTCCCGAGGGTGCTCATCCATTTCAGGAAGAGGACTCTTAAACACGATCAAAAGGAGAATCACATCAGGAAGGATGTACCAGGCGAGACCGCCTCCGGGCCAGACCGAGAGCTCCACCGAACCACCAAGCAAACAAAACAGATACACACAGCCAAACACACTATAAATTACTCACACAACTAACAATCATTCATTCGGTTGAAAGATTTTTTGAACTAACAAAGATGTATAAAAAAATTGCATTAATAGGTAATAATTATTATGTACACTACATCTAAGTTAAAAGGAAGAAAAAAAACAACAATGCTCAACAAATTATCACAGTGTGGTCATAACTAGGAGTTAGCTCGATTACTTTCATCTAAATTCCTCGGCTGCTGACATAAAGAACGAACTAATGGCTATAATATAAACTAAATCAAGAGAAATCAAGCGTAAGGGGTGACAATGTCCTATCGTCAAAATTCAATAGAAAAAAATCTGAAACTGTATAGAGTTCCACAGCAATTAATAATTTTTTCGTAGCTCTCTTGAAGGCCGACGGAGTCAATTTCGATATAGAGTCAGGCAGGTGATAAAAAAGTCGCGGACCAACTTGTAGTGGATTCCCAGTCATAGATGCGGAGAGTCTTACGGGAGGAGGACGCAATAATTCTCTACTCCTTGTATTATACGTATGCACATCTGATCCCTTGGTGAAACTTGTTAAACTTTTTTTGAGGAATAACAAACACTGGTGCACGTAGAGGGCAGGCATAGTCAAAGAACCAAGTCGGAGAAAGAAGCCTCTACAGCACTCACGGCCACCAAGGCCGAAAATAACACGAATTCCTCGTTTTTGCTGTTTGAAAACTGCCTCACTCTGAGAAGAGTTGCCCCTTAAGAGAATACAATAATCAAGCCTGCTCAAAAAACTGGCAAAGAATACAGTTCTAATAATATCAAATGAAACTGAGCACTTCAATCGACGTAACATAAAGTTACAAGACGTCATCTCAGCTAATAAATGCTCAACATGAGCCGCCCAAGAAAGTCGGTTGTCAATAGTCAACCCCAGAAAACCAACTCTCTGATGACAACCACCACCGAGACTGAAAGTCAGCTCCTGTGTCTTTTCATGGTTGAGAATAGTTCTGCGCCATGTACAGATTGAAAAGCCAAATCATTAATGAAAATAATGAACAAACAAGTATTTCACAAAGGCGCGTGCGCAGTAGCTACCTATTAATGATACAATCGTGTTGAAATTGATATGAGGTAATTAAGGCTAAAGGGGGACGGGTGTCTAATGCGATTCTCAGATAACCGATGGAGCTAGCGTCGAATGAAACTTTATCGGGCAAATCTCCACTTGAGTACACATTGTTTTTAAATCTGGCTTCAGAATCATTACCAGGACGAGTAAACCTATCGAGCGATCATATAACATTGTTTTAACAAAATTTTGTTGTTTAAATTTTGACTTATAATTTTAATTGCTAATTTAATTTTTTTTTTTATTAAAAAAAAATTGCTAATATCCCGTGTTTGGAAACATTTCAAGTGTATGTTGGCATAGGCATGAAATTTTAATTCTGAAAATCAGTGGCCCCATGTGAGAATTGGAAGCGAAAAACGTGGTTCCAGGAAAACTAGAGTGTATTTGATGGGCGCGTGCCTTGGCGACGCACGGCAACTGCCCTCATCCGCGCGCGCGTACGAACCCGCTTACCGAGACGTCTCTCGAACATTTATACTTACTGCTTCTTCCACTTTTATCAAAGTATACTTTATCAAAGTTTTACGCTGGTTACACATTGGGTGGTTTCTGCCGCGGTGGCAATTTCGCCGTCGCCGCCCGAGAAAAAATCTGCTTGCTTACACACTGGGCTGTCAAAACACCGTCAATCAGTCGACGGCGTGTCATGGATGGATGGATGTCATTTAAGCTGTGGTGATCCCGCGGGCTTGGGTTGTAGTTGACTTTTCATTATATGTGTACACAGGCCCAATTACACGGCAACAACACCGCCAAATGTGTAGACTCGCATTTGGTCACGTACGCCACTGCGAGCCTGAAGGCAGCAGAAAAACAGCCCGCCGCAGTGGCAGTGGGCGGCTGCACATTGACCGCAAACGGCAAAACGACCGCGCGGCATTTCTGCCGCCCAGTGTGTAAGCTTCCATTTAAATCTTCAGACAACTGCTCGAACGGCGGCGACGGTGAAATTGCCGCCGCGGCAGAAACCGCCCAATGTGTATCCAGCGTTAGGTGGGGTTTTATTTTCATTTGTTATAGGAACGTCCATGGTAATAATTAGTTTGTATAGTTAGAACCTTTGTATTCGTGCGAAAACACCTAATTTTTGTCTACTTGCTGCACGAATACAAAGATGAGTGAGGGAGCAAAATTGAATTCTAGTTATTTTTGGTGTTTACCACATAAGTGAAGGGTCTAGATATCAAAATCTAATCAAAACCGAGAATTTGATTAACTTATGATAATTTCAAAGTAGGATAATGGACTAAATTTAAAAATTTGTCACAAATCAGCCGAATCCAGCCTTGAAAACCTTCTTTTTTTTCAATGTTTGTATTTTCAAAATCCACTTGGAGTGCACTTGGAGTGCTCCAACACTCTGGGGGCCCAGGCAAGCACCAGTCAGTGCTAAACATCTGAAACGTTAGAAGACCATAGTAAACTAAGTGCTTGTCTTTTTTTAATGGTTGTTATTCATTAAAACCCCGCTTCCTGTTAGGTATCAATTAGTCAGCTTATATTCACAATACTTCATACTTAGGTACTATAATTATGTTCCTACCTACTTGAGTTTCATAAAACTGCGACAAATGCTTAAAATCAAAAATCATAGTTTGGATAGCAGAATATTATTTAGAACTAGATTTTTGCCATAAAATTGATGGCTAACTATTTCTTTGCGCACAAATAAAACAAAAATTTTCTCATACGATTGTGCTGCATGACTGGAAACGTTTTTCTCCAAAATCAAAATTTCCATACACGTTTCCAATCAGACCATTCAAAAAAATGTCCTTCCGTGTCTTTCAGTCCTTGTGTCCACAAATTATTGCAATCCACTTATTCATTCGTTTTAATGAAATGTTCAGGGAATGTGCGGGTTAGGCTAGATGGCCCTCTATGTTTTCACCATTCACAAATCACTCCGTGACACAAATGTAAAATCCATCAATTATAATTTTCTCACAGTCTATTTGTGTGATCTCGCATGAATTCCTAACTTTCCATCTAAGATTAGGCACCTGCCTAAAACATTCGAATGATCTATACATTCATATATCTGAAGTGTACAAAACATTTATGTGCCACACCCAACAAGGTAGATGGTTTTACAGTGATTGCAGTTTGTCCCTATAAGAGATCAAAGGTGGCATTGAGAATTGATTTTCAACCGTAGACAAATGCCTCTTTGTGCACGATTCACTTTATTTCAGGGCCTCGAATTACATCGTAAATAACTTTCTCCACATGACTAAGAACTGGTACTCAGGGAAACGCAGGTCTTCACTTGAGAGTATGTATTGCGAATTCACGTTTTATCTAATTCAGTGTTGTATTCTGTTGATAATAAACCTTGATTATTTTTTAAAGTCTTTAAGTATTTTTTCAAGTTTTTTAAGTGTTATTAGTATTCTGAGAACTTGTTTTCAGGATTGTGGGCAAGAGATGGTAACTCTCAACCAATGTACGCAAGATTAATGTTATTCATTTTAATGCCCAATATACGTGAGTATTACAAATGTTACATTTTGTCATAAAATGAGCATTAATCTCACTGTTCGTTGTTAGAAGCGTTGCAAATTAATACACAGAGGATCAGTATTGTTTCTGGAGATATTATTTCTGTACTATCCGATAGCCATTCAAAGTATACCACAAACCTATTGATAGATTATGAGAAGAACCCTCAGGCTTTGAAGAAAATTGTTAACCGTTTCCGGCCCATACCTATGTCATTTTTAACCATGTTTCATAAAAATTGATTCAATTGATTTGTTACAGCCCAAAAATATTTGATACCTCTGACAGAGTTCGAACTCGTGTCCTTAATACTAAGGGAAGTTTTCCCATTTGTTGCAACACTCCAAGGGGTGGAGCTATGAGGCCGATCAATCAAACCTCTTCGACTTTGGGTTGTTTTTCTTGATCACAACACTTCCCCGGAGTCAAATACCAACCGTCTCCGCTGGTTTGAGGTCGGACGAACGACGAAGTGTAACTGCAGGCCGCAGGCGCAGCAGATACTCGCTGGAAGACATCCACAAGTCGAGCGAGGTCGTTGTCACAGAGTGTTTTGACTCAAGTGAGTGAGGAAATGAAAGATGCTACGTCAAAAAATGTGATGCCTTTTGGCTCAAGAGGGATTTAATTAGTAATTGTTTCGTATTATTTCGGGTCTTTACTGACTGCACTAACTGTTACAGCCCAAAAATATTTGATACCTCTGACTGAGTTCGAACTCGTGTCCTTACTACTGAGGGGAACTTTTCCTTTAGTTGCAACACTCTAATGGGTTGAGCTATGAGGCCGATTAATCAAACCTCTTAGACTGTGGGTTAATTTCCTCGATCATAACATAATGACTAAAGCTCCAGGCGGCGATGGATGGCAGGCTGATGGATTTAATTCTGCCAAGTTTTTTTTTTTCCAAATATAATTTTACAAATAACTGGATTCTGCAGCTTAGCTAGAGCTATCTGTCAGGGGTAGCACGTGTACTACTGTACAAAATTCGATTAAAACTATGCTAAAACCTATTGCTATATTTCTCCTTTATTGGGAGAAACAACAGGTCATGGATAGACCTGCATATATATCTTTTCGTTTGGACCGCAATAACTTTATCCTAATTAGTAGGGGAAGGTAGGTACCTTTTAAGACAAGTTTGTTGACCTCAATTTGTGAATCATGGGGAATTAAATGGTAACATCTGGCAATGTAGCAAATAACTACATCTACTTACGAGGTCCTGGGTTTTTCGGATCTAGTCGGTTATGAGTCAGTGAACTTTGCAGGCCTTCCACCGTGTCTAACTAATCTGAATTTTCGCTAAGGGATTGGCTACTTGATGTTATGTACCTATTTTTGAGATAACAGGTCAGCGAGCATCTAGACCACTAATCTAAGCAAATTTAACTGATCTTGAGTAAAATCTCTCCAGAAGTGGTTGTAGAGGACCTGTCAATAGTTTTGACTAGTCAGACAGACTAGTGGTCTACGTAATATCAAACAGTAAATTCCCTGTGAAAATTCAGGTCAGCTGGACACGACGGGCAGCCTGGCGGGACGATAACGGAAAAGGTCCGAGTAGAACAGCCCCTCCAAAATTGGCTGGCTCAGAGGCAACCGACTAGATCCGATTTTTCTTTAAATTTTCTTGACGTGTGAAAAAATCCATTTTTTTTTTTTTTTTTTTTTTTTTTTACGATTCTTGTCCCAAGGAACAAACTAGTTGTGTACCATAGGACAGATGATTGTACTTTGGGGCTGTACGGATATCTATTACTCATAAGTAGGTGATAGGTACTGATTAGATTAGTGGATAACATGGACTCCTTGTCCTATTTATTTCGTCTCCCTGTTTCCAAATAATATATAACATTACATGGTGTCAGGTGTTTATTACGTGCGTACCTCGGTGATAGTAATTAATTTGAAAGTGAAATTACTACACCAGCAGTTAAGGACCCGTTGTAGCTAGCCCCTGAAAACATCGAAACTACCCTAGCGCTGCCGCTGTTACGGTTGTGCGGAAATATGAGAAACATCTCAACCCGAAATGTGTGCTCACCACACACATTCTATCTCGGTGCAGGCGACCTAGCTACTTATACCTGAGCTAGGTACCGTAATTAGGATCACAATAGCACAATGATCCTACATGTCTGACGTCAGGACGAGTGAACTCCAGGAGTAGGTTTTAGCTGAGAGTCACTCACAACATTACTTATAGCCAAACGTAGTGAAGCTGTATTTAGAATTGATTGAAATACGAGTAGGTATGCAAGAGAAATATCAATTTGTACAAACTTCAGGGTTCGATTGTAGAGCTCAATACTGAACGAAAGTTCCTCAAACATTTTCGTTAATTATTTTCCATAATGAACCTTTGTAATTGACCAAGAAACAAATGTTGTTCGAAACCTTGCCTCTATTTTTGGGAACGAAACTTCTCTCAGCTCCTGCACTAGCAGTGAGGCTGCATTTAGAACTGATAGATATAGGTAGGTAAGTATGCAAGGCTAACGGCTAACAAGTTTTATTTTTAAAAAACCTCGTGTTTAGAGTCGTTTATGTTTTTCGACTCTCCGAATATATAATGGAATCAATCAACACAAAGGTTATTGCAGGGTTTATTAGCATAATAAATTAGTTAGTACATTTGAAAAATAAAGAAATAAATCCATTATTAGTTTAAACTAAATATATACATACCTATAAACACGAGAATAAATATATTCATTGAGCAACTAAATAATAATTCATGAATTATGACGTAAAATCTGAATCTGCTAAAAAAAATGGGGGGGGGGGGGGGGGTTCCTATTTGAAATACTGAAGTTAGTGTCCTGTGAAATTCCTCACAAAAAATATGTAATGAATCGCGTTGGGCCTATTTTTTATGCAATTAAATAAGGAAATCGGGAAGGTGGACCATTCATTACTTCTGAAATAGGTACCCACTGTGCGCCGTCCGCTGTTATTGAGATTTGATTTAAATTTAAGATTAGGATAATGTATAATTACAGTGTTTAATAATTTATTATAGATAAGTGCTCTGCGTAGGAGGGCAATCCATACAGAAATATAAGCCTTTTTGTAATAATTTGCAGCATTTTTTAAAACGAGTTAGGTGCCTAATAAATAATAAACTTGACAATAATAGTTATATAATACCTGCTTGAAAACATTATAGTCAACAATAGCCGAGAAAAAATTGATTTTACTTAAATCGAAAATCGAGAAGTGGGTCGCATTTAAGCGCTCACGTAATTCAAATTGAATAGGTACCATAATTTCCTATCTAGGTTTCTAAGCAACGTCAATATAATCTAATATATTGAAGTAGGTAATGAAATTGTAAATTAATAGTCTTACAATATTCACAGAAACGTCAAGTGGTCTCAACTTGGTCCTCTATTCTGCATCACCTTTGAGAGAACTCCACTTCTCATAGTATTGCTTTTAAAAGCTGGTTGGAAATTATAATTTGTAATATATGTAGGTAGTTATCAGCTAAGTAGGTACTTTGGTCCCTAAGCCAGGAAGTTCTTGAGGGTTACAAGATTCGGAGACATTACATTTTCATCTTCCTTTAGTATGTGCGGAGCTATGCATTTCGAGTGGAAAAAAGAACCTCCGCTCTTCATCAGGACACATATAAGTAAATGATGGGGTCAGTAAAATGTACACAGATGTAATCCAGGGGTCTTAAGAAACACATAAAAATATGTGTTGGGCTCATAGTTAAGTCAATGTCATATTCTCCCTTTCCTCATTGGTTTTGGGATATGTTATGGTGATCACTTGGGAAACACTTAAACACCTAAATATGTGAGCTAGGTACTAATAATGTTTAAAAGTATATGATAACTATTACGCATCCGAACACCTCTGAGGAGGGGGACAATATTACATTAAATTCTAAAAGTGACCAACACACATATTAATGTGTTTCCCAAGTGCCGCTAATGTATTTGATTAGGTACCATTACATATCCCAAAACCATTGAGGAAAGGGAGAATATTCTGTCAAAACTATTCTGTCAATATTCTGTCATGTTTGACATGATGAAATAAGCAAGTGTGAAATCATCAAGAAATCGTAAGACGATAACATTCTTGTACCTACTGAGATTTATCCTAAATAGCTGATACTCTGGATATTTACCTACCTTATTTAACTGAAAATGTCACCTTTCCATAATCTGGTCAACGAATTGCTTTATTCCCATAAAACGTGTTGACTAAAAACGATAATGGGGACCATATCCTCGACTCTGTAAATAATTCCGGCCGAATCCCTAGCATAATGAACAGTTTACGAAGAATCTTCCTCTTCGTGTACCATGCCCATCGTAAAAGCCATTCATTCTTCTGACGGCTCTCTAATTATGATAGCGTTAGGTAGGGTTTGTTGCTTCTAGGTGAACGGTAGGTACCTACCTACCTGTGTTACTCACCACTATTTCGACCGGGAGCAAATGACTCACAAGTACCTGTTGGAAAACTGATGAACTATTTCGCACCCCTCGACCCCCTCAAAGCCATAACGTCAGAAATTTCAGAAACTTGAAAATTCGGCTTCATCTCAACTTGTAAAATTAACTCATGAAAAACACAATCCCTTAGCTATTTTTCGATCAGATTGAAAACAAAGGATATAATCTACCAAAACGCAACAGCCTAAGTGCAAGTTTTTTCTTACTATTTCAGAAATTTTGAGAATGCCGGAAGTCTTGAATAAATACTACACTACTCCTTTCGGCTATCTCTCTGAAAGCACTTTGTACACCGAAACTATTTTTGTTGATGAGTCCCCACTGGAGTTTACTAAAATACATACTGGGTCACTTAGAGGTGAGTGCATTACTTGTAGAAGCCCTACCTATCTAGTCATCCTAAATTGAATGTAGCATACATTTCTGTGAGCCTTGGAAAGTGTTAGTGATGATTTAGGATATAGGAAAGTCATTTTTATAGTAGATGTAAATCATTCAGTAGGTTTTTTTGTGTTTACTGCTTTATTCGGCTTTACTGCTCCTGAATCTACCGATGTAGTGAATATGTACATTGTTTGCGATCTCGGGAGATGAATAGAGAAGTTTTTCCAAAATCAAAATTTCCACTCGTATTTCAGCAAATTAGAAAAAAATAAAGCTAGGTACTGCAATGTCTACAACAAATTGGAAAATGAAATTTTCCAAAATTTTGTCCTTGAAAATTAGTTTTGAGGCATTCTCAAACGATCACTGGATTTTGATACTTATTCATAGACATATAAATATGAGTTTTTAGGGGTAAAACTTGTTGGTTTAAGTGTAAAACGCGGATAAAACAAAGTTGCAAGTATTACCAATTGGTTTAGCATCAAAAATCGCATATACTAAACCTATCCCAAACTTATTGATTGATTACACTGTCCAAAAAAAAAAAAGCAAAGTCGTTTCCTCACGAAACTGGTATTATTGGTCCTGGAGGTTTTCGAGAGTGCTGAATCCGAATCTGAAGCACGTTTTTCACGTAAACATCTAGTTTTTGATGTAGGCACCTGCATTTTTAGAAAGATCTCTAAAACTCCAGGATAATTATTTGTTCAATTAAAAATGAACGCTGAACGCGCCTATACGACATATGATGGGTCTGAAATGCCTTCTTAACGTGTCTTTTGCCTAAAAACTGCCACAAAATGTGGTTGTTAATCGATTTTGACGATTTTTCTACTGTTTTTGATAGTTTTTGTACAAATTACACCACTTGGCGACCTGAAAAAAGTTGTGCTGTTACTTGGACGGTTTCTGCGTCGAATGAAACCATCAGCAGCTCTGGAGATGTTACAATTGATTTTGTGGCGATTTTCCAACTACCAAAAAACGTGTACCTACCTTGTCAGTTTTTTGATAACTTATTTTTCTCGTTACCTATATTCCCAAAAAACTTATTTTTCGGTAGGCAGTTGAAAAATCGCAAAAAATCAAATATCACACCTCCAGAGCTGCTGGTGGCCCCATTCGACGCAGAAATAGTCCTAGTACCTAATAGAACAATTTTTTTCAGGTCACCAAGTGGTGGAAGTTGTACAAAAGCTATCAAAAAACTGTAGAAAATTCGTCAAAAATTTGTGAAAAATCAAGCTTTTTGGCAGTTTTGAGGCAAAAGACACGTTAAGGAGGCATTTCAGGCCCATCATATGCGGGCCCGGCGTGTTAAATTTCCAGCAATAATATTATCTTTTAATTAAACACAATTTATCCTGGAATTTTAGAGACTTTTTTTTTTTTTTTTCAAAAATTCAGATGCCGAACTTCAAAAACTAGACGTTTGCGTGAAAAACGGGCTTCGGATTCGGCACCCTCTAAAACCCCCAGGACCAGTACCAGTTTTGTGAGGGCACTTTTTTAAAGAGATCCGATAACAAGTACAATACCTACATTTTATTGTACAATGTATGGTATTAGCTTGATATTCGATGATCTATCGACACCGAAACCTCGTCCGCTCATTATCAGTACCTACGTGTTGGGAAGCAGTCTACGTTGCAGCATATAGAGTTTTTGCTTTCCATGGTGACTCATTAAAAAATAATGCGGTCAAAAGTGCTAGGCACATAGAACAATTATTATTTTTACCTAAGCATTTTCTATAAAACCATGTTTACCTCCTGTACTGAAATGGAACCTATTATGCATATATATCAATGTATTCTAATAGATTTTCTTTGTGCAATATTTTATCAACATTTTAATGATGTTTTCCAATATATTCTCTTGCTATATTCTCTTGCACTTATAATTTAAATGAGTATTTATGTATCCCTCACACAATAATGGTTGTAGGTATACCTATCACACACAGTCAGATCAGAAGAATAAATAACAACTGACTATACAATAGTTGCCATTTTGCTATTTATCTTTTGTAAAACAAAAACGCATACATATTTGACATAACTGATTAAAAGGCACAAATAACGCTTCAGTTCAATTCTGCTACTTAAACCTAATATGTGTAGGTACTTAACTAATCAATGTACAGCTCAAAATAATTATTTATTGGGTTTATCGACTCATTGAGATTCACAGCCATGAGGAATTAACAGAACCATAATTTAAGTAGAACAAGACAATGTAAAGTAGTGTATATTTCTAGAACTTAATACCATATGGGAAAATAATATATTAGGTATGTTACATAGGCAGGAAATATTTTGAACAGTAACTACTCGGTACCTACTGGGAACTTTTTGTTCTTGAAAAAAAAAAAATAAATAAATAAATATAAAAAATAAAGACAACAAAACAATGTCTATAAACAAATAATGTTTATAATTTTGGACATTTACATAGCTATTTGTCGTCGATTACTACTAGATAGCTCAACCACGAGCTCAATGATGACCAACATTACTGGTCCCATTGAAATGACTAGCAGTTTTTTGAAAAACCCTCAAAACAATTTAAGAAACAAAAGGAAATTTTTTAATGAACACACCTGTTACTCGTTAAAATATTTATTACTCTCTGCTGCAGCCCTTAATAATTTGTTGTTGTTTCAATTTTGTCTTTGAAACAAGTACAAAGTTCACTTCGGATAAAAGAGACTGACAGCTTATTCCTCTCGCCACTCCGAATGTATTTCATGACACTAATTAGGTATTCTTTTTACGCCTACGTCATTTCTACTCCTATTATTATTAAATACTATGGATTAAAAATATATGTTAGAGTATTTTCTCCTCACTCCTCACTGCATTCGTGGGAAGGCTGATTTAAAAATCGCTTCAGTTCTCCCAATTAATGTTACAATTTATCAGGAGCTATTTTATTAAAATTATTTCCATAAAGTTTGCTTCCTCAGGAGAGGGGGGTTTGTTTTTTTAAGGTTGAAACAACTTACCTGCTATTGAAAAAAAAAAAAATTGTTGAAGGGAAACCATTTGGCTAAATAATCAATAGCTCTTTAATATGCCTTTTAGCTCAACTCCTAAACATTTCCTTCAATCCCGAAGAAATATTGGGTTTTTTCAGCACTGCATATACAGTCTTCCCATTAAATTCATCTTGCAAACGTTTCTCCAACGAGTTACGAATGAAAAGCCAACATAATTATCTACATTTCTTCCATCATGATTGATCATTTCCCATACAATCGGGGGTGGGGTCTCAAGGCCTACATCCATATTCAATAAAATATTTTCTGATTCTATTCCAATGTAATAAAACACAATCTACAGCCAGATAAATAGTCAACCGAGTGGGAACATTTTTTTATCAGCTGACATTTCATTTAATCTAAAGTCATTTAGATTAAAATGTTTTTCTTAAAAACTTGAAAATTCTGAAAATAACTTCAATAAAAAATGTTCAACGTCAAAGGATATTATTTAGAAGGAATGTTTTGCACAGTTTTGCAAAATATTAGGTGCCACTCTAATATGCGCCTGACATCCCGTTTTCTTCTCTAATACGCGACTGACATCTTTTCTTTTCTAATATGCGCGCTACTTTATCAAATTTGTGTCAGACTAGAAATATAAATAAGGGATGATTTGTGGTGATACCCATGAAGTCAACTCGAAGGTACCACCAAACCTCCAGCACTGATCGGGTGGGGATGGGTGACTGTCCTATGGCAAAACACTCCTCATCCACCACCTTCACTGATGCTGGCGATCCGACGGGACAAAGGAGACTGACCAACACTTAGGTATCGTGACCCACACTCGTGGGTTTCAGCGAGTAGGATGACATCATCAGCAAAAGCCGATACACCTACTCACACCCCAGGGGTGATATCAAACTCTATTTCAGCTGCCAGTTTACCCAATGCCGTATCCATGATCAAGTTGAAGAGGAGAGGCGTCAGAGGATCCCCCTGGCATACTCCCCACCCAATGACAACATCCCCTGACATCTTGCCTCGTGCCTCGAGGACTGTCACGCCTTCATGGTACAGACAGGCAACATACTCAATTAATGAAGCAGGTGCCCCGACACCACGAATACAATCGGTCAGGGCAAAATAGCTTACAGTGTTAAAAGCCTTAGCGACGTCCAGAGTGGCAAGATAGAGCTGCCGTTTCTCGATACGGGCCAGTGAAATGACGTTTGGAGAACTGTTAGTTTCTCCGCTGTGCCATCCACTGGCCAAAACGCTCTCTGGACGTCACCGATGGCGCCAGCCACTTGGAAGTGAGATACCAGAATCTTTTGAAAGTGGCCGAAAACTACCGACGATATTGAAATTGGGCGGTAGCCTCCAGGCCCACTTGCTCCTTTCTTCGGGATGAAGATAGTCCGGGCACGGGTCAACGCTTTTGGAGGTCTTCCTGACAGAAGTAACAGGTTGAGGATGAGCAGCTTTACATTTTTCGGGGCTTTATTCCAGCATCAAGCAGAAATACCATCAGGTCCAGCAGACGTGGAGTTCTTGACATGGCACTTATGTGTCTCGTCATGTAGCACTGGTGCGCACATAATGCAGTGTAAGGAATCCATGGTTTGAGTCCACAACGTAAAATGTGAGTGGAAATTTTATCACTGTAAAAAACAACAGCCGTTTGGTTTTAGTAGTGCTCACAACTTTTAAATCCCTTGATAGTGAAAACAGTGCTTCAGCTACCAATGGGTAAACTGGGGGAGCAATAATTTATGAGATTAAATTTTGCATTTAGGTACCAATACTTCACTAGTAGGTACATCCGCACGGACAAAAGTTAATAAAAAGACTTTATAAAAAAAGCCTTTCTGTCCTTAATTTTTTTGACATTTTATGTCTTTAGTTTGGCACATAAACGAAAAAAGCGTTAAGAAAAAGCGTTATGGTTGTCTTTCTGGTGATTTCCGCTTAAAACCGAGTCGTTGCTAGGGAAATGGTACTTCGTCGTTTTTCATCCCACAAAATTCGTTGACCATTCGTTCGAAAGCTCTCGATCTATCCAACCATATTATGTGAACTACTGCGAAGTGCGTGGCCAACAAGCTGAGTTATGACCATGGTTATTTGAATAATTGTGTACACTCAGGTGATCATCTCAATAATTGATATTGTGAACATGATTGCAACCGCTTGTTAATTTCTGATGATTTCATTGAGCTGGTGTTTTGATGATTTTATTCATAGCAGGTTATCCGAATATTGTGAGAACGGTTTGATTTGTGAAGCAGTGGTTTAAGCATTTTAATAGGTAATTTCTATACTTTACACTCTAGGAAGCTGTAATTTCGTAGGTATGTAGCCTCTTTAGGACATTTACTTGATGCCCATGGTCCGGATCAGATGAGTGGCTCTTAAAGCTAATTTCTATGCTTTACACTCTAGGAAGCTGTAATTTCGTATGTAGTCTCTTTGGGACATTTACTTGACGATGCCCAGGGTCCGGATCAGCTGAGTGGCTCTTAGAGCTTGCATACGAGTCTGCAACTAACGACATAAAATGTCCCAATGTGTTGCAGACTCGTATGCAAGCGTTTTCTCTCAACTCAGTTCCTCAGTCTTTAAATATGTAATATGAAATTTTGGTTGACAACGAAATTTACATTAAGTTCTCCTCAAAAAAAATCTTTTTTTTTTTTTTTTTTTTTAAATTAAACTCCAACATTTTTCCCCAGGAACTGGTGCTTCTTCAGGAAGATGAAAATTCAAAAGTGTAAAGTACCTATCTACTTACTTATAGTTTTCTTTTTTTTTTTTTTTTTTGTGTGTGACAAAAATCGAATTTAAAGTTTAATTAAAAGAACCATTTTAAGGACAGAAAAGCCCTTTTTATAAAGTCTTGTTTTAATCTGAACTGTTCGCATAAAGAAACGTTATAATAGTTAAATAAACTCGATTTTGCAACGTTACAATACATACCATTGGATCTATATCACCTGATAATTCCAATATCGGCATTACATCAGCAGATATTCACAAGGCATTTTTTTTTTTTTTTTTTTTTATTCCAGTACCACTACCTAGCAATTTTTGATTGAATTTACAGCTTGATCGGCTAATCAATAAATCCGCTAGCAGGACATTAGAAATCGCATTTAGAAATCCGAATATGTGTTAGATGCTCAAGCCCTTGGGGAAAACGAACCGTTCAACGTACAGCGTTGCAAGTGGTTTTAATCGATTCTTTGGGATCATATTTATCATTGACGAGCAAAAAATCATTACTGTTACCATGAAAGTTTTGAGATCTCGATTTTTGAATGTTTAGCCCTTCAATGCTATCCTTTAGGGTTGACAGAAATTGACACCGAGCTTATAGGACCATCTGGAACCCTAATGCGATTTGTAACGCAAGTTTCATGAAGTTTGGTCCATTAATTTTGGAGAAAAGCCGTGGATGGCGGACGGACGGATTATTTCATTATTCACTTTTTAGATTCTACGCATCTTGAAACGTGAACCAAAAAATTTTCATGGGGGTTACATTTTTTTTTCTTGGTCGATTACAACAAAGATTCATTTTTGCAAATAATAAACCAAAATTAGTGAACTATTTGGTATGAACCCCATATCCCCACCTCCATGCACGATAATGAGACCTCTTTCCTAAACGGTTCAATCGTTCTATGCCCCGAGTTTTTTTGAGGACTGCCAACACCTGGAAAGTGTGCGCCTCATTGACATAATAAACGATGTTTCTTTCTTCCGAGCGAAATCACTTTATGGTTTGTAAGTATCTGGTACGCCTAGCAGCGATGTCAGTCCGTTCAATTAGTAACTTCGGTTTGACTGACAGGTCTTCCATTTGAATCCACAAATCTTAATTTGTAGCCGGAGCATCGGTGGGACTCCTTTCCACAGTCGACAACTCCATCCTCCTTCAAAGCTTCCAGCACTTTTTCGACGGTTGGTAACTCCTTTCTAACCAAATAGAGGCACTTAACGAATCAGTGTCGTTGGGTAGGGTTTCTTTCTTGTTGGAGTGATGAAGGAAGTCTGGCCAGTCGTATCCATCATTCGCCTGCCTTCACGCCTTCACTTATAATCGAACTAACTGTTCTACCAGAAATTCTCTTCGCATCGCTCGTCAAATGACAAATATTCACCTTAAAATGCTCTTCAGTTTTCTTTCGGGAGAAGTACTCGGCGACATTGTAAACATCTCCCGAGCTTGCCGCTGAAGTGTTTTCCCAAAGTGAAAAGACGAAGAATGTCCTGTTTTAAGGGTGTTGTTCAAACAAAGAGAGAAATTAAGTAAGATAAATATAACTAGCGAAATAAAAGTAAGAAAACGGTAAAATAATAAAAGAAGAATGAATCACAGGAAGCAGAAAACAGTTGTCTCGAAATTATACGAAAACTCGAAATAGCTATCGCGTATTCACCGAAAGAAGTGCAGCCAACCCTCAAATGCGAAATTTCTCTTCGCAGTAATTTTACCTAATAGGATTGTCTTCCAAAAGTTGCTTCAACGAGTGGTTCACTTTTCTACCGCATAGGGCAGTACGTTGATCAATCTCGGACATTTTTTCTTGTGTCTTTAGCGGCTCTTTCTTCATTAGATTTCGCCTCCTGTTCGGCTTGGACTTCTTTACTACTTACTTCAGTTGATTTTTTTCACACCAATTTTGGACAGAAACTGAAAAATATATACAAATAACATTGGTTAACTTGCACGTTGTTACTCCAGTCGGGTTGGATCCAACCCGAAACAAGAGAACTCACTAGAAGATGGAAAAAATGTTCAAGATTCACTTACCCTGGAGATGCGGATGAGTTGAAACCTTCCACAAGACTGCGTGAAAGGGATCCTGCGTCTCCAAGCGTTTCCAACAAGATTGGGAGTTAGGGGGTCAAAAGTACACCACCTGGGTCGAATCCGAGGGTTAAATATATATTCATACTTCAAACGTGTTCAACCGTTGGGCACTGCACCATTAATTTCTAATAGTTCACCAATTTGAGGACACAAGGAAAACATCTATTTTGTCCGAAAGATCATTATTTTACTAAAAGGATTATTTAGGATATGTAACTATTTTTATTTTATTTTTGAGATGAGATCTTCTTACCTATCTATCCAAATTACCTATCTATTCGCATCATTCTGACCTATTACGGAGGTACATTTATTATACGGAGGTCTATTATTATACGGAGGCCCATATTCGTGTTGTTTTCCTTGTGTGAAAACAAGATGGCGTACCTAGTAATAAGCGTTCGAGGTGTCGGTGTAGATGTAGACAGATCGTTGAGTTTAGTTTAACGTCGTAACTGAATTAGACCACAATAACCAATTAGTTAGTCGGCAAACATTACCCAAACACCTGGTCCACATCACTCTTTGGGAAGAGTAAATAAAGTGGCACCTTTACCCATATATACCTAGGTAGGTACTGAATATTACTGGATAAAAATGGTGAAAAAAATTGTTGAAAGAGCTTTATTAAGGTGTCAGAAACGAATTGAAGAGGATTGACCACGAAATTACTTATCTTCTCATAGGTGCTAATTTACTAGTTACAGCTGTTTTCGTCAAAATAGTAGTTATATCCAGCTTTTTTCTTTTCTTTTTTTCCAATGTTTTGGATACTTACTTGGAAAATACTTCATCCATTCTATTTTACTTTTCACTTTCAGCAAAATCTGGGGAATATTATAAATATGAAGGTAATGCCATTATACAAATAACAAGCTATACGGCTAATGCTGTCTCACAATACTCATTCGAGAAAATATACAGCCAAAATTTTGGTCTTCCATTGAGAGCAGTGATAATTTCCGTCAATTACATCAATGCCTTCACAAAAAATACGTTCACTGTAGATCTTTTAGTAGAATTCCATCCTTCTGGGTTTTGTTCCGCAGTCATCAAAGTAAGATTATAACTATAGTTGTGATTATTATTTGATTTGATTAAGAACATTATACTAACCTGGACCTTAATGCGATTAATAATTAAGTAATTATCGAACTGTAGTCGCTACAGTTGCAGCGGGTATAGTTAGTTAACCTATCTTCTGTGATATCTGTGTTTTTCATAGACTCTAAAAGAGCTGGACCGAATTCGAAGCTGGTTATCCTCCTCGAAGCTGGGTCCTCCATTTCAAATTTATGATTCATAGGTTGAATAGCAAAGAACATAGTTCCGAATCTCTCTCAGCTGATCTGGGTGGCTCTGGACTTCATGATCAGTTTCTAGACGTCCCAAGAGGTCTGAATTTGAAATTTCAGCTTTCATAGGTCGAATAGCAAAGAAATTTGCTCAGGAATTCACTCAGTTGATCCGGGGATCTTCAAACATTACGATTCGTTTATAGATGTCTCAAGAGTTCTCCATTCCAAATTTCAGCTCCGTAGGTTGAATAGCAGTGAACATAGCTCTGAATCTCACTCAACAGAAGTGGATGACTCTAGACTTCATGATTCGTTTATAGACGTCCCAAGAGGCCACCATTTCAAATTTAGGTTCAAAGATTGGACACATAACATAGTTACGGATCTCACTCATCTGATCGGTGGGGGGGGGGGGGGGGGGGGGGGCTGTAGACTCCATGGTTTGTGTCTAGACTCCCAAGTTTTCCATTTCGAATTTCAGGTTCATAGGTTGAATAACAAAGAAATTAGATCCGCCACACCACTACTTTAGTCTTGTTTTTTCGTTACAATATTACGTAACGAAAATATTGTTCCACGCTAAAACATTATTCAAGGCCTTTCCACCCGTAAAAAAGGCTTCAATCAAGCGTTTTTTTCCTCTGTAATATTATGTTAGTTGACTGTCAATAAATCGCTAAGAAACTACAATGATTGTTATGATATATTCCTCTTTTTTGTGTGGCAAGTAGTAAGGCGTTCAGAATATCAGTTTTTGAAGATCTGACTTTGTCAACTACAACTGAACGGCTCAATCCACGAAAATCGTTTTGGTATTTTTAGATTCGGAATAGTGAATTCTCTCCACCTGACCCAATCCCAATCTTATATGGCGTGTAAAGTAGTTCCTCATATCAGCGTTTTCCTTATTTACAAACTTGTCAACCGGGGGAAAGTAGTTAGGGAAGACCGATACGAGATTACGGCAAAGGACGTGGTTCGAAGAATTTTACCATAGCCTAAATATTGATCTGGAACTTTGTGATCATTTTGCGAAAACCTGCATCTTTCTGGTTTGCCCTTTGGCCAGCCCTTATTTTTCTTAGAAGGGGCCTGAAGGGATGGTGATGCAGACCCCGATCGTGCGTCTTTTCTCTTTCTAACCTGGGTCCAGCTGCCAGAGCTCCATCTCGGAGCCAGAGGAGTTGGAGAGGAAGAGGCCGAAGTAATTTGTCGTCTCGTCTGGAATTTGGAATCTGTGTGAGGACCTTAGAAGCGTCCTTCACATTTTTCTCAGAGCCATTCCCTTTTGTCGATGAGGAGGGTTTGGATGATGGCTTCAGTGGGGGGGAGGGTGGTAATAGTGGTGGGTGGGTGGGGGGGGGAGGTGAGTGGGCCAGCCTTGATGGCTGGGGAGGGATTGATCAGCGGGTCTTGGGCCAGTGTCCGTTCAACGGATTGCTTTAACTTGGATGCATATTATTCCTTTTTGGAAATAGAATCATTGCACATTCTACCGGCCACAGGATAAGGGACGTTTTCAGTTGCCATAATGAATTGAATGGCAACTTCTTTTTTAAAGATCGGGCAAGGATAAGGGACGTTTTCAGTTGCCATAATGAATTGAATGGCAACTTCTTTTTTAAAGATCGGGCACTCCTTAGAGAGTGCTCCAAGCAGGCATTTGGCATTTTGCTTTGAGCATGGTGTTTCTGCCTAATTGTGTCGTGGAAGACCACAGGCACACATTTCATGCTCAGCCTTGCATCTGCGGCTAGTATGCCCAAATTTAAGGCATTTGTAGCATCGCATTGGTGGGGGAACAAAAGGCCTTACCTATCATTTTTTATTAGAGAGGTGCGTAGGTGTGTGTGTCTGACTGTATCTTGTTAAGTGTAGTGTACAGTGGTGTCGCTTACGACATCGGGGCCAATGCTACCTCCACTGGCCTATTGATTATAGCCTCTTCGCTGGTCCGTTTTGGATCAAGAGGAGGGCCCCCCACATGCCCTGCAACATTCCAACCCGGCCGCCAACCAGTACTACAGGACATGTAGGATTTCCACGGGCGTTACTTGGGTCAGCCCACTGACCGCTGGCGAGGTGGTATTGGGACCCACAGCTACCACCGCCGGCAAGAGTACCGAACCTGCTGCTCCCTCTTCCATATTACGGGGGCCACCAGAGGTTGTAGCACAAGCCTCGCCCTTGTGTGTAGTGTGTTGTGACATGTGTTTGTGTGAGGACCGTGTTGGGAATGCTGAAGGGAGATCAGGAATAAGAAAAAGAGGGAGGGATGAGTACTAGACCCAACTCGCTTGTTTCCTGATGCCAGAAGATCAGGAAACAAAGGTTTATTATTTCTGTATATATAAACCTTCTACACAGATCAATGGTCTATCATTATTGAACCCTGTATTTAGTATACTGTATAAACTTGTGACGCATTACTCCTCGCAAAGGATTAGCCCGCTCGCTGCACCAATTTTACATTTTTTCCCAGATGTTAATTAACAAAACCCTTTATGACAAATTCGTTTTCCCACCATGTAGAAGGGTTCCATGGACTCTGTATTGATTTGTCACTATATCTGTTGATTGCATATATATCTAGTCCTCTTTCACAATAAACTAATAAAGTACAGTAGGTTGATTAAGAAAGAAATCAGCCTCAGATATCTTAAGCTGATAAGGATAAGTGTTCCTCCATACCCCGTAACATTGTATTCAAGTTGCAGCACTGTAGGTCGATTAGGATAGAAATTAGCCTCTAAAGTCCCTCAGTTGATCAGTTCGCCTTCCTACCTTGTGATTGAATTCAACGAGATCGGGACCCACGAAATTCCAAATTTCATCACCTTAGATTGATAAGGAAAGAAATTAGCCTGAGAGGCCCCTCAACTGATCAGCTCACCTACATACCTTTTAATTTTCTCTTACGTGTCCCAAAAGTACTCCATTTCAATTTTCATTACTACTAGCCGCTCCGGCTCGCTACGCTCGCCTCCACGTCCAGCCGGGGGGCAAGCCCCCCGGACCCCCCATTCAATTGCTCGCTTCGCTCGCAAAGTGTGGGATGTAGGGAATATTGCTCGCTTCGCTCGCAAAGCGTGGCATGTGGGGAATGTTGCTCGCTTTGCTCGCAAACGATAGATCCCTAAGGGTAGGTTTAACTTCTGTAAGGGATGCTGCTCGCTTCGCTCGCTTGAGGAAGTTATACTGCCCACCCAACTTGGCAGACGTTTTTTTCTGTTGGAAATTCTTACAAACAAATTAAATCTTATGAAACTACGTGGAACCACAAAAAGTTTATTCGGGGATGTTGCTCGCTTCGCTCGCAAGGTATTGCTGTATATTTGTAGGAAAAAATCCGAATTTATTCTGTTGACATGGCTCTCGCTTCGCTCGCAAGGTATACCTGTATACCCTTCGAAACGTAAGTGCGTGTACCTGCTCGCAACCCGTTCCAGTCAGGTGCAAGCCCCGCCTTATCGAACCCCTTGACGTCTTCGTAGAGCCTTCTCGCGTCCGGGGCAAAATTAATTTCTGCTATTAATCGTTTCGCCTCGCTTCTGCTCGCAATTTGACCGAGTTCTCGCCACTTTTTTCGATATCCGATTTCAGATTCAGATTCGGCGGGATCAAACCTTTATTTCGCCCGCGAAAACCGTTCCGAAAAACGTACCTTTATGGGTATATTTTAATTTAAAAAAACCAAGTTTTTCGTCGGAATTTTCGAGAAAACGGGTCCGTACTCTCGCATTTTTTTAACGCATTTCCCGATACTTTTTTCGCGATCCGATCACGCCGTCGTCTTCCTCGTTCAAAAACCTACGAAATCGGTATTTTTCCGGAATTTTCAACGGCCGTTTGGAGGGGTAGAGGAAGCGGGGAAGTCCAAAAAGCGCACATTAATTCTTACTTCGACCCCCCTCCCGCCCTACGGCCCATGGTTCGGGTGGGATTAGACAATTTTAAATTCGCTTATACACCCTATCGGAAAATCCCAAGAACATCCAACCACTCGTAGACTCCCCCCACTCAGCCGTTTGGCCGTGCATAGACACGACAGACAGACAAACAGACGGAGTTTCATTCTTATTAATAACTAGCCGCTCCGGCTCGCTACGCTCGCCTCCACGTCCAGCCGGGGGGCAAGCCCCCCGGACCCCCCATTCAATTGCTCGCTTCGCTCGCAAAGTGTGGCATGTAGGGGATGTTGCTCGCTTCGCTCGCAAACGATAGATCCCTAAGGGTAGGTTTAACTTCTGTAAGGGATGCTGCTCGCTTCGCTCGCTTGAGGAAGTTATACTGCCCACCCAACTTGGCAGACGTTTTTTTCTGTTGGAAATTCTTACAAACAATTATTATTCGGGGATGTTGCTCGCTTCGCTCGCAAGGTATTGCTGTATATTTGTAGGAAAAAATCCGAATTTATTCTGTTGACATGGCTCTCGCTTCGCTCGCAAATTGTGGCATGTAGGGCATGTTGCTCGCTTTGTTCGCAAACGGTAGATACCTAAGGGTAGGTTTAACGTGTGTAGGGGATGTTGCTCGCTTCGCTCGCAAACGGTAGATCTCTAAGGGTAGGTTTAACTTCTGTAGGGGATGCTGCTCGCTTCGCTCGCTTGAGGGAGTTATACTGCCCACCCAACTTGGCAGACGTTTTTTTCTGTTGGAAATTCTTACAAACAAATTAAATCTTATAAAACTACGTGGAACCACAAAAAGATTATTCGGGGATGTTGCTCGCTTCGCTCGCAAGGTATACCTGTATATAGGTAGGAAAAAACCCGTATTTATTCTTTTGAAATAGGCCTGCAGGTAACATTGTGAAATACCTGACGAACCCCTTGACGTCTTCGTAGAGCCTTCTCGCGAACACGGCAAAATTAATTTCTGATGTTAAACGCTTCTCCTCGCTTCCACTCGCAATTTGACCGAGTTCTCGTCACTTTTTTCGATATCCGATTTCGGATTCAGATTCGGCGGACCCAAAGCTGTATTTCGCCCGCGAAAACCGTTCCGAAAAACGTACCTTTATGGGGTATATTTTAATCGGAAAAAACCAAGTTTTTCGGCGGACTTTTCGAGAAAACGGGTCCGTACTCTCGCATTTTTTTGACGCATTTCCCGATACTTTTTTCGCGATCCGATCGCGCCGTCGTCTTCCTCGTAGGAAAACCTACGAAACCCGTATTTTTCCGGAATTGTCAACGGCCGTTTAGAGGGGTAGGGGAAGCGGGGAAGTCCAAAAAGCGCACATTAATTCTTACTTCGACCCCCCTCCCGCCCTACGGCCCATGGTTCGGGTGGGATTAGAAAATTTTAAATTCGCTTATACACCCTATCGGAAAATCCCAAAAAGATCCCCCCACTCGTAGATCCGGCCCACTCAGCCGTTTGGCCGTGCATAGACACGACAGAGAGACAGACAGACAAACAGACGGAGTTTCATTCTTATTAATAACTAGCCGCTCCGGCTCGCTACGCTCGCCTCCACGTCCAGCCGGGGGGCAAGCCCCCCGGACCCCCCATTAAGTTGCTCGCTTCGCTCGCAACGTGTGGCATGTAGGGAATATTGCTCGCTTCGCTCGCAAAGTGTGGCATGTAGGATATGTTGCTCGCTTCGCTCGCAAAGTCTGGCATGTAGAAAATGTTGCTCGCTTCGCTCGCAAAGTATGGCATTTAGGGAATTTTACTCGCTTTGCTCGCAAACGGTAGATCCCTAAGGGTAGGTTTAACTTCTGTAGGGGATGCTGCTCGCTATGCTCGCTTGAGGAAGTTATACTGCCCACCCAACTTGGCAGACGTTTTTTTCTGTTGGGGAATTCTTACTTACAAATTAAATCTTATAAAACTACGTGGAACCACGAAAAGTTTATTAGGGGATGTTGCTCGCTTCGCTCGCAAGTCCGTATTTATTCTGTAGGGGATGCTGCTCGCTTCACTCGCTTGAAGAAGTTATACTGCCCACCCAACTTGGCAGACGTTTTTTTCTGTTGGAAATTCTTACAAACAAATTAATTCTTATAAAACTACGTGGAACCACGAAAAGTTTATTAGGGAATGTTGTACTGCCCACCCAACTTGGCAGACGTTTTTTTCAGTTGGGAATTCTTACAAACAAATTAAATCTTAGAAACTACGTGGAACCACGAAAAGTTTATTCGGGGATGTTGCTCGCTTCGCTCGCAAGGTATACCTGTATATGTGTAGGACAAAGTCCGTATTTATTATTTGAAATGGCTCTCGCTTCGCTCGCAAGGTATTGCGTAGAAGTGCAAATGGGAACCCCCCTGTGAGGGTCCCTTCAGGTAAGCAACGTTGTGTAACGGCGGCCCGTGGTCGATTAATTTCTGATGTTAAACGCTTCCCTCGCAATTCCCCTCCCAATTTGACCTACTTTCCGTCACTTTTTTCGATATCCGACTTCGGATTCAGATTCGGCGGGATCAAAGCTGTATTTCGCCCGCGAAAACCGTTCCGAAAAACTTACCTTTATGGGGTATATTTTAATCGGAAAAAACCAAGTTTTTCGGCGGACTTTTCGAGAAAACGGGTCCGTACTCTCGCATTTTTTTTACGCATTTCCCGATACTTTTTTCGCGATCCGATCGCGCCGTCGTCTTCCTCGTTCAAAAACCTACGAAACCCGTATTTTTCCGGGATTGTCAACGGCCGTTTAGAGGGGTAGGGGAAGCGGGGAAGTCCAAAAAGCGCACATTAATTCTTACTTCGACCCCCCTCCCGCCCTACGGCCCATGGTTCGGGTGGGATTAAACAATTTTAAATTCGCTCGCTCCCACTTTTGGAAAATCCCAAGAAGATCCCCCCACTCGTACACTCCCCCCACTCAGCCGTTTGGCCGTGCATAGACACGACAGACAGACAAACAGACAGACAAACAGACAGACGGAGTTTCATTCTTATAAATAATAGAGATGTAGGAAAAAATCCGAATTTATTCTGTTGACATGGCTCTCGCTTCGCTCGCAAGGTATACCTGTATACCCTTCAAGACGTAAGTGCGTGTACCTGCTCGCAACCCCAACTCGAACCCCTTGACGTCTTCGTAGAGCCTTCTCGCGTCCGGGGCAAAATTAATTTCTGCTATTAATCGTTTCGCCTCGCTTCTGCTCGCGATTTGACCGACTGCCCGTCACTTTTTTCGATATCCGATTTCGGATTCAGATTCGGCGGACCCAAAGCTGTATTTCGCCCGAGAAAACCGTTCCGAAAAACGTACCTTTATGGGGTATATTTTAATCGGAAAAAACCAAGTTTTTCGGCGGACTTTTCGAGAAAACGGGTCCGTACTCTCGCATTTTTTTTACGCATTTCCCGATACTTTTTTCGCGATCCGATCGCGCCGTCGTCTTCCTCGTTCAAAAACCTACGAAACCCGTATTTTTCCGGGATTGTCAACGGCCGTTTAGAGGGGTAGGGGAAGCGGGGAAGTCCAAAAAGCGCACATTAACCGGAACTTCGACCCCCCTCCCGCCCTACGGCCCATGGTTCGGCTGGGATTAGACAATTTTAAATTCGCTCGTTCCACCTTTCGGAAAATCTCAAGAAGATCCCCCCACTCGTACACTCCCCCCACTCAGCCGTTTGGCCGTGCATAGACACGACAGACAGACAGACAGACAAACAGACAGACGGAGTTTCATTCTTATAAATAATAGAGATGGGCCGATTAAGGATGAAATTAGAATCATCAGCTGACCTGTACTCTTCCGTACCTCGGAATTGTATTCTAGGTGTCACAATGGAGCTCCATCTTAAATTTTTGATCTCCGTAGGTCGATTAGAAGATTTTTTTTCTACTTCGTGAAGCAAATCTTAATTGATGGAACATATCGAAAATCGCCTTGTAACTTTGGATCAGCTGATATAATTCCTATGGAATTTTCGCTTCACGAAGTGGTTTATTATAACTTTTGTCACCTGTAGAAAGACTTCTGATTGATTTTATATACTTAATTAATTTTCGATTGGATGGTCTGTTCGTGTTAAATTCTAGGAAAGTGAAGGTGTGTTAGTTAATTTAATTAATTTCTTTTCGGTTGGTGTCTACACCAATACAGATATATTTAGAAAGGTACAAATGTATGTACCAATGTCAGGTGTTCTGCGTATTAGAACTATCCAACACAGAAATAATAAACATTTTTCCAATATTTTGCAGCCTTTTTTTATCCTTTTTTTCTTCAATGCTACGCTCTCTGAAACGTAAAACAACCAATTTCGAAGGAGTTGAAAAAATAAATTCTTGGTCGATTACAGTGGATTTTATTAAAAATTATAAACCAATTGAGGAACGAAAACGGTGAAAACACTTAGTAAATCTATCCGCCTTCCCAAAAAATAGAATGCATTTCTTGGAATATAAAAATCATTTGCAGGGTGCAGAGTGAGTGTCGGGATTTGAAGAGACAGCTCTGTGGAACACAAAATAGATTTGCAATGGAAGAAAGATTTTACTCTGCACTCAGCAAATTAAGCATTGTGAAGAAAGCTGAGTTGCAGACTCATATGGTGGAATAGGGCCCAGGTTTTAGGTTATCTTCAAATCCTCAAAGCCTTCTGTAACATCATTAAATGAAAACGTCTAACAAAGTCATCCGAGTAAATAACGCCATAGAAAAAAAAGTCTTTCCTCCATCAAGAAATCTATGGAAGCTTGCTATAACATTCATGGACCAATCAATGGTGGCCAGCATATAAACTCAGCTCAACCACCACAGCATATTTGTGTCGACTTCCCGCTGCGCTGTTCGTAGGAAATGTAGGGTCTGCTGCCTACCCATCCCCCACTCAAAGAAAAAACGTGTGCCAAGTTGGGTGGGCAGCATAGTTTCCTCACTAATTGTAACATGAACGTATACAATTAGTTGAAGAACGAAGTAAGATCAAGATGATTGAATGCATAATATAACAGCGTCTAATACATTATTTTGTACACACACTGAGAGTAAACTAGACGCACCCTACCCAATAGGAAGGCGTCATCAATAGGAATCCCGATAGGAGTTCCCGATAGGAATCCAAGCGGGTATGAAGCTTTTTTTTATTGGGTGGGCCAATTCCCAGCTGGTCTTTTAAAATCCCCGCTTGATAATCAAACGGGTGAGTCGTAAAATTTACTGGGCCGCAAGATTGGTGACTCCAAGCGGGTAAGGTGCTGCGTCCGTTTTATCGGGCGTTCTTGAAAACAATCGGTTCATGCAAATTCCAAACGGGTAAAAGTTAAAATAAATCGGGGTACCACTTCAAATCTTATCGGGTACTCTATTATTTTATCGGCTTTTTCCAAGACCCAATAGAAAATCAAACGGGGTCTCTCAAATCACGTTTATGACCTGATCATAAACCTAATGGGTGTTCAAATATAGAAATTAAACACCCGCTACCATTTTATCGGCTTTTTCAATACCCTCTAGGAAATCAAACGGGTCTCTCGAATTACCTCTTTCACGCGCTCAGAAATCTAGAAGAGGGTGTTCAAATATAGAAATTAGACATCCGCTACCATTTTATCGCCTTTTTCTATACCTGCTAGGAATAAAACGGGTCTCTCGAATCACGTTGTTCACCCGAACAGAAATCTAGCGGGTGTCCAAATATTGAAAATTAAACACCCGCTACCATTTTAGCAGCTGCTATATTTCATTTACATCACCCGCTAGGATATTATAAGCGGGTGACATGCATTACGTTCAGGCTTGGTATAATGTACTTACCTAGTTTGTACCTATTTACCGTTCTGGTCATTCTCTAGTTGTCGGAAAAATAGGTACTACCTATTTAGGCTGTTGACCGCGATTGTCAGTGAAAGGCTTGTTCCACGATCCTGTTATGTACCTTCCTCAACAGAAATATTCCAAAGTGAATAAGCAGATTAACCTTATTTCGGTGCTAAAAGGCCCATTTGGGGAGAGACTGAGCCACGGGATTTTAGTTCAACTGGTCGTGTTATGATTGACAGTTGAGGATTTTCGAAATGAAGTTTTAAGGAGGGTCAGTTTTTTTAAGGGGGGGGGGGGGGGGGGGGGTTAAGGTGAGGCCTTTTTGTGTATTTGGGTATCGTGCGGGGTCCGCTACCTTCAGTGATGCAGGTCTCAAAAGAAATGAGAACTTCGACCACAGGACGAACGAGCAGGACGACCTCATGAGCGTTTTATCCCCCCCCCCCCCCCACTCACTCTCTCTTTCATAATTAAATTATAAATTCCTGATATGGGTGATCCAAAACTAGACTTATTTAATAAGTATTGAACAGAAAATGAATCACGAAAATCGAACAGTAAATCCATCACGTTGACAGTAAATACGAAATTCCCAAGGTTTGTTGCACAACTATACTAAAATTGGAATCGAACCAAATAAGAATCATGAAAATCGTTTAAGAAATTTAGCCTAGTTGAGAAATTTGACACACACACACACACACACACACACATAATCACATACGCACAGGTATACAGCTATAGTATTTTTTCACTCGGTCTTGGAATGGTCTGAAACGGATTTATATGTGGTTATTGTTTTCTCATGCTAACCCCCCCCCCGGATCAATTCCAATAGGTCGTCCCTCTTAAATAAGAAGCCTTGCCTGTATGACCTAGCTTCTGAGGGACGTCCTAGAAAGTAGCTAATTTACTAACAGTTTCGTAATGGTTTTTTTAAACGGAGATTCCTACGAGTGCCTAACTATCGTTTTAAATTACATTTTTCAATATAAAGACGGACATCAAGTTGCATAATTATTAAAAATTTGTTAACAAAATTCAAAAGGGTTACTTTTTTTAAATTCGCAATTATACCATTTATGCAATGTGAAATAAAACTACGACTAGATGTATATAAATATAACACAGATCAGATATCATAGTTCGTAGTTGAGCTCAGCGGCTCTTTATTTCACTTTGCTGATTGTATATAGTAGCATGTATATAGTTATTAGCCTATTTTACATCTAGTCTTAGTTGTATAACTTTTTTTTTTTTTTTTTTTTTAGTCCACTTTGGGAGCTAAACAGTGGTCATCACTGTACCCCTCCAAGTTGCCAGTGGAGTCCATGATAGCGCTCCTTTCTAGTCAAGGATGGCAGCATGGCTCCCCTTAGAATCGTGTCACTTCCAGTGTCCCTTTAGACACCTTGTTCAATGCCGCTAATTACCCTTGAGACGCAGCTTAAACCTTAAAAAAATAATAAAATAAATGAAAAAGTGCCTTTATGGCACCTAAAATTGGCATTTGCAGTATTCTCATCATTCTGTTCTTTGACAGCTAGAATCTCCTTCCTATAAAACCACTACCATTGCATTCCGGTCCAATTTAGCCAATCTCCATCCTATAACTTTCCTACCATTATTTCTTCGGTTGTTTATCTACTGGTTCACAGGTTGAAATTGACAGGTTATGTACTGGTGATCACTTCCTGTATAATCTTCCATAACTTGGCAACTACAAACTTTTCTGGCAGTGATTTCTGATGCAAAGAAGATATCTGTGATTGTGTCGCTTTGTCTTAGACGATGAAATGTGGGCATGTTGCCTTCATTGTGTAGTATTAGATTATTTCCAGAATGTGCCTCCCTCTATGGTCATACTCAGGCATGCCCCATTCTAGAGCCCTTCCAATGAAAACCCCCGCCACTATTTTGTCCCCACTATCTATTTGCACAGCGTCTTCTAGGCCCAACAACTTTCATTCAGTAATTAATGGACTCATTTGGTGCGAAGTAGTAGCTGAAATAGGTAACCCCCGCAGTTATTAGCCATACATACGAGTATATTATCCTTCACCACTTCCCTAGTCTTCTATGTGCCTTGTATCACTGACCATATAGCAGCAGATCCAAGGTCATCCCCGAACCATTTATGGTTGATGTGGTTTTGGTGCTACTCACTTATTATTATCACAATGTCCAGGTATCTCGTACAACCCAGATACAATATTCAATGGGTACTCCATTTGCGTCATTTTCCCTACCAATTTGAATAACGGAGGCAAATGCCTTTTCCAGTTCTGTACATTGGGGTAACATGGCCCTTACCCAGGGGTTTTGGTCATAAATATAGGAAACAAGTCCTTCTTGTTTGATGTTACGATCTATTCAGTGTACCTTTACCATCAAGGGTCTATCTGGTAGTCTCTCCTTTTCAACGATGAATCCTGCATCAGCGAGTTTGATTGCCTGATCAGGGGTTCCAGGTCGTACTCATTCCATTCAGACTCACTACTATGCATCGAATTGAGCTCCTCTCCTTTAGGATCGCTCTGTGCCTCTAAGTTATTGCATGCCTTCCCATTTGAATAACGGAGGCAAACGCCTTTTCCAGTTCTGTACATTGGGGTAACATGGCCCTTACCCAAGGGTTTTGGTCATAAATATAGGAAACAAGTCCTTCTTTTTTGATGTGACGATCTATTCAGTGTACCTTTACCATCATGGGTCTATCTGGTAGTCTCTCCTTTTCAACGATGAATCCTGCATCAGCGAGTTTGAAAAATGTTTAGTTTAAATTTACGGGTTAAAGGTTAAAAGTTAAAAGTTTAAATTACGGGTTCTATCCTGATCAGCTATGTGAGCTCCTGTTAGGTCTAGGAATTTTAAATAATCTAGGAAACGTCCATGGGTCATCAAGAGACTAACGAACTAGGGGCTCTTTCCTGCCTGATCAGCTGAGTGAATCAAAGTCTCTCTTGAACACCCCAGAAAATTTAAATGTCACAGGGAGTTTCTCTCGGACAACAAAATCGAATAAAATTACTGATTCCATGCGTCCTGAGCAAGCCGTACATTCGGAATTTTTCGTCCCCCCCCCCCCCCCCCCCCCTCCCAAAAAAAAGACGCTCCGCGAACGAAAAATGTAAAGCCACGAAATTCATGATATCATCCGAACTGGACTAAACCATTTGTTGGATCGTCGTCTCCAAGTACTTCCTAAATTTTTGACATGGATATGTCTATTGGCTAGCCTACGGGAGTGCGAAAATTTGTACTATTAAATGCAACGGTTTTTTACGATGTCCATTGATTTTCGGGTACAACCAATGCGTTACTTGCGAAGTGTAACTCCCATAATTTTCATAGCAGGAAAATCGTTCGCCACTTTTGGAATGCTCTCATTTTAATACAACATCTCATGATCCCAAAGCCATTGTAGTGTCAAGGAAAGCTGATTTATTAAGCTAAGTTATAAATTAATATTGCTAAGTAACCTTACTGAACTAATAATGTGAAAAGAAGCCACTAGGTACAGGGTAGGTATACTATTGAGTAGTAGGTTCTTGTAAGCAGTAGGTACTAGAACTAGACGATGCATAGAACTCTGAAGCTGGGATGGGATCCTGAAGCTGATGGGCTCCTAAAGCTGATGATTTATATCGTATTTAATCTCTGAAGCTGAAATTAAGAGACGATTGAAAGGGGTTATCAAGAACGGTCCCGTTATGGGGGAAAGTGTCTTTTGGTTGTTGACAAAATGTACGAACAGTCCGGCTGCGAGCGAAGGGCAATGCACGAACGGTCCGGCTGCGAGCTCAGATAAAACTGAGTAGAATCTCTATCTCTATCTCTATTATTTATAAGAATGAAACTCCGTTTGTTTGTTTGTTTGTTTGTCGTGTCTATGCACGGCCAAACGGCTGAGTGGGGGGATCTTCTTGGGATTTGCCGGTAGAGTGTATAAGCCAATTTAAAATTTTCTAATCCCAGCCGAACCATGGGCCGTAGGGCGGGAGGGGGGTCGAAGTAACGGTTAATGTGCGCTTTTTTTACTTCCCCGCTTCCCCTACCCCTCTAAACGGCCGTTGAAAATTCCGGAAAAATACCGGTTTCGTAGGTTTTTGAACGAGAAAGACGACGGCTTGATCGGATCGCGAAAAAAGTATCGGGAAATGCGTCAAAGAAATGCGAGAGTACGGACCCATTTTCTCGAAAAGCCCGACGAAAAACTAGGTTTTTTCCGATTAAAATATACCCCATAAAGGTACGTTTTTCGGAACGGTTTTCACGGGCGAAATAAAGGTTTGATCCCGACGAATCTGAATCCGAAATCGGATATCGAAAAAAGTGACGGGAAGTTGGTCAAACTGCGAGCGTAAGCGAGGCGAAGCGATTAATATGACAAGTTAATCGAGACCACCACCCGTTTCACAATGTTGCGAGCCAACGGCAGTGTTGACGTACTTACGTCTTGAAGGGACTCGATGACTCATTTCAACGGAATAAATACGGGTTTTTTCCTACATACATACAGGTACCTATACCTTGCGAGCGAAGCGAGCAACATCTCCTAATAAACTTTTCGTGGTTCCACGTAGTTTTATAAGATTTAATTTGTTTGTAAGAATTTCCAACAGAAAAAAACGTCTGCCAAGTTGGGTGGGCAGTATAACTACCTCAAGTGAGCGAAGCGAGCAGCATCCCCTACAGAAGTTAAACCTACCGTTAGAGATCTACCGTTTGCGAGCGAAGCGTTCAACATCCCCTACAGAAGTTAAACCTACCCTTAGGGATCTACCGTTTGCGAGCGAAGCGAGTAACATCCTCTACATGTTTCAATTGTAATACATTGCATGTGTACAGCCACACCTTGGGAGCGAAGCGAGCAACTTAATGGGGGGCCAGGGTTTTTGTTTGCGAGCGAAGCGAGCAACATTCCATACATGCCACACTTTGCGAGCGAAGCGAGCAACGTCCCCTATATGCGTGGAGGCGAGCGTAGCGAGCCATAGCGGCTAGTTTATTATAATAGCAGGCTGGGCCTTGTTAGGCCTTGTTCACCTTATGTTTACGATGTAGAACAAAAAATGCAAGTCGCAGAGTTTTTGCCCAGGGGCTCTCGAAAAGGGCTAGAACAGTTGATAGTAAGAGGATTTATTTTCAATTACCACAAATTATTGGTGAATGACGTCAAACGTTGGAAATGTACCACCAGGTCTAGTAAGTGTGCGGTGAAAACTCTCGGAAGAAATTATTGGCTCATTCCTACTCAGCTGAGTGAGCTTAAATCTCTCCTGTTTTTCCTAGGAAGTTGATATTTGATGGGGAGACTCCCTGGGATATTAGGAGACGATTGAAATGATTGGCTCATTCCTAATAAGCCGAGAAAGCTAAATTCTCTCCTGTTCATCCTAGTAAGTTGAAATTAGGTATGGAGACTTTCTGGGACACTAAGAGACGATTGAATTGATTGAGTCTTTTCTGATCAGCTGACTGAGCTAATTTAATTGAGACATGTTTAACTTGAGACACAAAACACATATTTCACAGGGGGAAACATAAGACACATCCATGTACCGATGTATCTGCATGTAGTACAGTTTTAACTGCGTTATGGAGTGAGACGCTTCTTCGACGGTATCTCACCGAGACTGAAAATATATTCCTACTTAGTGTTGAATAATAATTTATTTCATTTATATATTATACGGGAATCTGAACCCCTAATTTTACTTTAGATTAGTGGAGCGATTTTCCACTTTGGCTCTGTACCTATTTATATATGAAGTATACGAAACGCAAATGTCATTGTATGATATAATTTTAAGTGAACGACACAATGGAATGGAACTAATTTCACAAACCACATCAGAAAGGGATGAAACAGTGTTACATACTTCGTACTGGTCTCGCATTAACCCATTAAGTCCCTTATCTATTCATTTCCGATTTTTTTAATGAAACTTTGGATTCTGTCTCCAATTGTCTTCTAATACGTGGGAAAAATAAAGAAAAAAATTATTGCACCAATTTTGTACAAAATTTTGTATGTATCCATATGGACCCCGCGGGCTCACAAAGAACTTTTTCCGATGGAGTAATAATAAGGTTGCATTCTATCAAATGTACCTACAACATTTATAACATGAGTCAGTCTTTATTCATCAGTATTGGTATGCTTCATTGTAATAAATCATAATTGATACATAAAAGT
Organism: Adelphocoris suturalis; assembly: GCA_030762985.1. NCBI lineage: Eukaryota > Metazoa > Arthropoda > Insecta > Hemiptera > Miridae > Adelphocoris > Adelphocoris suturalis. Next base: position 72,019,732 of record CM061040.1, on the reverse strand, counting down.
TGCAAATTGTTAAGAAATGATTTAGAATCAGGTAATTTCAATAGATTGTAAAATCAGTTCAAGTGAAATACGTAAAAGTGCGGTACACAAAGTCCAAATTGTATTTCCTGCACATGGTTCTTACTTTACTGTCACAATCTTCGAATGCACATCTCCTCCTCTTCCCTGCACCTGTGTTCACTACATGGTGCCCTTTGTCGTCAAAGCGGACGTCTTTAATAACCCTGGTTGTTACGGAAAGGGGAGCGCCTGATGGTCCTGGTCTAAAAGATGGAGTTCCGTAGGCTGTCAAGTGATACTGTGCCACAGTCCTCCGAAAATCAAGTTGAGCAGTTTTCTTGTTGTGGTGCCTGTACATAAGCCAGGCATTATTGATCACAACGTCTAATATCCAAGTGATGATGTTCCAGGTCCATTTCTTGCCCCTGATGCTCGTTCGGTATTTATATACATTCCAATCCATCTGATCAGTCCCACCCATGTACTTGTTGTAGTTGGAGATAATGGATGGCCTTGGAATGATAACGTTTTTTCTCTGCACTTTTGAGTACCTTTTCACAGGCTTTAGCGGTTGAATAACATGCGCAGTTGAGGATACCGTCACTATTCCACTGTCCAGCCATCGAAGGAAGAACAATCCTGACTTTCTTTCAACTGCTGAACAGAAATTTCCACGTGATTTTAGATGGCTTGGAGAGAGAATTTCAGGGAAAACCTTTCTATACTTCAATTTTTTCTTCTGAAGTCGACCAGAACGAATTTTTAACTTCGGCACACTTGCTGCCCTGAATGACTCTTTTGGGACTCTTTTGCTCGAATAGTTCCGGTTGCATCATAACCACAGAAGCGAAGGAAGGTAAATAAATTTGGCGATGTGAAAAAATTATCGAAGTAAAAATGGTATGGCAGCACTTGTTTGGATTCAGGCAATTGCGTGATGAGCTTCACAAAAGGAGCAGCAGCTTTTCCGAAGTGTTTTGCGTGAAGGTCAGGGATGTTTGTGTCTTTTCCCTGATACAGGTCACAATTTACACAGTAATCCTCACTTGTGTTCAAACACCAAGCCTTAAACCCAAATCTGATTGGATTGCCCCGAATAAATTACTTCGAGCCGTGTTTACCAAAATACTTAACCATACTTTCGTCGTAATCCAGATTTTGTACTGGCACAAAGTTATTTAAAAAATTTTCTTGGATAAGGTTCATCAGTGGTCGCAGCTTTGTAAATTTATCAGAGAGATCGAGTTGATTGTTGTCTGCACAGTGTAATTGTTTCATTATCGTGAAAAATCGTGATCTTCTCATCGCTTTACATACCATTTCATTCCTGACATCTTCTGCCCTCTCCCAGTAGTGACGCTTTGAAGGGAGGATATTGTAGCAACTGAGGATCAAGATTCCGATGAAACATTCAATTTCTTCCGATGTTATTGCAGGATTTTCAGAATATCTATAGGAAGCATAGCTGTTGCTCTCTCGAATGAGAAGATCTACCACATTGTCAGTCAAAACAGTTCCAAAACCTGTACAGGTGTCATTCCTTTGAACATTTCATAATTCTGAACAGTAAAATGGTTGCATTTTGTACGAAAGTTAATAACACCCGGTAGATACTTGACACGCTGGCGGCTGGAAGCTTCCTCCTTCAACCAATCATGTGACAAACGGAGCAAACGGTCACAGCGATCAACCATTTCAGAAGTTACCGATTTGTGGGATTGATAAATTATAACATGAGATGTACCAGACCAGACGAGGAATTAGGTTCAACAGAAGAGATTTCGAAATGGTTTACAGGAACAGAAATGAGATTGATTTCTGAATCATAAGTTGGTCCTCCCACCAGTCCAGCATCGAATACAAAAGGATGAATTGTTTAATTTGATGTCTGTCTGTATGGATCAAAATTACTTTTTATTCGAGGGGCAATGCTATACACAGCCAGGGGTTGCTATGGGTTCTCCGTTATCTCCTCTGCTTGCAGATATTTACATGGATTATCTTGAGCAGCAAATATTTACAACTTTTAGCACAAATAATCTTCTCTATTGGTATAGATATGTCGATGACATCATCATTCTATGGAAGGGCACAGAAAGACAACTAAATTCTTTTCACGAAAAAATCAATAAATTAGATCCCTATATCAAATTCACCCTCGAATTCGGCGGGAATAAACTAAATTTTCTTGATCTGTCTATCTCTTTAGTAAATGAGAAGCATGATTTTTCAATCTACAGAAAAGATACATATAGCGATATAACGATCCATAGTAGTTCAAATCACCCTTTAGTACATAAGCATGCAGCCTTCCATAGTATGATCAACCGAGCACTATCTATTCCAATGAGTGAACAAAATTTATCAAAAGAAAAATCCATTATCAAAAGCATAGCGGCTAGTAACGGATATGGAGGAGATCTTGTTGATGCCATATGGGATAAGGTTCTTAGGAAAAAGAGTAGGGAAAAAGTTTCCAATCTGGCTCGGGAAGATGTAACTTTAGAAGAAAAGCAATGGATAAGTTTACCTTATTATGGGAAAATTTCTGATAAAATTGGCAAAATTCTATCATCGAGAGGTTATAAAGTAGGTTTTAAAAATAAAAATAGTCTTAAAGCATTACTAGGATCCGTTAAGGATAAAATTAGTGTGCAGGATAAAAGTGGAGTTTATAAATTAAAATGTTCTTGTGGCTACGAATATTGCGGTCAGACTGGTAGGAAATTTAGGGAAAGAATAGACGAGCATATGGAGGATTTCAGGGAAAATAAGGGTAAGTCTACATTTGCAAAACATCTTAAGGAATCTAATCATAGTTACAATTTTGATTTGACAGACAGACAGTTTGTAGAATTTCTTCATTTTTGCCCAAAGGGAGGTATGTTGAATGTACTTGAAAAATTCGAAATTATCAAAAGTGACAGGTCTGGTAAATGTTTAAATGAGGATATACCTCAATATATTTCACCACTGATAGGTCCATTTCTGTAAACCTTGGAATTATCCCTTCACACTGTTGAAACCCTATTTAGTTATTTCCCCCCTTTCACTTCATCTGATTAACTATAATCCCCTTTCACTTTGTATGCACTTAATTGGTTGTACCTCCTGCCCCTTTCTTTTCTCTCGACCAATGGGATTCAATCTCCCTTTCACTTTGTATGCACTTGATTGGTTGTACCTCCTGCCCCATTCCTTTCTCTCGACCAATGGGATTCAATCTCCCTTCACCTGTCTCTATATAAGCTGTGTCCTTTCTAATGTGTCTTCAGTTATTGTTTGTTACTGATGATGGCCTAACCGTCGAAATCGATTTAACATTGTAACTCTTTATTTTTCGTGGAAATAGACAACGTTTTTTTCACTAACTTCCGTTTTATCGAATAGAAGCTCAGCAGGAGCAAGAAGTTGATTTCCAGGTAAGTGTGTAAACTCACCACCTTCATCCTCGTCACCTGACTCTTCATCTGTGAGAATACTAACTTGGGGTGGTTCAACATAAATCTCGTTTAGGGTGTTTTGGCTTGTATCATCGGCCAGGGGAGTGTCAAGTGCCTCCTGAAGTGAAAATCCAGGCCTGTAAAGACGGAGAGAAATGAATCAGACACAGGGTGGTTTGGCGGGTGACTACGCGAAGCTCCCCGTCCGAAGTGAAAGTCATTTGCGCTGTACTCGGTGCTCCCCGGCAAGTTCTAGCAGGCATACGCGAAGCGTCCCGTGCCGAGAGAATGGGTGTACGTGATGCTCCCCGTCGAACTCTCTTCCCCTTTCGAGGCGTTTCAAGCCTTATCAGTGATTTGAACGGACTGGCTCTCAGTGATCATCGAATAACGTGAACGTCAAATACCAAACTGATGTTTACATCAAGATAAATACAGAGGAGGAGAATTATAGGTGATGTAGGTCAATTAACAAGAACGTGTGGTTGGAGAAACTGATTGAGAAGTACAATTCGCACAACATCACTCTTACCAAATTTATACAAATTGTTTCATGTAAATACCAGCCAAAATTTGATGTTTGAGGACTGACCATTTCGATGTTTATTTTTACTTAATTTCACTTAGAGACGACTTCGTTTATTAAATTAACTTTGTTTTAATATAGGTACCTATTATAATTATTCATTCAAATTTGTATAAATTATTTCATGTAAATACCAGCCAAGATTTGATGCTTGAGACCGACCATTTCGATGCTTATTTTTACGTAATTTCCCTTATTGACGACGCTCAGGATATTATTCTATGACACATTAAAGTAACTTTGTTTTATTACACAATAATTATTCATGCATGCTGTTTTGTTCACCAAGCTCCCTTATGATCTACCCTGCAGTTTATTCATGATGAAATTGAAGAGAATTGTATTGATTACTGAACTTTATAGTTCAGTAGCCTAAAATCCACTGCATTAGGTGACTTTCATATATAGGTGAAGGGGATCTTCGCGTACATGAAGAGAAAGGAGGCGGGGAGCTTCACGTACATGTGGAGAACGGAGGCGGGGATCTTCGCATACACGAAGAGAAAGTAAGCGGGGAGCTTCACGTATAAAAACTCGTCGATGGGGAGCTTCGCGTATGCGCCCGGTTTGGCGACGGATAAAATACTTTAGGGGCCCATGGGATCCATTTGGGTACGGCTACGGAAAACCATGAGTGAAGCCTATCCAGTGGTATCTATATCAATCCTAAGTCGCTCAAATTATGAAATAACATCCTAGTATTCTAAAAACCAAAGGGTTTTGAAAGTCTAGTGAAATAAAAGAACTTACCGGAGTAAAGATCTCAGCTGGTCGAGGTCGCAAACGTCACTCATCTTGGCTGGCGTGTAACTGAAGGAAAATGGTAAAACCCGGCAATTTGGACAACGAAGGAACAAAGCTCAACTCAAATACTTGCATCAAAACATAAACAAACCCCTCTCAGACCTCCCTGTGCACTGTGAGAACGATTTGAAAAAAGTTGTTTTTGCGTACCCATATGGGCCCTGCGTAGAGCTCTGCAAAAGTAGGCGATTAATAGGTCGTGGGTTCTGGTCCTTATAGAGAAATGAAATGAAAATCTGGGAAGTCCGTTTGAAGGAGATATTCCCCTACTACATTTGAAGGACAACAATGATGTTTATTGTGTTTTTGGGGAAAACCGCCACCTCCAAAAGTAGTCAAGAAGATTGTACTACAAGACGACGATGCGACTTCATAGGCTTGGCCCAAATCGAATGTTATTATGTACTAGCCGCTCCGGCTCGCTTTGCTCGCCTCCACGTCCAGCGGGGGGCAAGCCCCCCGGGCCCCCCATTAAGTTGCTCGCGTCGCTCGCAAGGTGTGGCTGTATACAGCCGTCGTCTTCCTCGTAGAAAACCCCACGAAACCGGTATTTTTCCGGAATTTTCGACGGCCGTTTAGAGGGGTAGGGGAGGCGGGGAAGTCGAAAAAGCGCGCATTAAAACTTGCTTCCACCCCCCTCCCGCCCTACGGCCCATGGTTCGGGTGGGATTAGAAAATTTTAAATTCCCTTTACACACTATCAGAAAATTCCAAGAAGATCACCCCACTCGTAGACTCCTCCCACTCAGCCGTTTGGCCGTGCATAGACACGACAAACAAACAAACAGACGGAGTTTCATTCTTATAAAATAGTATAGATATAGATATAGACATAGATTTAGATATAGATATAGATATAGATTTTGTGACTTGGCATCTTTTGTACGCGGAGTGTCTTTTATTAGGGGGGGGGGGGGGGGGGGGGAAATAACAAAACGATACATTGAACGGACTTGGAGGTGTATATAAAACCAGTCTTGCACATCCTTATATCTTGATCTGCCTTTCTGTAAATTGGGTATCTACTTACTTGACATAATTAAACAATAATAACTAGGCAAGGCAAATATTTTTTACTGATCTACGAGATGAATATATTTATACGTCTGCTGGCTGACTTCTAGTGAGTATCCAGTGAAGATGTTGGCGAATAAAAATACTTGATACGACTTAATTTACTGAACTAACTAGATCGTTCTTGGCTTACCTACCATAAAAGCTTACCTGAGGAGGAGCCATGCAAAACCCCACTAGTCCGTCAAATCAAAATTTTCAGAATTAAGGAAAAACTGTTTCATATTGCTCTACAGATAAAAATTTGCGTATTTTTACTTCATTGTCTTGTAGGAGACTTTAGGAACTAAGTGCTCGATTCAACTCATACTGCCACTAAAGTTGAAAAAAAATCCAAATTTTAGTTTGGACATGTGGGGGGGGATTGATCGATTTTTTCTTACTTGTGAGGTTTAGTGAAAACATATGGAAGACTTAAGAGATTTTGGTCTTCCTCATTCAGAGGGAAAATGGAAACTAGGGTAAAGATAATATGCCATTTTAAACGTTTTATGCTGAACTAAATTTTTTAATTGTTAAAAAGGGAATGAAATTCAATTTGAGTTAATACTTGAACATAAAACTTGAGTAAATCAGACGTGGAAGGAAAATTTCAAACAAATAATTATGAATAGGTATACCTAGCAAAAAAAAAAAAAAAAAAAAAAAATACACATTGTATGTATCTGCTGACCATTTGAACCTGGAGTATCTTATCACACGATCTAAAGATATTCTGGCGGAAATTTAAAGCATCCCCTGGCCAAATTTTGAAGCACTGGTAAGCTTTACTGTTGTGCTTCCATGATATGAAAACGTTTGAACCAGATGGAAACGAATGCCTTACTTTTTTAGCAATTTCACGCGAACTACTGGTTTTTGCCTTTCTCCACGTACCTCGATTACCGTCTCTCGCTGTCACTGTACCATTCATTTCACTATCACCCATTTCCAATAACATAATTTATCACGTGAAATAATATAAAAATTCACTGATAAACGTACAGGTAGCCGAACTTCACAGATAGCTAAACAAGAAGCAACAGGAGGGTCACGTGAGGCTAGGTATCTGGCTTCCATTAGTTGCTTGGACTAATGGGGTTCTGCATGATTCACAGCTCTGGACATGTGTGGTTTTGGATGAAGGACAAGAATCTACTGTATTGTTTTGACGAGATCTGTGGGGTTTTGCTGGACATTGAGTGAAGAAAATGATACAGCTGATCACAAAGAACAAGAAACCAATGCTAACTAAAAAAAAAATTGTGACTTGTGAGGTTTTGCATGGCTCCCCCTCACCTTACTTACCATAAAATGGAAAATGTTAAGTTCGCGTCTATGTATAAATAGTGTCAATTTTGTAAACATGATATACCACAGTTGGTTTGCAATATACTAGGTAGGTACAGTCTTTCAAATTTTCATTTCTTTCCTATGGGCTTCAACGAACAAAGTTGCCAGTCAGATCCATTCTTTTGTCAACAGGTAAACGCAAGTCTGACTGAACCTAAATCATCGTACGTTCTTGAGTTCCTCCTCTTGACGATTATCTGTGCTTCACTCTTGATGGTTATTTTCTTTTCATTGTATAACGCTTATCACGATGGACTTTGGAGGAAATTTTTTGAAATGATCATCCTCATCATTATCTTGATAGTGATGTTAAACGACTATAAACGGAGATACGATTCGATAGCATGGGTTAAGTACTACCCTCAAGACGAATATCTGCGCTTACATGAAATCCACGAAGAAGAGTTTTTAAGCGCAGTTTGTTTATCAGTTTTCCCCTGCTTCTTTGGTTCATTGATGGTAATCTGGATCAGTAAATCAGTAATGATTGGAACATCGAGTTTGATGAAAGAAATTCTTTCCAGCTTCCGGAAATTCAGATCATTCTACATGTATTCCATGATCATTGCGACATTAACATTACTTCCCGTTTTTACCAACCTCGATTTCGTTGAATTCATTATGCATTATTTCAGTAGAACCTTGAGGTTCAAAAATGAGAACAGCAGAATTTTCGTAGTAACCTTTGTTATTTTACTCACTGTGGTTTCCCACAAAATTTGCTTGGCAATAGTTGTCCATCAGTGCATCTACAGTGAATCACAGGCAAGACTTGACAACATCATAGTGCGTTTTATTAGAACTTGGAAGTGTCAATCGGGAAAAGCACGGAAACTCAAGAAGAAAAGCATTCCATCGAAAAAATATCATCCATCAGCTGCTCAATTTCAAGAAAGAATGTATAGCTTAGATGCGCTGCTGCTTAAAAAATTTGGATTTTTTCGTAATAAGAAATGAAAATTCAAAATATTCAATAATAATATGACTTTTTACCTATTCACCAGATTTGAATCAGTTGTTGGAATTAATTTCATGGAATAAAATTATAATTGATAAATGGATACCAAGTCTTATATTTATTACTATTGGTGAAATATTTATTATTATATTTTTAAATTTACTCAAACGAATTAGGTTGACTATAGATTAAAAGTGGATTACACTTTTTTTTTTTTAACTCCAACTAGTATTCGAATAGTATCTAGTGATCCAAGTTTGGTACAAACATACCAAGAATGGTAAAATGGACCAAAACCTGTTTTCTGCCCCACTGTTGTACCAAATAATTTCAACCGTTGTGTCAACCTCTTCTGTAACAATAACACGAAAAAAGGGAATGACCAGAAAAAAGAAGGGGTGAACTGAAAAGCACCAAAAGAACGGAATAAAAGGACCAATCATGCAGCATGATCGTATGAGAAACTTTTCGTAATTTTTCATATTACTATATCTATGTTGAATTGCTTTGAGTTTGTTAGCAAAGAGATCTTTAACTTACATATCATGGCGAGCAATTTTTTCTAAATAACAGCTATTCTACAATATGCTTCAAACAAAAATCATTGGTTTTTTTTTTTTTTTTTTTTTTTTTTTTTTGAACTATTGCAATCTCTACATTTTCTGAGGAGTAAAATCCGTAAAACGGAAGGGAGAAGTGGATAAGGAAAGATTTCCCATCTCTTTCGGATATGAGTGTGATATATGAGTGCCCAACTGCCAGCGAAAATTACTAGAAACAAATTGGTAAGTAATACATGCATTACAGGGACGTCCCAATGAATGGATTTTATATAATTTTAGTGAGAGTTGAAAAAATAAAAATATCAAGACTTCTCCGAATTACCCCCCTCCCCCTCCATTGATTCTCTCCACCGACAGGTAAATTTCCAGTATAAAATTTGAAACTAGATCAAATATTCATAATTGAATTTAAAAAAAAGAGATCAGGAAAATCTGAAGAGAATAATTAAAACATCATGATTCTTTACTATTATCCCCTCCATTCACCTCTTTCATAATGAAATTTGAAAATCCTGATATTCGATCAAAAACTAGACCGAATTCAAAGATAAACAAAAAAGAACCACGCAAATCGGATGAGAATTGTTAAAACACCATGATTCATCAGTATTACCCCCTCCATTCACCTCCTCACATGATGAAATTTAAAACTCCTGATATATGTCCCAAAACTATATCGCATTCTTAATGGAACAAAATAAGAATCAGAAGAATTGGGAGAGAATTGTAACTTGGGCAGCACCTGAAAGAATCGGTAATTATCCCCTCTACCCCCCACCATGACAGTAACTCCGAAAACAACAAGGTATTTTGACCAACTAGACTAAAATTGGAAGCGAACCAAATAAGAACCAAGATAATCGGTTGGGTATGGTACCGTGGGTGACGACGACAAAATTTATCGGAAAAAACACGTTTTTTCGGCTTTACCCCTTCCATTTCCCCTCTTCCATCTTGAAATTCAAAATTTCCGAGGTTTGTTACACAACTAGACTAAAATTAGGATCGAACCAAATTATTTCTTACACATTATTATTATGCAATGATATATTATTCATACGGTGTTTTTCTTTTTTTTTTTCTTTCTTTAAATCAATGTTTTATAAAGTTTGATCTTTCTATGTGCCTTGATTGCTCAAAAATCGTTCTAATTAGTAGGTATCCACAATAATTTTTTTTAAATTTAATTCTATATTTTTTCTGACATGAGAGAATTACTTTGATAATTACAACGTCTAAATTAATGGTACAGTCTACAGTAAACAGCATTTTTCTAAAGGATGACCATTAAGTTTTTGACCCAAAATCTTTCATTAGTTCACAAATGGTAGTTTAAGTTACAATAAAGAGTATTGAACCTACCAAGTCAATCAATAATAAATCAAATAATTGAGAGACATAAATATAATGTTGTATAAGTCGCAAAAGTGCACAAAAACTGTGTTTTTAGACCTTATTTCAAAAAAATTTCCGGACCTCCCTTTTTACTGGGGGGTATTCCATACCCTCCGGTAGCGGCATAAAATGTGGGTCTTGCACACATGCCAAATTCGCCTTAGACCGACCCCTGGCGGTATAAAAAAAAAAATCGATGTTAAAAAAATGCCACGGCATATACACGGCGCGGACAGTGCAGACTCGCTCCAGAGCTGGTTTTGGGAACACTGCTCAGTTGCGTGCCTCTGACTCCATTACTCGTGTTTTCTTTACATGATTTGTATACCCAGTTGTTTTAGAGTTTCCACTAGCAAAGTACAGGTTATATGTCTGTTGAAATATTTGTACAAAATGGATAGAGAACGTAGAACACCGCCGTCCTTGATTTTTGAGTTAAAAAAAATAATAAAAATAAATTGATAATGAAACAAAATGATTTTAAACAACAATACAAACTAAGCTAAATCAAATTGAATTAAGTTAAGCATTTTAAAGTTAATTCTATACGAGTAAAAGTACCTTAGCTCGTCGAGACCTTGTTAAAATGTGGTTTTACTGTTAAAAATTCGAAGTTCTTCTGAGGTAGGGTCTACGAACACTCCGCGGCCCACGCATTCAATTAGATCGCCCCCACCCGCTCCAGAGACAAATCCTAGATACTCCACTGGTAGGTAATACAATATTTATACTATTTATTAGGACTAAATTATTGATGATTATTATTATTCAATATTAAACCTCGTAGTTTGCTATTATTTGGCTTCTTTCGGATTTTGTTTGAGACGTTCTGACGTTCGGGGTAGGTATGAGTAATTGGATGAAGTGTATTGTAATTAAATACCTACATATGTATGAATTAATGTTTTCCAGTAAAAGAGTTGTAAAAGAAGCCTGATGGGTAAAGATTACAAAATACACCACATTACCTGATCAGGTGGGTGAGATTTGAGGTGAAACGAGTCCATATTTGACAATTTCTTAGTCGTTGTGCCGCTGAGTCAGAGTTCTGTTTTCCACAAAAACCATGAGGCCCATGAAATTTTACAGAAATCCTTACAGCCTTCCATTCATCAGACGATTTTAATATTATATGCGATAAATAATTTTTATATGCCGATTCCTCAAAAAGTAATATTTGCCAAACAACTATTTCGAACCAAATAGATGGGTATAGGTATATAATTTCAAGGATTCCGCAGCATTAGAAGCTGGTATCCTATGCAAATAAGATGACCTACATAAAGCAACGAGAAATTACAATAGGTGCAGAAAGACCCCAAAAACCGCAAATATAATATGCAACACCATTGATAGCATATATTGTGACAGTCTACCATATACTCTACCATTGTATAGGTAGAGGGGAGCAATCAAAACACTATAGGTATTCGTATCACCATAACTTGTCTTGAGACATTGTTGGATCAAATAATTATAAGTTGTTCGATATGTTCCGTCGTTAAATTACGTCTTCTGTCGGAATGTATGTTTTTCAGTATTGAAAAGGAACGAATACCCACAATACCCACAATGGTCATCCATCCAGGGCTTCTCTCAAGGACTACTACTAATTTCCATGGATTTTAAGCACAATACATGAGGGCCTTCAAGGGGCAGCTCCTAATCCATTTCCATAAATCCTTGAGAAATGGCGTAGTTGAAGATAGGTAGCACTTTGATCACGAGGAAGAAAATGTGAACTGCTCACTCGTATTTTTATGAGAAAAGACCATGGAGGAAAGGAAAATAGTAGAAACGCTCAAGGTATCAGGGTGTGAACTGATAATTTTCTCCATTTAGCAAGGAGGAACACATTCCAATAGGGATCTGAGCGATGAGCAACGAACGCACCAGCGAATAATCCGACTTGCGTTGAACTTGGCTACTCCTCTTGTTTGACGTTCATGCTCCCAGCGGTCAAAACTCAGCTCGCGGGAAAGACTATTTCCTCCCGAACGAAACGGCGGGCTGGACAATATGATCCCAAACCTCTGCACGCGTAGCACTGCTATTCTCCCAGCGAGAGATCTCTGCTCGGTGATAACATTTTCTCGGGAGTTTGATCATATCAAGTCAGTCGCTTCGCCCGTACTGTTTTCCCGTGACCTCTGCCCGGAGAAAATACAAAGCCATGGCCTCTGTAAAGATTACAAGGATGACACTGAGATTGGACGATGGCTTCATTGGGCATTCGGCTTGCCATACTGCAATCCTGGTGAAGTTGGAGACGCCTTCTGCTCCTGGGTGCTGGACAAGCCTGATACCCATAACTGTCAAGTTTTCATGGAATACCTGCATGACACATATATATAGCAGATGACTCGACCTACCCTCCAACATTATGGGCGTCTAAAACTGCTGACGTTGACCGCACGACTAATGCATGCGAGTCCTTCCGCTCAACATTTAATAAAGACTTATATACACCACATCCCGACCTCTTTACATTTTTTGAGGAGTTATTGTCGGTTCAAGCCGATGTTTACCCAAAACTAAATTCAGTCGGCGAACCACACCTACCAAGACCTGTCATTCAAAAACAGCAAGAATATGTAAACAAATGGATTAACAACCTCAACTCAAATGAAATTACGCTTTACAAATTTGTCAGAGTCATTTCTTACAAACTTCGCCCTCATTTCTAGTCATTTTTGTTTGTTTCTTGATTGGGTTTTTGTTCTGTAATTGTTGTTTGATTATGGTTTTTGTTTCGGCATTATTGACACAGCGTTTACGCCCCGTATATACCTATGTACTTAGTATTAAATTATTGTACGATCACTTAATTTACTTATTTCCTTCCATCAGCCTACCCACCATTTGGGGAGGAAATAGTCTACCTGGACCGGGGGGATGCTGGGATCATTTAACGGCCTGACGGACGCTACTGGCGGGAGCATAACGGCAGGGGTGGTCGTTGGACTGGGAGCATAACGGGAGTTTGGTTTCCCAGGCGGAAGGAAATAGGGCCGTTTTCAGCGGCTTGCGAGCATATGGTCAAACTCCCGGGAAAATAGCCTTGGAGTTTGCACGTTTCCACCGTATACTTGTATATGCGAATGTTCTCAAAAACGCAAGTACATTTCCTGAAGGGCAGGGGCATTGTACAAGCGCCGCTTACCCACTGATTCTGAAGCTAGAGGTACCTGAGAATCGACAACTTCTAGAACAACAAGTAAGGATATTTTTTCCTGATGAGTATTTTTAATAAGATTCAGTCATACAGCTTGATCATATGAGCGAATTTTCGTATATCATCGTTAAAATCTTTATATTAAATTGTTTGAAATGTGAGCATTTCGAGTGCAATGAAATCAGTGAGTATAAATTTTATGGAACAAATGTTATTCTAATTAATAGTCTGCTATTCAAAAGATGATTTTTGATTTTCAGCTTTTTCCCAACTTTATCGATTTTTTAGCATACCTATAGTAATGAAATTTAAGTGCATTTTCCACCACAATTTTGTAAATACATTTTTAAATGTTCTAGTTTATACCTAGTTGATTACTTTATTTGAGTAATAGGTAATCTGCTAAAAAATATAAATTTAATGATTCTTAGCTGTATTTCCGTTTTTAGTTATCTTTAGCACTTTTTTGAAATGTAACCAATTTAATGCACTCAAAAAGTGATGTCTGACAAACTCATCCTTCCTTTTGGTAAGCTTGATGGAAGAACGGATATTTTATATCAATCTTCAAACAAAAGAAACATAGTAGGTACTTCACAAATCAGAACACTCCCAACACGTACCGGTGCAAGGGCTCTGCAGACTGCCGAACACCAATGTGCGTACATGAGCTACTGTGTACAAATTACCCAGCGTTCTACGTTAGAAAAGCGGAAACAGGGCTGAATTTAAAAGACAACACCCACAAGCACTCGGTAGTGGCACTAGATGAGAGTCTCCCAATAAGCCATCATGCCATTTCTCATAACGCTTCATTTGACAAGTGCTATAAAATGAAGGTCCTCCGAAAAATGAAGCCTAATGAAAATTAGACGAAGTTGCTGCAGTCCGAGAAGTCTCATAGCAATGTCCTGAGAGCCTAAACCACCGGGACATTAGAAGATGAAAATGTTGCCAACCACTGAAACATAGGTTTCCACAACAAATTACCCCATAGTCTCCTACAAGAATTTCTTGACAACGAAAAAATTCTATTCATTTGCAGTTCTACATTTGGAAAAAGACCCGCAGACCAAATCAGGTAGAATCAGAGATGAAACTATCAAAGATCTATGCGACTTTGCTATCTTGTAGGAATATTTCAAGAACCTTCCCAGTACAAAAAACTGCTCTAGTTCCTCCGCTGCCCTGAAGAACAAAGTAACATGGATATGTCTATTACCTTACTAAAGTAGGTAGGCAGGTATACTTCCCACAGCACCGGCTCGACAAAGCACATCTCTTACCCCTATGTCTGAAGGTACCTACTACGCACATAAAACAGGCATTATCCAATACTTCTTGTACGCCTAGGGTGAAATACAGGAGACACTGGAGAGAGAAGAATCCGATATATCTGCCTGCTTTGAGAAAAGGTGCAGGCACTGGGGTCTACGACGATTAGAAATGGGTGAAAATCAGCCTCAAAGATCGCAAAAGATTACACCATCAGGAAAATAGCACTGTTTTCCCTGATGACGTCATATTTTGGGATCTTTGAGGCTGATTTTCACCTACTCTTAATCGTCGTAGACCCCATTCCCTGCAACTTTTTTCAAATCTCTCGTCACGCTCTTCCATTTAAGTTCATAAAAAAAGTCATGTCTGTTCCCCATCGCCACCCGAAGTGGGGAGGTAGTCTGTGTCCTTAAGGGCAGATCACTTTATAGTTAACTAGCCGTAACCATCCGTGCGTGGATAACAGGGTTTACAAATCAAGCGGTACGCAGCATTCGGGGAACATACAATAAGTTGTAGGTATTACTTCATTGTTGGTAAGTAAGTGCAATCTGTCTTATTATAGTCACTTATAACGCTACCGAAGGTACGACTGAAACTTTTTCTGTTATTGTCGAAGTATGTCCGAGTTTTTCCGGAAAAAAACACGTTTTTCAGGAGAAATGACGAATTTTAAAGGTGAAGGGGGCGAACTACGAAAATCTGAAATAGCCTATTCCTATTTCGGGATGTGGCCGATCCATTCACGACAAACCCTGTCCGAATCGGTTCAAGTATTAAGATCTGACTGTGGAACAAACACACAGGCTAAGCCTACTTCACTGGTAACTGTTGAAACAATCCAAAGCTGTAAATATGGTTGTTATCGTATTTAGACAACAAGCCATCACGCTAACTAACCGATGGCAAGACTGCATAAATTTTTGACACAAGTATTTTCGGTTTTTTCGCGAAAAAAAAACACGTTTTTCGGCATAAAAGGCGATTTTTAGGGGTGAAGGGGGTACTCACGAAAACGTCATGAATCCTACCTCACTGATCACAATGAGACCACCCTCATGAAAATATGTTCAGCCGTTTGGGCGTGATTGACGGTCGCACACACACGAGTTCAGTGTGCGTGGCTACTCCATTTTCAAACCTGAGTAATTCAGGGAAAAAGAAGTTGGTGATCATTTCAAGGTAGCGCTATGTTGGAGAGAGTCTACGCGAACTTCCAAGAACGCCTCTAGCACTGCATCAACGATTTCGGCCACCACATGCCTGATGTGATTTTTCACACTTGACTGTCTCAAATGATATTTCCATGCTAACTTGATTGCATCAATAAATTTGTTTTTGAGTAAAAATTAACTATTTTATGATTTTTTTAAAACCGTCCGTCCTCACTGCCGCACCCCGTATATTTATCGATGATATCTATGTATTTATAGGGATCATCTAGTAGTAGTTTAGTTTTTATTACGGGGTATTTTTATCTGTTGTAGGGGTTACAAAGCTGTCATCGCTGTATCCCTTGAGGCGAGTTATAAGCAAAAAACCGTGAAAAGGGACCTTCGGACCCCTCCCCCTCCCCCCCTCCAAAAAGTTACACCGGAATCGCTAGGGACTTTATTACCCGTTGTTCAGGGGACCCTCCCTTACACGTTCCCAAAAAGAAACGGACTGCAGCAATTATTTCCCCTGTTCATACTTTTTTGGTCTAGATTGACTGGACTATAATAGGTACATCGAGTTCTAAGTAGTGGTTTGGTTTGAATATGTTCGTATTCAAATGTTTATAATAGTCACTATAAGGAGAATGCAGTAGCGTTCGTAATCGTTGTATTTTGACCTCGTAACATAAGTTTGAATAATTGTTTAACGTTTTTCTATAATTACGCTAGGGCAAACTGTTGGGGATATATCTCGTCTCCCATCCTCACGGTCTTCTCCCACCACCCTAAGCAGGGATCAAGAATTCGTGCCCCAATATTCAGTATTCCCGTCTCTGTTCTAATCATATATCCAGGTGTCACATGGGGTAACAATAGAACAGCTTTGATGAATTTTGATTGAATTTTTTTTAATCTCGTACCAGTAACGCAAACTCCAGATTTCCGAATTGTACAGTAGAACGTCACCTACCAACGAATCAAATATGCGACTGGCGGATTCCCAACTTTGGCACTTGCTATTAACCAAAACTTGCTTTGCACCTTCCCAAGTTCTCATTGCCTTTGATTTAAAACTAACCATAGCTTTTGAAAACAATCCAGTGGACCCAAAAGGAACTCCAAGGTGTATATATTTTGATGATATCGATACTCGACGTTACCACTAAGGAATTGATTTCCTTTTTCCAACCCCCCTCTTTTACAGAAACACACCCATGGAACTAGAAAATTCATGAATGGCATGTAATTTGTTTTTCTATATCTGGTTTAGAATCCCCAAACAAGGCAATATCATCTATAAATAACAAAAGAAGGATGTTATTTACTCTATCTACGTTTATACATATGCTTCTAGTCCGTTCAAAAAAAAGGATAAACAACATGGGGCTCAGGGAATCCCCCTGCAATACCCCTTGATGAACCTTATGAAATTCGGTCAAGCCATTACCTAATTTTATTGCAACTTTTGCCTCGTTATAGAGACTCGCAATAACATCCAAAATCTTCCCCTAATTCCTAGTTTTGCTAAAATAGGTATGCCAAAGCATTGCATGAGGAAGTGAACCAAAAGCATTAGAATAATCCACGAATGCACAGTACAATCTACCTTTGGGCTTCTGTAACCGTAAATTGATGAAGGCGTTCAAGATAAAAATACTATCCCTGCACCCCCGTCGGTTGTCATCGAAAGCTGGTTTGAGCTTCTCCCAGCAATCCCACTTCTTCCGCCCAGTTCCCCAGACGTTCACTTATGCAATGCGTGAATTCCTTGACCACTGTGTTCATCAGTGCTATCGGTCTTTGATGAGAAATGTCATTTTTATTTGCAGTTTTCATCCTTAGTACTACCTCCCCCCATTTAATTTTCACTCTTCCTCTTTCTAATTTGCTGCTGAAAATTTTAGTTAATTACTTCCCCCATACTGAAAGCTTCATTTAGAGACGGATGAATGACCTCATTTCCAATTCCAGCTGACCAATCAACAGTTGAAGGAGTGTAATTTTTGCGTTCCCATTGATCTCTACTCATTTTTGGTACCCAAGTGTGTTTACGTTTGGCTTTATTTACTGTATCCCAGAACTGTATTGAATTTTCGGAGCGCCCTTTATCATTTCTTATATCCTTCTAATAGTTATCCTATGATTGTTTCAATAAGGTGTTATACTTCTTTTTTTTAATCAGAATGTATTCTACTATTTTGGCTTTCCCTACTTTCCTTCTCCCAAGCGATTTGCTTGTAGCTCTTTTTAGGTCCCTAAATTTCTTATTATGTCACGGTTTATCCTTAGAGCAATAATTCCCTAACCTTCCACACGACGCTCTTCAATCATATGAGCTTCAAACAGTGAATTTACGAATAAGTCTTCAAAGATCCTATTTCTAGTTTCTAAATTCGTTGGATCCTGTAATTTCCTATGTCCAGTGAGCAATGATTGACAATTTGGCTTACTGTGGTTTCCACTTGATCACATTCATGTTAACTAAGGGCCATGTCATACGAGCGCTATTGCCGTCGCGCTGATAGCGTCGCGTTAAAAACGCTCCAACCCGGCAATGGGGTTCTTATGGAGCATGTCATACGGACGCTAATGCCGTCGGCGAGTCCGCGTTAGCCGGACGCTGAGCGCTGCCAACGCAGACGGTCGCGCTAGCGACGCGGCGCACGTGACGCCGGGACCCTGTCAATGCAAATGCGCCCGGAAGACGCTACGTATGACAGGCACCTGGCGTTGGCGGGACGGCATCAACGCGACGCATTTGCCGTCACGTATGACATGTACTTTTTCCGGCGCTATCTCGACGGCATCAGCGCGACGGCAATAGCGCTGATAGCGTTTCGTTAAAAACGCTCCAACCCGGCAATGGGGTTCTTATGGAGCATGTCATACGGACGCTAATGCCGTCGGCGAGTCCGCGTTAGGGCCATGTCATACGAGCGCTATTGCCGTCGCGCTGATAGCGTCGCGTTAAAAACGCTCCAACCCGGCAATGGGGTTCTTATGGAGCATGTCATACGGACGCTAATGCCGTCGACGAGTCCGCGTTAGCCGGACGCTGAGCGCTGCCAACGCGGACGGTCGCGCTAGCGACGCGGCGCACGTGACGCTGGGACCCTGTCAATGCAAATGCGCCCGGAAGACGCTACGTATGACAGGCACCTGGCGTTGGCGGGACGGCATCAACGCGACGCATTTGCCAACACGTATGACATACACTTTTTCCGGCGCTATCTCGACGCTATCAGCGCGATGGCAATAGCGCTCGTATGACACTTTTCCGGCGCTATCTCGACGCTATCAGCGCGACGGCAATAGCGGTCGTATGACATGGCCCTAAGGAAGCCGAATCTCGCTGATTTTCCATTTTATTCTTGACTGGGCCTCCTAATATAGTTAAACAGCATTCTGAGTGATCAGATAGTATTGCAAATCATGTTTCCCACGCAAAAATCTATTACATCAAATAAGGTACCGTTACTCAGCCAGCATAAATCTATCGTTCTACTTCCTCTGATACGACGGAAGGTGAAATTCTCATTTCTATCACCAACGCTACGACCATTAGACACTACGAATCCGCTCACTTCCATGGTTTCCACTAAATTGCGCCCACGAGTGTCGATACATTCGTCTAATGAATTTCGCTCATAGTAAAAAACGCTGCAAAATATTACACATTGGTTTATTATTTCTGTGTTAGATAGCCCTTCTACGCAGATCATTGGTCTATAATGATTAAACCCTGTATGTAATATATAATCAGAACATGGCGCATCGTGCCTCTGAGAAAGGTTCACACTTTTACAGTTCCCAGACCCCGCAATTTTACCTCGCTATTATTTTGCGCATGCGCAGAATGGAGTAATGATTTGAGAACAATGGAATTGGTAGGGTACAATCTACGGCCTAACCCACAAATTTCATGAAAATGTAATCAAAATCGGATGAAAACTAGACCTTGTTCCTCGAAGTACACTTTCGCGCATGCGTAGGAGCTAATAATGATGCAATAATGTTGAAATTAACATGGAATAATTAAACCATTGTCTCCCAACTATGCACAAAATTCAAGAGGGATCGGACGACTAGGGCGTAAAAAATGATGCTTGAAGGAATTTACGTTTGCGCATGCCCCAAATGGAGTAATGATTTGAGAAGAATGGAATTAATAGCGGACCATTTACAGTCTAACCAGCACATTCCCTGAAAATTTCATCAAAATTAGATGAAAACTGTTGAAATTAGGCTCGTTTAAAAAGAAATACCTAAATAATCGCACATGCGCAATAGCTACTAATGATGTCAACTGTTTATGAAGAGAGTAAACAGTTCCATTTCTTTGGAGCTGTAGCTCAAGTTTCTCAACGTAGTATATAAAATAGATTCTATCACAGTTTTGAACTTCATGGTGTAATTAAAATATATAAATAAAATCAAGTCTTCTAGAATTTAAATTAAAAAACCTATAATCTTGAAAAGAATATTGCTTCTCTTAGGAACACTAAGTGGCTTCAGCGTGAGCATCCCACAGATCAAATAGCTCCTCGCTATTTTGAGAAAGCTACTCGCCTGAAGAAATTCCTAACAATTTAAAAATTAAGAAAATTCATTATTCAATTTTTCTTAAAAAGTTGATTTTTTACCCATTTAAAAGTTTTCTAAATTCAGTTGCTTTTTTTTTTTTTTTTTTTTTTTTTTTTTTTTTTTTTTTTTTTTTTTTTTTTTTTTTTTTTTTTTTTTTTTTGCTTACTTGATTTAGTTTGAAACTAGACCACTGGAACGGTAAACGAACCCGAAAAAAAAAAGTTGCAGACCTTCAAAAATTGGTTTTTCACATATTTTAGAGCCTAAAATCGTTGTTGATTTTCTGGGTACTCCGAGGTATTCAAAAATCTTATAGGTGGCAAAATACCTTCTACTTTCCTTCATAAACACGTGGAAATGCGTCAAAAATATTCCCGGCTGCGTAGTGAGAGACGGCAGAACAATGAGGGTCCAAACCTGCACTGAGGAAGGAGCTGCATTTCGCCTTGGAATGAGCTGCATGTAACCCGTGTTACTTCGTCGAATGTGATGGACAATACGGATTTAATCTATATACATAGTAGACAGTAAAAAATGACAAAGTCCCGACCCCCACCCCTCTTGCTTTCCCCCCCACCCCCCCTCAAACATTGCAAGAGCAGTACTTTGGTTAAATACTCATAGCTCAAAAACTAATAAAGTTACAGTCGTGATTCTTTTTTTATATTACTCCTAACGATATGGTGAACAACTTATATAGTACGTACTTTTTATGTAGATAGCTTAGTTTAACCGTAAAACTTATATACATGCAAAAAAATGCCTCTGCTGATTACAAAAACCTACTTTAACCAATTATATCTTTTTATCCTTACACTTTGGGAAGAAACACATTCAGAACGACTTGTAGATAATTTAATTAGCTTTAAAATGGTGTATCTAACATTGCTTACGGTTAAAGTTATGGCTTTATAGAGAGCGTGAAACAGTAACGGGTACCGCGCCGTGCCCCAGCCACTCTGAGCAGTGTCGCGTCGCAGCTTTGTGACTCAGGCGCTTTCGTGTTGTTTTGTGTTCACAAATATACGGTTGAGTTGTGCCAAGTGAAGTGAAATGCTAATATATTTGTGCTATTGCTATGGATTTTTGAACGAGATAAGCAAGATGGAAGGGAACTTTTAAAACTGGTAAAAACTTTTCATGTCTGAATTCACCAATTTGAATTAATACAGTTATGTAGGCCCAATCTTCAGTTACTTAATAATGACTGATTTTAACAAAATATGTGTTATATGTAATCAGGAAGTCAAAGATGACGGAGTAACTGTCACTAAGGGTATAAATACTTTAGTCAAGTCCAGTATTGAGAGAAAGGACGAAATCCATAAATTACTTGGTAATGTCGAATTAATAAAAGTACCTACATTATACATGTAGGCAAAATTATACCAGACCTAGCAACATTAAAGCAGCATTAAAAGCGCAAGATGGAGAACCTTCTACGTCGCGGCACTTTCTCAGAAAATTAGACAACACATTCGATTTCAAGCATGATTGTTTGTTATGTGGAGAACGTGCGTTTTTTGACGCTAAACTTCCATATAAATAGGTACCGAACCAAAATTCACGAGGTTTCAACTGTTGAAATAAAGCAAATGCTCCTCAATGCTTGTGATGTTAGGAATGATGATTGGGCCTGTAAAGTTAAGTCTAGGCTTTTAGATGTAATTGATTTAGTTGCCGCTGAAGCTCGTTACCATGGGCAATGTTATAAGAACCTTTGTAAACCTAAAAGTAGTGAACAAAAGGTAGGACGGCCATTATCAGCAAAGTCTATAGATCATTTTAACCTGCTTGCCAATTACGTTGAGAACGACAATGAATGCCAGTTTTCACTGAAAGAGTTACGAGAGATTGTAATTAAATTAAGTGGTTCTGATATAGACTATAGTGATTATTATCTTAAGTCAAAACTTTTGGATTTTTTCAAGGAAAGGCTAGTTGTGCATAATTTATCTGGAAAGAAAAGTGTTTTATGTAGGTATGTCACATACTAGTCACAAAGTTTTAGATACTTGGTACAAAAACAGAGAAACCAGTACTGAAGAAGAACGCAAAAGAATTGTTAGAACAGCAGCGGAAATGTTAGGGAAGACAACCAAAAAATGAATTACGACTGTGGAAAATATCCAAGTGAAGAGGAAGTAAGTACCATATCAAATGATTTGATTCCTGAAACATTGCCACTGTTTACGTCTACAGTGACCAAAAAAAGAACTGAAAACTCGAGCTCTGACATTAGTAGAAAACGTGCTGTGATCAACCATTTAATAATATTGATATTGTTTTTGTACCAAGTATCTAAAACTTTGTGACTAGTAGGTGACATAAGATAATTGTGTTGAAATGAGAGGAAATAGTGTTGACTTAAGATAATAATCACTATAGTCTATATCAGAACCACTTAATTTAATTACAATCACTCGTAACTCTTTCAGTGAAAACTGGCATTCATTGTCGTTCTCAACGTAATGGGCAAGCAGGTTAAAATGATCTATAGACTTTGCTGATAATGGCCGTCCTACCTTTTGTTCACTACTTTTAGGTTTACAAAGGTTCTTATAACATTGCCCATGGTAACGAGCTTCAGCGGCAACTAAATCAATTACATCTAAAAGCCTAGACTTAACTTTACAGGCCCAATCATCATTCCTAACATCACAAGCATTGAGGAGCATTTGCTTTATTTCAACAGTTGAAACCTCGTGAATTTTGGTTCGGTACCTATTTATATGGAAGTTTAGCGTCAAAAAACGCACGTTCTCCACATAACAAACAATCATGCTTGAAATCGAATGTGTTGTCTAATTTTCTGAGAAAGTGCCGCGACGTAGAAGGTTCTCCATCTTGCGCTTTTAATGCTGCTTTAATGTTGCTAGGTCTGGTATAATTTTGCCTACATGTATAATGTAGGTACTTTTATTAATTCGACATTACCAAGTAATTTATGGATTTCGTCCTTTCTCTCAATACTGGACTTGACTAAAGTATTTATACCCTTAGTGACAGTTACTCCGTCATCTTTGACTTCCTGATTACATATAACACATATTTTGTTAAAATCAGTCATTATTATGTAACTGAAGATTGGGCCTACATAACTGTATTAATTCAAATTGGTGAATTCAGACATGAAAAGTTTTTACCAGTTTTAAAAGTTCCCTTCCATCTTGCTTATCTCGTTCAAAAATCCATAGCAATAGCACAAATATATTAGCATTTCACTTCACTTGGCACAACTCAACCGTATATTTGTGAACACAAAACAACACGAAAGCGCCTGAGTTCACAAAGCTGCAACGCGACACTGCTCAGAGTGGCTGGGGCGCGGCGCGGTACCCGTTACTGTTTCACGCTCTCTATAAAGCCATAACTTTAACCGTAAGCAATGTTAGATACACCATTTTAAAGCTAATTAAATTATCTACAAGTCGTTCTGAATGTGTTTCTTCCCAAAGTGTAAGGATAAAAAGATATAATTGGTTAAAGTAGGTTTTTGTAATCAGCAGAGGTCAACTATCTATGAAAACAAGGCAATGTTCTTGGTTTGATCCGTTGATATAAAATGTGGGTCCAATGTCCACCTAGGTTGGCCGTTTTTCCCACTGACGTTGCTTATGGTGTGACATAGTGCACGCGTCGTCTGCCTGGGGAAGGCTTTTCTCGTACCTACTTGGGACTCCTCGGTAAATAAAACAAAGGTATTTGTTCACAAACGTGAAATTTAAAATACAATAATGGAAACCAGAAATAACAGCGAAGATATATATTCAAATACATTCATAAAGCAGAGAATAAAATGTAAAACTCGCTGATAACATTCCAGAGGATATTCGTCCCTTACTATAAAATATGGACGACTCAACTATCCTCCTCCGAGGTGATAATCTGAGGAATGTGTGTGAAACCTTGCAATTTGCTATTAATACCATTTATCAAACAGCACGGATGCGAGGTTTTAATTTTTCACCTGCAAAAATAACCTCCATGCATTTTTGCAGAGAGCGCAAAGTGCATGTTGAGTACCCTCTCTCAATAGGTGGGGTTACAATACCTTACTCCACTCACACAAGTTTCCTTGGACTCATAGTTGACCGCCAGCTGCGGTGGACCCAGCATATTGAGTACTTGCGCCATGCTACTATGCAGGGTGTACAGTTGCTCAAGGTTCTTTCGAACCATAATTGGGGCGCCCAGCAGGATGTCCTTCTAAGGATTTTCCATGCAGCGGTGCGATCACGCATAGATTATGGGTCTGCAGTTTATGGGTCAGCAAGAAAGTCCTTGCTGCGTAAATTGGAACCTATATTGAAAAAGAGTCTTCGTCTGGCTACTGATCGCCGTAAAAGTTCTAGCACTTCGCTATGCAGAGCGCTTGCGCTATTTCCCTGGTTACCCCCTGCATGACATGGTCATGCTACCCCCCTTGGATGACACTCTGCGCCGGAACTTGCTGATCATTTTACGACCGCTCCCGTCAGAATCGGTCCAGCCGTTTAGCCGTCTATTGGGAACATACATTTTAACAGATTTTAAGAGAGTTTTCTCACGGTGAGCACAGTTCCACACGATTTTCATCTACGAAATGTGTAGAATAATAATTTTAAAATAAATCAAAAGACAAGACAAAAGACAGTCAAAAGTGGCCGTTTACTCTCCAGTTTATTTCAAAGAAGACCGCCTACGCTTTTTCAAATTACAGTTTTTCAAAATTAGGTAATAGGTAAGTTACTAGCACTTAAAAATAAATAAAAAATGGAAACTTCTTTTTAACAAATTGAATCCTTATTTCTTAGAACAAAAACTTTAGAAACCCAGTTACAGAAAAGGCCAGTTTTGATCATGATTTAATTTGAAATTATCATTCAACTAGTTTCATAAATGAAGATTGTGTGGAATTGTGTGCGCAGTGAGAAACCCCTCATAAAAACGGCTAAAACGAGTTTTTCGTGGTGTGTTGGTTCATAATTTTGACCCCTCAGCTCAAATGGGGTCCCAAAATTTTCTTTTGAGTGCATGATTGTTCTACACTAAAATGACTACAAATTGCGGCAAACAACGAATTTTTTAACAATGTCGAAATTGAAAAATTACGTTTTACAGTTTTTTGAGAGACAATTTTTTGGTGTGGAAAGCTGGATTTTTACAGTCAAGAACACGAGGAACAAGATTTTTTTTGTTGCAAATTAAAAACCATAACATCCACTGGAGTAGGCCCTTACTGTGTTTCTGCAAAGTGCTGGGTTCAGTCTGGCATAGTTTTCGGTCGATTCCAGACTCACAAGGCAATTAACAATCTAGATACCAGGACCTTTATAATGGTTAGTGACAATAACCTCCAAGACGAGTAGGAATAACAATCATAAAACTCTGAAAAATAGTTATCTTTGGCGATGTAAGGTCAGACTAGATAAGGATACTGAGAATTTACGTTTTGTAAACAGTCCATCTTCGCTATTCGGGCAACACACACCGGCGAAATTTACTATTTCCACGAGTGCTGTGCATATATTTCTTAAACTCCATATTCACTTAGCACGCAATAATCTTTAAAAGGTGGTAACTCAAAACAAAATGACACCATTTGCACCCATTGGGTTTATAGCTATTGTAATGGGGATTACACTTTTCGGATTTGGTGACTCACCAGTACACTCAGCTCCAGTACCCAACCGCCCGTTACCAACACACCCGCCAAGGACCAATACTTCACGACACATTCTGCCAACATCAAGAAATCTGCAAGGAGCAGCACTACTAATTGCTCCCAAAGTCGTACCAACGTGCCCGGCAGGCAAGAGACCGGATATGTCAGGGAAGTGCCGACGGGTTGTAAGTTGAAATAAAGAACGGTTCTGAGGGACTTTTCCATAAATTCCTAAGAATTCAAGATCACCATTTGTTCATATGTAATCCTCAAAAAGTGGATACCCAGGCACCTCTACTGTAGATAACACTACTTAATACCTAATTTTTAAAACTGGGTATTGAGATCCACCAAAAGCATAATAGGATGAATCAGTCAATTCCGCTTTTAATTCAGCATATCCATGAATTTAACTAAACCTCTAAATAAAGGAACGATACATATCAGCTAGATAAAAATCATTAAGACAAACTGTGTTATATTAAAACGAGAAAGAGTGACATCATGGTATGATAATATTTTGAATCAAACTGATACCTTATCTTTTCAGGAGAGATAGCCCCAATAGACTAGTTGAAATTACGTTTAACATGACCACCGCACAGCTAATTATAATGTTCATGACGTTAGTAAGGTTTGTAGCTTATTGTGATGGTAATGGGGTAAACAAGAGGTCTACACCATTGATTGGGTTCAATCAAGGTAGAGTTCAACGACACAAGTTGAAGGAAAGACTCAAAATCGATCTTAGTCACGGCAAATCATCGGAAGAAGCTCTTTCAAACTCGTCAGTTGTACCAGAAGACGTTGTGGATGAAGGGAATATGCTAAAGGCCAATTCATCAGTTGCAGCTTTGGTTAGAGCACCCCACAGACGTTGCCCCAGTGGCGAGCTGCTGGATGAAAATTCAGCCAAGTGCAGAAAAAATTATCGTACCTCCAGAATTTTGTGATTATTTTTGGAGGTTAACACCATATAACTTTCGAGTGTGGTTAATCATCTAAATCCGTTAATTAGAGAAACATATTCGATTGCTACGAATGAACGTACCTACGTAAGAACCTACCCATCTACATTCAAGTAAGTGCACATTCCAATTAGGAAAATATTTTCAAAAGGACTCAGCATTGCAACTCACAAAAAAAACTGGTAGAATCTAGTTATTATAATCGACATCTCGATAAGCTACAGATAATAAACTCCAGGCATTATGAAGCCAAACAAATATTTATCGTTTTTTCGTTATCACCAAAAAAGGGGCTAGACATAAGGAGAAATACGAGGTTCAGTAGCTCACGGAATATTATCGGAAATGTTCAAGGTTCAGCTCATGATAGTGGCATGGTCTGGTTTGTGTATCAACTTGGGTGACGCTTCGGAACACATTCATCAATTTTCGTCTAGTTACCAGCCCTCTGGTGGGAGGTTCTACAAGGAAAGATCTATAGAGATAATGAAGACAGTTCGACAAGAAAGGTCAGTGAAAAATCTAAATGATACAAATAGCACCACAGCAACTCCCAGCAGCGATCAAGTCGAAAGTGACGAGCCTCCGGATGATGTGGCTAATGAAGGAGCCAAAATACAAGATAACTCGCCGGTAGCAGCTTTGATAGTAGCACCGCACAGAAGGTGCCAACCAGGCCATAAACTAGAACTCCGTACTGGCATCTGTCGAAAAATACTGAAGTAAAGTGAATTTAAACTGATCTAGTCATACAGCATCACCTAATGAGCAAATGTACCATGAACAAATATTTTACCCAACTTTTACATTTTAAAATTCAAATTTGAAAACATTGTACCTATTTGGTTAGCAGCAACTTACCATTCAAATTTACCTACAAATAATCTAAAATGAGATGTTTTCGCAATTTTTGGAATAAATATTTTGACGTTTCACCGTGATTTTTGCATGCACTTCCATATGCTGTACCTACTTCGCATCATTCATTCTAAGTTATTCCCGACCATCCTAATTAGTAAATTATTATTACTGTGCCCAGAACATTGCTGTCCAGGAACACTCCGTTTTAACAACAGTATCAATTAGAGAAGAAGTTCAAAAATGAATCGCAAGAAATTAAGTTTAGAGTTCACGTAGCTGATCAGGGTGGTTCTTCACATACGCAGGTAGGTACACTTAATTACAATCTACCTTTCACAGAGGAGTTCCGTTACAAATTTCAGTATCGCAGGTCAATTAGGGAAGGGATTAACCTCAAAACTCATTCAGCTGATCAGCTAGTGTACCTGATAAATCGAAGAGTTGGTTTCGCCTTCACTAAGCGGAAAACATCATTTGCGGCTCTTGAACGGAAAACATCATTGCGTTGATATTTTGACGGCGGCCAATATTGAACGATATAGATTAGTGCAAAAAATTGAATGGTATAGAGGTGTAATTGGCGGTTGCACAATATATTAAGCAACCGCGAGAGGAGACATAACCTCAATGGCAATACCTACATTGCACGAGTTCATCCAATCAGTCCCTCCAGCGAAAATACTTCTCCTCGGAATGTAGAGTGCCACTGAACTATGTTTTGAGTTAATTTCTTTGGGCGTATAGCATGTACTTACTTACGAAAAAGAAACGTTCACTCCAAATAATCAAATCCAAAGAATCGTAAACTTCCCCCTTACTGAGAAAAGCATTAGATCATGAATATGTCGGTTTAACTAGAAAGACCCAATTATGGTTGCTATCATGTTTACAAAATTAAGTGAGAAGGATCACCTGTACGTAAACAATTATTCAACAACTGTTTGCTATGCACTGCACAGCGTTTTACCATAATTTATGTTAGGTAAATTCAGGAGCTGGCCAGAAACACAGAACGAATACAGAACGATTCTGTGCGATGAAAACTACAGGAATTGCATGTCCCTAGAAACGCGTTGGATGTAAGTTAAAAGTTCATGCAGCATGATCGTATGATCGTTCTAAATAATAATCTGGTATTCTAGAAGAGATATTGGATTTTAAACTTTTTTGTAATTTTTATCGATTTATTAGCACATTTTAATGAAATTTAAGTACTTTTTCAGCATAATTTTGTACATACATTTTTGAATGTTCTTAACTTAATTTGAGAAATATTATGCTAAAAATATAAATTTAACAATTATTAGTCGGTATCTGCTTTTTTTATCACTTTTTTGAAATTTGCCCACTTTAATATGCTCAAAAAATGCATCCCAACGAACTCATCCTTTCGTTTGGAAAGCTTGATTTTTTGGCGCAGGAACGGAATTTTTATCTCAATCCTAAAGAGCACACACACACACACATATATATATACTCGGCCCTCCGGGCCTCGCAAGGGGCTCCGCCCCTTGACCCCGCCAGGGGGGCTTCGCTCCCCTGGACCCCCCTAATCTATACTCGGCGCTTCGCGCCTCGCCGGATCTTTTCTCTTTTCTACTGTGTAGAAAACGAGGATAATTTGCAATGCAATTCGTCTCACGAGAAAAAAAAAAAAAATTTCAATCCTGACTGGGATTCGAACCCACAACCTTCGTCTCACGAGAAAAAAAAAATTCAAGCCTGGCTGGGATTCGAACCCACGACCTCGCGGGTTCGCGTAGCGGGACAAAAAAAAATTATTGGGGGTCGGCCTAAGAATTGCATAGCAATTAATATATATAATCGGCGCTTCGCGCCTCGCCGGGGTGCTTCGCCCCCCTGGACCCCCCTAATCTATACTCGGCGCTTCGCGCCTCGCTGGATCTTTTCTACTGCGTAGAAAACGAGGATAATTTGCTATGCAATTCTTAGCCTGAATCAACTTAGTTTTGGAATGTAGCCAGGTACGTAAGGAGAGGGAAATTGGTAGCTTGAGATGTGAACATTTATCACATAAATCAAGCGCTTTCCAACGAGTGGCGAACGATTTTTGTGCGATGAAAACTGCGGAAGTTCCATTCCCCTAGCAACGGCTGGGTTGTACGTGAAAAACACTGAAATTGTGACACAATCTATAGCAACTACTCAACTACTCGGTACGTGAAAATCATCTTTAATTTCGTCCCGGACGTTACATAAAAAATTATTGGGGGTCGGCCTAAGAATTGCATAGCAATTATTATATATATATATAAGTATAAGGAAATGGGCCAAACAGTGGTTTTGGCATGATTAACTCACTGCTATTCTTCACAGCCGAAAGGCCACAGTAGGTACAGTCTGTTGAATGAATAGAAAATGTATGTAATAGAGATATAGCGCAGTGTTTTCACATTCGGGAGATTAAAAAAAAAAATTTCCCCCAAAATCAAAATGACGTTTTACAATTCTGAACAACACTGGTATCGTGAGTGTATCCGCAAATCCTTGAAACACGCATAACTTCTACAGTTTTCATTCGATTCAGATGAAATTTTCAGAGAATGTGCAGGTAGGGTGTAGATAGCCCTCTATCGAGTTTCATCACTCAAAAATCCATACATCACTTTGTGCATGCGCAAACGTAAGATTCATCGAGCATCGTTTCTCACGAACTCATCCATCATGTAGGGTGGTCATAGAAAGACGATTTGACCATCCCATATTAGTTTCATCATGATCTTACCATTAGTTGTCGCTGCGCAAGCGTAAATGAATGTGTAACGAAGTGAATTTGTGAATTTCTTGTAACGAGCAACACTACACCCGGTTTCTTCAGTTTCCATTCGATTATGATAAAATTTTCTGGGAATGTGCAGGTTGGACTAAGGATGGTCTCCTATCAATTTCATCACTGGGAAATTTATAGTTTTCACTGCGCATGAACCTACGTAAAATCCATCAAGGTCATTTTCTCATAGCCTATTCGTCCACTCTCGTTCATATTCGGAGGATAGATGGGAAATGACAATTCGGTTACCTACTTGACCCATATGAGTTTCATCAAGATCGTATCATTAGTAACTGCATCGCAAGCAAGAACCTCAAATCCTTGTAACAAACATGACTTGTACAGTTTTGATTATTATAGAAATGTTTAGGGATTGAACTGTACGGACTTGATGTGGTTGTGAGTGTTGAGAATTTGAATCTGACACGAATTGCGATGTTGAATTGAAGTGTGGATTATCTGAATTAATAAAGCCCTAGTTTGAAGATAACTCTACTTGGTCGAATGTAACTCTGTAGCCTTCTACCGTAATAGCTGAACATAACCGAAGCTCATCTAATTAAATGATCAAAAGTTACACCGTTGCCTCCCTAACATTAATAACCAGTGATCACACCGTAGCTCTACCAACTAATCACCGGACTTTGCGCCTGCAGCGCTAACTAATGGGGAATTTTTTGAAAACTCATATTGAAATTGATTGAGTGACGATGACATCACAGCCCGCTTGGGTGGAACCCTCTGCTCCCTTGCACTACTACGTCATGCGTGATTTTCCTACCCGTTTATTGGCCGAACTAAACGGTCTTTTGAGCTAAAAATTGCTAATGGGAGTAACGGATTCCAACAGATGAAACATCCCATTGCTCAAAATTACATCGTTGATGTTTCCTCGTAGGCAACGAACTATAACTACCTACTGGAATGGTAACACGCCCAGTTGAAAGCAACCCTCCCGCGGTCCGGCCGAAACGGCGAAAGGTGACGACGCCGAAACGGCGAAATATTCTATCAATTTTGCAAGTCATATTCATGTGTTTCCTATATTTTCCAACCATCTGAACTTAATACCTCAAATTAATATTACAAGCGAGTGTTTTCATCCTCCATCAAAACTATATATTAATTGCTATGCAATTCTTAGGCCGACCCCCAATAATTTTTTTTGTAATGTCCGTAACGAAATTAACGATGATTTTCACGTACAACTGAGTAGTTGAGTAGTTGCTATAGATTGTGTCACAATTTCAGTGTTTTTCACGTGTAAAACGAGGATAATTTGCTATGCAATTCTTAGCCTGAA
This sequence comes from Adelphocoris suturalis, assembly GCA_030762985.1. Lineage (NCBI taxonomy): Eukaryota > Metazoa > Arthropoda > Insecta > Hemiptera > Miridae > Adelphocoris > Adelphocoris suturalis. Next base: position 71,987,813 of record CM061040.1, on the reverse strand, counting down.
TCAAGTTAGTCTTGGAATGTAGCCAGGTACGTAAGGAGAGGGAAATTGGTAGCTTGAAATGTGAACATTTATCACATAAATCAAGCGCTTGCCGAGTGGCGAACGATTTTGTGCGATGAAAACTGCGGAAGTTTCATTCCCCTAACAACGGCTGGGTTGTACGTGAAAAACACTGAAATTGTGACACAATCTATAGCAACTACTCAACTACTCGGTTGTACGTGAAAATTATCGTCATTGGGGGTCGGCCTAAGAATTGCATAGCAATTAATATATATGTATGTATACAGTGGTATTTTCACAATTTTTCATTAGTTAGGTCAAAGTTACAAAGAATTTCCCTCCAACCCTGTCAAAGCAGTCAGCTAATTTTAATATATATATACATATATATGATCATTTCGAAATGGCGGATTGTCAGTCCCTCACTAGTCCAGAGTAGCTGAGTTTGACAAACTGTGGTGACGAGCCATTTACTCCTATGAAACTAGAAAAAACGCCATTATTAAAATTAGCTGACTGCTTTGACAGGGTTGGAGGGAAATTCTTTGTAACTTCGACCTAACTAATGAAAAATTGTGGTAATACCACTGTCCTAAGGGTGTTACCTCAGTCCCTCAACAATTCAGATATATGTCGGAAACTCAATGCCTATTATATCTTTCCTGCCAAATGAGACATGTTTGCCACCCTTCTTTATTTGATAATTACCTACATGATCATAAACTGAAAACCTGAATGATCTTCAAAGTCAGTGAAGTGTTAGACGTTGTGCTTGGAACCTATGTTGGTCCTGAGTCACCCTCAGTCCCTCAACTGACTGAACTTCATAGCATAAATATTTTTTCTAGTATTTGATACTCTAGTAGCATACGCTTAGATATGCAGTACCTAACTCTAACATGACAAAATTTTAATTTCTGGTAATTGCTTATGATTTCATCACTTTTTTACTAAACGTTTCTCAGTCCCTCAAAATTCTGGTTTATTATTCAAAGGTAGTCTTTGGTAGAATATATATTCACTACTTACTTCAAAAGTCCTGGTGATGAGACGTTACATTACAGATATTAGATGTAAGATGAAGAATAAAATAATAAACTAGATGAAGGGTAGCCACAGGGACATGTGCCAAGTGATTAGGATCTTTGTCCTACTGTATTCCATTTCCGGTCTCCGGACGAATAATAAATAGAAACCAGAGTGACAAAGAAATTAATAGGACGAGGCAACAGTATGACCTTCAAAGGAGGGACACCCAGATAGGCCTCGTTCAAATGTTCAGCTCCTTGAATGGATAGGAGCAAAATAAGCTACAGAGCTTACTCTGCTGATATTTGAACCCTCCTTCCTAAGTTCAACATTACGCACTGACCTCAGCCTGCTGATTAGGGTGGTTCCTTAACTTCCATTAAACTCAACCATACAAAGAAGGGCCCCGTTCCAAAGTTCAGCATTTCAAGTTGTATAGGAACCAAATTAGCTACAGATCTCACTATACTGATTAGAGAGGTTCCTCTAGCTAAAATAATACTGTTCCTTACCCAGATGCGCCCCGTTCAAAAGTTCAGAATCTTAAGTCGAATAGGTAGGTACAAAATTAGTTACAGAGCTCTCGCCAGTGGTTAGAGTAACATATCAAGCTGAAATTATAATCTAACTTACTCAGAGGGGCCCCGTTCTGAAGTTCAGCACCTTTGTTGAATAAGAACTAAATTAGCTACAAAGCTCACACACACTGCTGATAAGAGTAGTACCTATCTCAAGCTACACCCATGTCCCCACACCCAGCTAGATGTCCCGTTCCAAAGTTCAGCATTTCATGTTGATTAGGAACAAAATTAGTAGGTACCTACCTAGTTATTTATAGAAGATAGCTGTGCCCTCTCGCTCCTTTTATTAAATGTAGATAATCTAACTAGGTACCTATAGGTACATCTAAAATAACACTCTTCAGTACTTACTGCCAGAAAAATATGCCTGTAGAATGATCAGAAAATCATGGCCAATGAAACCTTTACAGCACACAGTTGCATCCTACGGCAAGTACCTACCTATAAACACTACCTAGGCTTGCGACTGTTTTTTGATGATATTAAAAATAAATAAATACTTAAAAACCACCATACCCTAATAAAATCCGTTTGACTTACAAAGCAGAAGTCGTTTTGCTCTTGCTGGGTTCTTGGCATAGGTTACATTTTTTTCGGCAAATGATACTTACATTCTATGGAGTAAGTCTTACCACCGGAATTGAATTCCTACAAACTTGTTAACCGGGATGACAGTGTTCCCAATTTAGGATGTTACTAAAGTTTTGGGGTTTCGAATGTAGCCCCTCTCCATGCCAGGATCTCGCTGATAATTTTGGGGAAAATCGCATTGAAATCGGTCCAGTCATTATGAAGTTTATACCGCACAAACACCAACTTACATTTTTATATTATAATATACATATAGATAAGTGTTTATATTTTATATCTAAATATGTATCTTCAGTTTTATATGTACGTACACCTACTTATTTTTGTACTTATATAATCTGAAGGTGTTGGGGAGCCAAGACGACTAATAATATTATTTGAAATAATATAACAAAGTTTTCAAATATACTTGAATTTCAAATCTCAATTTCAAATAATACAACAAAGTTTTCAAATATACTTGAGTTCCAAATTTCAAATCGCAGTCCCTCTCTCTTCCCATTCATCAGTTCCTCACAAATTTTCTCAGGCCCTCAACCCTTCAATTTTAGAAACATTTAATATATTTCTGGAGAAACATGAATTTCTCTTTGAAGCACTTCATTAGCGATATAAAACCAATAGGACTCCACGGAAAAGAGTGAAAAACGTTAACGAAAATTGAATTATAAAATGTCGGTCTAAATATGAAAGGTTTCGGAGAATCACTCAGATATATTTACGTACTATCCGTCATGATTCAATAAAATTTGAGCCTACCTCATCTACACTTACTAGCCATGATTGCGATGGATTACAGAAGGTCTGGTGTCTACCTAACAAGAGATATTTTGACAGGCAAAGTCCTCCTTAGGTCATTCCTCTTCTGCGATTGATATATTAATTGAGAACTCAACTTACCTGTGGGAAAGATTGAGTAGAATTACAGCAGGTTGCAGTAGAAGACAGTTTAATGATGCAGCTCTCGTATATACACTGTGTTACGGTGAATTTCAAAGAAATAATTTGAAAAAAAAAAAAAAAACCGCATAAGCGCGGCTTTTTAAACAAAATCAATGACCCATATATAAATTTCTCCATTGAGGGGGAAAAACAATCGATCATGGATATGTCAAAGTTGTAGACATTACTTTACACTCTGTTGGGAAAGTAAAAATGGACATTACTTTACACTCCGTTGGGAAAGTAAAAATGGACATTACTTTACACTCTGTTGGGAAAGTAAAAATGGACATTACTTTCCACTCAGTAGGAATGCTGGGAAAGTAAAAGTGGACATAACTTTCCACTCTGTTAGGATGTTGGGAAAGTAAAAATGGACATTACTTTCCACTCTGTTGGGAAAGTAAAAATGTACATCACTTTCCACTCTGTTGCGATGTTGGGAAAGTAAAAAAATCCCGCTGTTTCATGCTAAAAAAAAAATATATAACCTGATGTTTAACGCATGAGTTAAATTATCAGTTGTCCATGCATATTTTGAAGAAGTACATTGCGGTAGTACCTCATTGATTTCTACCTAGCCTTCACTTAATAATAATCCAAAGTGCCGGAGCTCACTTTTGGTACACACTTTCTGAGTGTAGGAAAGCGTGAAAACGCCCAACTCCAACATACCCACCTATGCCATCCGTGAGTGGTGTGTATCTTACCCCCCCCCCCCCCCCCCTCCTTTTCTGAAAAAACTACATTCTGGGTCCCACTTCTTGGGTGGAGGCCCACTTGACCGGAAGAGGGGAAAGGTATGGTATCATGAATTTAAATTTTCAAGTCACGCAAATCGAAAAAAGGAGACACACTGAATTGTAGTTCCCTAGATCGTGGTACATAACAATCAATCAACTAGTTATTCAGAGAAGAACTGAGACAGTTATCCTCCTATTGGTAGCCAATTTTTTTTCTTTCTTTGGAATGGATTCTGAAAGAAAAATCATCAATTTTTTGGGAGGGAATTCCCTTAGTCAGGCAGAACGATATTAAAATGGAGTAGTTACTTTGCTGGAATTGGTTATAAATTTTAATGAGTATCATTTAGTTTCTTTGGGATAGATTTCGCAAAGTTGTTGAGCCTAGAAAGTATGAGTCTCGCTATCTGATTCGTATTTCACTGTGAATTGCACTAAATATGTCAGCATTTTAATCAATAAACATTAGTTGAGGAAATTTAATGATGATAACGTCTCAATGGTGATTATACTGTTCCTGGAGTATAGCAGATGCAAATTTTCCTTGGTTGGGCAGTGGGCTATTACGAGTATATACTATAGCAAACATTGAAGAGTTAGACGTCCAACCTGCCGCTTTAAAAAATGACTGGGAGGCCTTTGTCTGGCTGCCACAGACACCGTCGCATGACAAGTGGAGTATCCCAAGAATTTTGTTATAGCTACCCCCACCTTTTGACATTGTTGATGCGCAACACGGTGAAAAACTAAGTGGGGCAGCACGGGCCAAGATGGTGGAAGGCGGGAGACGCAGGGTGGCCAACATGAGGGAGTAAATATTCCATTTTTGTGTGAAAACCCACAAATTAAATTCACCGCATCACAATGTCTATACGACAGCTGCATCAGTAAACAGTCTTCTACAAAGACCGTACTATAACTACAGCTCATTACATACTCAATGAACGTAGGAAAGTCCTCAAAATTCAGACATAATTCAGGAACAAAGTACCTACTAGCTGATATATTTTAGCCATAGTAAATGAAACTGAAATATTACTTGGGTTATATGACTTGAACTGTTGGGTTTTCAGAATGGACTGATAATAAATCCGAGTGCTCCAGGCTATCAACAAGCATATATGCATTTAGAAATTGAGATGTTCTGAGGATGTATCAAGGAGAATTAATTTTATTTCATTCTCCCAATTCATCTGATCTGACATTAACAAATTCACTTATTCAACTTAATTTTTCGTAGGATCTCCTCACCATAAATAAATCTTCTAATTGGAGACTGTCAACCAATTGGGAAGACCATTCTAGAAGATAAAGAGGTTGCAAAGAAAAATGGATTGCATACATTAGGAACATGAGGATAAACAGTTTTTATTCAACAATAAATAACCAAATCGGGCAAAAGAAAAATACTCGCAAGGCACTCAAATTAAAAAAAAAAAATCAAATAAAAAACTGGTAAATCCACTTACAGTATTAATAAAGCACAAAAGTCTTGAGACAAAATCCATTTCATTGGAAAAAGAGAATGACGGGCGACGTAAGATGCCTTGAATCGTTTCATATCCTCTGGTAAAGATAGAGATATCCAAGATTCTTGGGAGGGTTTTCGGAGATGGCGACTTTTTCATCGTTGAAAATAGTCCAGTGACCGTCCTTGAGGATGTGGCAAACGTAGTGGCCAACGGAGGACGACGGGCCCATATGTGTGATGAATCCAACAAGGCGATAAACTAAAACCATGAGATAGATGTTAATTAGAATAAAAGGTTGAACAAAAATAGGTGTGAACCCAAATATGTATGTAATTTGGATATTATTAAGTAGATATCGAGGTAAACTGCTTAAATTGTCGCAAATGAAACAAAATATAAAATGAATAAAACTATGTATCTCTTTATAAAAAAAAAGGAAAATGCTGCAAAAAAGGCAGGCTTCTTTATGTAGAAAAGAAAGAGTAGCAAGAACTGTTTCCCATTGACCTCATTCCGTCAAATAGTACCAGGGGAATGCTGGTTACCGTAAATATTAATGTTTCAAAATTTGATTTTGCTTATCCTTCCTGTATACGAATAATGCGTTTTTGGCTATGAAACAGCCTGTGTCTCTCTTGTTAGGAGGGTTAACTGGATTCTAATGCTTGACTACTGCTTCTCCACCCAAACCACCAAAAACCAATGTGCGTGTCAATATCAACTTTAAAAAAATGTAGTTAGCCTCTTTCTTCCCTGGACTCTTCAAATACTTGTGTGGGAAATAATGGCATAAATGGCTGAAGTGCCGGTTTTTAAAAATATCTACTCAAAGCAGGTAAAGGCATGAGTTCGAACTCTGTTGAGGTATCAACTATTTTTGGGCCGTTACGACTATACCCATATTCACTGATCTTCCACAATCAATTTTTTGGAGGATTATTTGATCAGGAGACTCAGGCGTACGTGAGGGGGAGGGGAATCCTTGATGTCTTCCAGCATGTCCAAGTTCATTCGCATAAACGCAACCAACTCAGACCCACGTTTTATTTGAAATATTGATTTGGAATGTTATTTGTTTTAGGATGGGATAACACTGAACACATGATATAGGTACATAGTTTATATTGTCAGTCTAATCAACACCTATTTTATATATCTCGGTACGATCGAACATCAAGGAAAGACAAAGAGCACCATAAAATAATACTGCCTACCAACTACCTACCCTACGAACCTCCTCAACAAGATCATCTGCATTCTGTAGTTTAGCAACTACTCACAGGGACTTCTTTAATTTAGAATGGGTTACTTTTAAGAGTTCTTGTGTTGCACATAATTGTTGATTTTTCTTGATATCAAATAATAACCAGAGTTTTATATGTCAACAGTCTCTGAAATATTTAAGAAAAATCTGAGAAGTGAAGTTGATGATTGAAACAATCCAAAAGTATTTGTGTTCAAACTTCTGTGACTATTTTTCTTAAATACAGAGTTTTACCTAAAATGTCCAGCAATAAACTGCATATGCGAAGCACAGTTATAGAGGTGTAGTTGTGATTTGAATCATGTAATAATCATCAGCATCTATTACATTAATTAACAAACAAGAGTGAGCTTTACAACGAACTGTGATATCCTGATCTGTGATATATTTATTTATTTATGTACATTTAGTCGTACCTTTATTTGACCAAGATGAATAGTATTTATTATTATATATTTATCGATAACAATAATGTATTTGTAAGGATCATTTAGTCGTAGTTTAGTTTTTATTACGTGGTATTTTTATCCGCTGTAGGGGTTACAAAGCAGTCATTGCTGTATCCCTTGAGGCAGAGTGCAGCAATGCCTCGTTTTGCGGGTTATTATTATTTCTCCCCCTCTGATCTGCCAGTGGAGTCCGTGTTGGCAATCCGTTTAGTGATGGACGGTCAGCATGGCTCCCCTTAGAATCGTGCCTGTTGCAGTGTCCTTTTGACACCCCTTTTTGATTGCCGCTAATGACCCTTCCAGTTGAAACGCGGCTTAAATTCTAAAAAAAGGGAGTTCATAGTTTTGTTTGTTTTTTTTAAATTATTTTATTGATTATATCAATTCACACATGTACCAGCAAGCGTGTCTTCTCACATGGTCGGTTATAGTTGGGATTTATCTTCTGAATATTCCTACAGTTGGTTTTAGCATGAATATGCTTTAGCCATGACCTAACTACCGAAAAATGTCCCACGAGAGTGCAACGAAAGTAGCGCCAATAATTGTGATGATTTCCGCTTACAACCGAGTCGTTGCTAGGGATATGATACTTCGTCGTTTTTCATCCCACAAAATTCGTTGACCATTCGTTCGAAAGCTCTCGATTTATCCAACCATACTATATTAACTACTGCGAAGTGCGTGGCCAACAAGCTGAGTTATGAGCATGGTTATATGAATAATTGTTTACACACAGGTGATCATTCTCAATTATTGATATTGTGAACATGATTGCAACCGCTTGTTAATTTCTGATGATTTCATTGAGCTGGTGTTTCGATTATGTGATTCATAGCAGGTGATCCGAATATTGCGAGAACGGTTAGATTTGTGAAGCGGTGGTTAAATTATTTTAATAGGTAATTTCTATACTTTACACTATAGGAAGCTGTAATTTCGTATGTAGCCTCTTTAGCCTCTTTCTATAATAAAGTGAATGTTTACTCGCGAGTTTCTATTAGGAGATCATCATCTCACAAGAGCTCAATCGTCGTGATCATTTCTATAATAAAGTGAATGTTTACTCGCGAGTTTCTATTAGGAGATCATCATCTCACAAGAGCACAGGTGATCATTCTCAATTATTGATATTGTGAACATGATTGCAACCGCTTGTTAATTTCTGATGATTTCATTGAGCTGGTGTTTCGATTATGTGATTCATAGCAGGTGATCCGAATATTGCGAGAACGGTTAGATTTGTGAAGCGGTGGTTAAATTATTTTAATAGGTAATTTCTATACTTTACACTATAGGAAGCTGTAATTTCGTATGTAGCCTCTTTAGCCTCTTTCTATAATAAAGTTAATGTTTACTCGCGAGTTTCTATTAGGAGATCATCATCTCACAAGAGCTCAATCTTCGTGATCATTTCTATAATAAAGTGAATGTTTACTCGTGAGTTTCTATTAGGAGATCATCATCTCACAAGAGCTCAATGGTCGTGATCATTTCTATAATAAAGTGAGAGCGAGGAGCTAAAACATTTTTTTGTTTTGAATGATAAACAGAGTTCAGAGGCCGATGGGGGGTCGGGTTCAGAGAATCGACGAGGAGTGAGTCGTGTACGGCTAAAGCATATTCATGTTTTTTAATTTTAGCCGTCAGGCTCAAAGGAACTGTGGCTTTTTTTTCTAATACTGACATTTAAGTAACTGGTGCATGTAAATGCTTTACAGAATAAATGAGTAGGTATTTAAAATCGAAACATGGATTTTTCGTTGATATGCTTTTTTTCAAAGCGTTGTTGCGGATATCCTAGCATGGTTATGGCAATTTCATTTTATTCTAGCTATTGATTTACTTTTTTTTATTCAATGAATGAATGCTCAGCATGAGAGGGGTATTTATTGGCAGAGCCCCTACTGTGACCACTGCGATCTACAATGTAACCATTAATAAAGAAAAAGTGAAGTAAACAACCAATGTAGGTTGGATTTATGTCCAGCCACACATGCTGTGGACGTTCTCATCTGTCCTCCTAATATCTGATCGATCTGATGATTTCTCTCTAGGTTACTCATTGCCTCCCCCCCCCCCCCCTTGGAGTGGAGAGGGATTCGCCTTATGAGAAAAGTGAAAGCCACATACCCTTGAGGGGGTTCATGAGTCCCTAGTAATTCATTACTTTTTCATGTAGGTACCTGTTTCTCTGGATCCCTTCATGATATCTTCAGTTTTTTTTCGGCTGTCTACTTTTAATATAATCATTGAACGAGTAACAAATCTATTGTGAAAAAAAAAAAAAAATTTTTACCTAGGTACTTACAGACAACATGGTAAAACCATTTTTCATCATGGCCATGTTTCTATTTCAAGCTTTTCTTTCAAACCCATTCAGTAAGGTAGTGACTAGCTCCCCAACAATTTTTAGTTTTCGAAACTTCCGCTATTGTGGCGCTTCAGTCGGTGCGAGCATCCAGACATCGAAACTATTCAAATCATTCTGATCTATTCGTCCAACTAATCTGAATTTTTACTAAGGGATTGACTACTTGATGTTATGGATCTTTGAGATGCGAGCTTGCGAGCATCCAGACCACCTAACTATACAAATCATTATGATCTATTTCTCCAACTAATCTGAACTGTTACAAAGGGATTGAACCAAACGGCCGCTGTAGCGGGAGTTTCGCAAACTAAAAATCGGGTGGGGAGCCAGTCACTGCCTTCAGTAAATGACACTCCCTAGCAACATAATATTTTGAAAAAAGGGGAAAAAAAAAAAAAAAAATCAAGTCGCTAGCTCTATTGAGTGCTGGGAAATATTACATAAGTTATTAGAAACAACGTTCTTTTCAGTTTGGAGAAAAACAGCAGTTTAGAGAAGGTGGCCGTTTTTCGAAGTAACTACTAGATCCTAAATTGGTAGTTACTTCATTTGAAGAGATTTAAAATGAGGTCTGACTATTTCATATCTATAATTCTTGTCACTGGTTGGATTAGGTTATGGCGTATCACTTTCTAGTAAGGAAATATTTACATCAATTTTCGAAGAATGCTTGATGTTTGATTATTGTTATAAATCATGAGCAGCAAAGCACTAGTTGCAGGAAACAGCTATCTTACAGAAACAGAGTTCAATCCCTCAATCTTTGAAAAATTATATCTCTGCTTCCCAATGCTAAAATATGAACGTATAACGATGTTATATAACACATTGTTTGGAAAAACCTGCAGAATTGTATGATTATAAAAAGAAAAATCCTTTTTTTTCGATCTTGACTCATGAACACTCAACAGTTCCCATCCACGCCCTTAACTTTCGAATAATAAAAACGCTGCAAATTATTTCACAAAGGTTTATTATTTTTTCAATTGAGTATGATCGTAGTTTTAGTTGGCTTGCGTACGTCATGACGTTGTGTACGTTGCGACTCCTCGGCGTGTCCTATTTCGAGTTGCCACAAACTATACTTCTATAATTATATGCGCATGTTTATATTTCTCGATTTGAGCTCCTATCTATTCAAACAGTTATTGCCTTAATAATATCATTATCTAAGTACGTACGAAAAGTCGAGGGGATATGTTATTAAATATGCGTAGGAAAAGCATTGGTATTAACACACAAATATGACCTAGAAAAAAACATATATTCATGCCTCGAAGGAACGCTGTACCCACCTCATGGTGCCGCGGCGCCTCCTCTCACTCCACCCCCCGCTCACCCACCTCACCACCCACCGTGACCCCCTGCCAAGCGTGCCAGGCGTGCGTCTAACACGTCTAACACTCAAAGTCTATGTGCGAAAGAACAGGTTTTTTAAGTCAATTCTTGGGCCTTTTATGGCCCGGACGGCGGACACCGGACGGCGGGCGGGGAACGGCGGACGGACATTTCAAATTTGGATTCTACGCACCTTGAAACGTAAAGTGACAAAGTTTGAGGAGGGGTTATAAAAATTTTTTGCTACACGATCACATAGGCTTATTATTGGAAATAATAAACCAAAAGGTCGGGTTCATAGCCCAAACACCACGTGAGGCTAAAGCAAGGCCTGATACTGTCCGTGAGTCACCTCACCAGGAACGACAAGAGTCAAAATTAGTTATTAGCAAATTATACAAGTACAGAACCCAGCAATGAGTATAATGTAGATAATAGATGAATGTTAGCAGTGAACGTGAAGTGATTTAGGGGTAAGCCTATGCACCATTATACAGATCCTATTTTACAGAATTTCAAGGAAAGCTTAAGCAGAGCATTTTGGTACAGCATCATAGGAATTGAGGACTCCGACTTCAATGGCATGGAAAGTGCAGAATAGCAGAGAGCACAATTCAATGCAAACATGAGAGCCCAATATGATATCACTGTAGTCCAGTGACTCGTCTTAGCGTAAAAGGCCCAGGTTCCATTGCCTCTACAACTACCGGTATCTCGTAAATTGCTATATATCTGGCTATTCAGTTAACTAATTCAATACACAATATGCAAAGAGAACATAAAACCTGGAAAGTCCCAAGTAAATGGGAGAGGTGTTCACTGGAAGAGGAACACTATAATGTCGAATCTGACAATGTGAAAGAACAGAAAAATAACTACCTATCAGAAAATAGCAACCACATTCAGATATCCTCTTCACCTTTACAGATTCAGATTGATATTAAACTATCCAACCAGGATGGAGATTGAATTTCAACATGATCAAGTATTCTCCATTGGGTTACTCAAAAACACGTTATTGGAAACATAAATTCAAAGAAAACAAAAAACCCAACCTAATTTAGGGACATTATAGGGACATATTATTTAGGGACATTGTGATATTATCGTACCAGGATTTCCATTCCTGAAGGTGTCCTCAGGTGAATTGGAGGCGACTGTTTCCATTGGCTGGTCTTCTTGGTCCAACTCGGTGGCATGGCTGAAAATCCAATCACCTGCTCGCTCCAGATTGTTATTAGTAGCTTTCAGTGCTTTAACTGCTTGTGCTTCAGTGAAGCCCATGCTAGATAACATTGCTACAGATTCTGGATCTGCGATGAAGTTGGAGTCTTCTGAAAATATCAATATTAATGGGAACTGTGATTCAGTGATATCAATCAATACAGAGACAAACTTGGCTGTAGGGAGCATATGTCCACGACTTACAGTTTTTGGAGCCATAAAAAAATCAAAGTATTATCGAAGCAGTTTATAATTGCACAAGAATAGTTTTAGCCAAGTAATTTATCAGACCACTCAGGCCATACAGCTGCTTAGTTATTCAAATAAATAACATTCTCAAGGTGTGAGTAGCTGCATGATTGCAGCTCTACGAACAACAAATCAATGGAATACATTTGATAGATACTCACTAGTAGGCGCCGATTCAGTTCCAGGAGGAATGAATGGGTCAGAAAAATCAGGATCAGTAATATGTTCCATAGCCCAAATGGCTGCTTGCTCGATTCCAGCTCCCTTAGTAAAATATACTGCTTTTTTTGCAGCTTCCAGAGGGTAGCCTTGTTCAAGCAGCACATTAAGAATGGTAGGATCGAGTTCTGGAGCAGGGACAGGGGCTGTTAGTTCAGGAAGGAGTTCCTCGCCAGGTTGAAGACCTAAAAACCAAAGTATTTTAAAATCAAATGTCATTTATTTTAATTTAATTCCAATGATTTCTGTACACACTTGTACAATTTTGCTGTGACATTTCAATAGAGTAACAATTTATTAATGATAACAATAAGTATAAGTAAGCAAGAAGTTATATATTAGAAGTTGAATCTATCAATTGACTATAATTACCAGTTCCTCTCAGGCTACTGAGATCCAAAGTTTCTGGCATGTCGACAGAAACATCGAGTTTCATTTGAGTCCAATCCTCTCTAAGCATGAACTTTTTCAAATGAATCAACAAGAAGTCAGGAAAAGTGGCCAATCTAGTCGTTCTGAAGCAAGTTAAGAAACATATTAACTCCGCAAATTTTATCATTTAAATTATAAAAGCAATGTCACTGCACACCAAATACCTAGTAAGTCTGTTGGCAAGAATGGATAGGTAGTTCAGACTTAAAGCAGTGTAAAAGTAAGTATTCAACAAATTAGGAATAGAGATGTTATCACATCCTTGGAAATGGTATGAACAAAAATGAAATATTTACCTTTTAGCAAACGTTTTATCACAAATGGCAGATGAGTAGAACTGCTCAATTCTCTCTTCTTGTTTTACAGCATCCAAACAAGCACTAAATGGTATGAGAGGTCGCACAATCTAAAATGATACAAAAAAATATATATATATATATATATATATATATATATATATATATATATATATATATATATTTAAATTTAATGTAAAGGTTCTTGAGGGTTGGTCATTGACCAACCCTCAAGAACCTTTACACCTTGTTTTAAGAAAAAGTGGTCGAGAACTCAACATATTATTTCAATATGTATATATATATTGTTATATATATAAATATATATATATATATATATATATATATATATATATATATATATATATGTATATATATATGTATATATATATATATATAGAGAGAGAGAGAGAGAGAGAGAGAAAGAGAGAGAGAGAGAGAGAGAACATCAGGGGTTATTTTCTTTGTATTCTTCTTTCTTTAAAATCTATATCACAGTATTGCTGTGAGCCAGCTCACAAAGACTCCACCCTGGTGAATGGTCATTTCCCATAACCAGGGACACCTGAGAGAAGAGAGTACAACATGGCACTCCTTGCAGATATGAAATCACCTATTCCATGGGTCCCGCCCAGCAGACCGCAAGGACGACAATGAGAACAACTCAGCAACACCGAGTAGGAGGAGTGGGGAGTGGCCCACCCAGAACGAGCGGCCATCTCCTCTACACAGTTTGCTTGAGCATAAAAAATTAACAATTCTAGATTTTTGTTTGGTAAACTCAACCAAATTCAATATTGTAATTCATAACCTTTTTTCTTCTTCTTCTTCTTTTTTTACTCCCTTTCGTTTACACCAATATAACTGGAATTTTAGTACACTTTAATGCACAATACGAGCTTAACCCTAGGTAATTCTTGATAAATGGCTTTACATCTATTCAATGATATGTAGGTATGTGATATTGGGATGCGTCATTTTATCCAAACTCATAATTTTGTATCTCATCTGGAATGACACAAGCATAATAATTCCACAGTATAATTTTATAATTTCCCTCTAATTTTTCAATGTGCGAATTTCGACTACTCATCTGGCGATTTATCCGTCTTCTTGGTGGCATCTTCTTCAATACATTTCCACATCTTGATTTGAATTTTCAAATCACCCAACTTGTGACTTTTGGGGAATACAATTTATCAAATTATTGATTAACTAGCTGTGTACGCAAGTTCCGCAACGGGTAATTTATGGTAATTCTATAGCACCTTGAGCTATGTATGATGGCTTCGTACCTAGTCATTTTTAACCAGCAGTCCCCAAAAGGCTTCGAATCAAATTTCAGCAATCAAGTTTCAACTATTACCTAATTGATTTTTCAACTAAACGTCCCCTTAATATAACCTTAGTTACCAACGTTAAAACTATTCCTGACCAACTTAATAAGGTGTTTTGAAGATCTATCTTTACGAATAAAAACTGATCACACAACCCACCAAAATCGTTATGGTAATCGTACGACCCCGGCCCAGTGGTGATCGTATACATGTGAACAAAGCCCAGTGGTGATCGTATACATTTGAACCCAGCCCATCCAAATTTGAAATGAAAAGTTCGACGTATGTACAGTTTTTCCTTAATTACAAAGTTGTTTATCCGGGCGACGTCGTTAGGGAAAGCTGAGCTCTCGATAAGATGTAAGTCTAGAGGATCAATTTGCGACCATCAGCATGGAAATCGTTGCAACTGTTTAGACCTTTAGAGCCGACAAACTAATTTATAATATATCCAGCGAGACGGAAAGTCTCGATTGCCAAGCTTTCAATAGACAATTGCAACGAGACCCACCGTGATAAATAAAAAAAATAGAACTTCGGCCAAACATTGGCCCCCTCTCGACCTCACCCAGTCGGCTCTTAATTGTCTTTGCACATTCAGGGAGAGGGATGCCCCCTGTGTCGCCTGATACCAAATATGTAACGTAGGATCAATTTTATATAAGCTACGAGGGTTGTCCAGAAAATAAGTTCCATTTTGATCTGTAGGGTAGTAGGAGTGGCTTTTGCCATATCTGGTAACACCGCTCGAAAGAGGAGAGGTGGGGGAATAGAATGAGAGGTGGGTGACCTCAGTCGGTCAGTTACCAACGTCAGGGCAGGTAGTTGAAATGGAGACCTCCACATCGTGTCCCACCACCTCGATCCCCGTTCTCTCTTGAGTTACTGTGCGCAGAGTGATTCAATTTCTTTATGCACAGGGTTTCAAATCAGCTCAAATTCACGAACAGCTCATTTCTGTTTATGGAGAAGGTGTAATGAGTGAGTCAATGGTGAGGAGATGGGTACATGAATTTAAGGCGGGAAGACATTCACTTGAGGATGAAAGTGGGAGAGGCAGACCCTAAGTTGTGACGGACGAAATTGTCGCAGAAATCGACAATGCAGTTCGCAAAGATCTTCGTTCAACCCTGGATGAACTCCACCTGAGTT
Source organism: Adelphocoris suturalis (assembly GCA_030762985.1). Lineage (NCBI taxonomy): Eukaryota > Metazoa > Arthropoda > Insecta > Hemiptera > Miridae > Adelphocoris > Adelphocoris suturalis. The sequence goes on along the minus strand of CM061040.1, from coordinate 71,972,118 downwards.
TCCCAGACATCTCACGATCCCTCATCCATGAGATCGTCTTGGAAAAACTTGACTTTTGGAAAGTTTGCGCTTGGTGGGTCCCTAGAGAGCTGACGCCCCAACACAAGGAACAACACAACGCAACTTTTGGATGAGTCTGGTTGGGATGTTCTGACCCATCCACCTTACAGTCCCGACTTGGCCCCTTCAGACTATCACTTGTTTACCAAAATGAAGGCGGAATTGGCGAGAGAACGTTTCACAAGTGACGAGGAAGTGAAAGAAGCTGTCACGAAGTGGACCAAGGAGGTAGCGGCAAGCTTTTATGAGGAAGGAATTTCGAAGCTCATTTCGTGATATACCAAATGTATTGACGTTGCCGGGGATTACGTGGAAAAATAGTACATATGTTCAACTACAATACCTGTAAGTTTCAAATTTTTTCAATAAAAACTTGATTTAAAAACAAGAAAACGGAACTTATTTTCTGGGCGACCCTCGTAAAACGAGCAGTCAAAATGCATATTTTTTGACTTTCTTCTCGTCACACCTGATGAAAATTTATTAAATATGAAACATGGGCTGGGTTCACACGTATACTATCACCACTGGGCTGGGGTCTATGATTACCTTAACGATTTTGGTGGGCAGTGTTGATCAGTTTTTATTCACAAAGATAGATCTTCAAAACGCCTTATTAAGTTGGTCGGGAATAGTTTTAACGTTGGTAACTAAGGTTATATTGAGGGGGACGCTTAGTTGAAAAATTTGATCTGTCTATTGGGGTTTTGGAGCTGCTTCTTCGACTGAGTCCTGATCAGCTGAGTGGATTACAGTTCACCCTAGGAAGTGAACTGACACCCCCCCTAGGGAGTGAAATTTGACTCTCTGGGACATCAAGTACGAATAAACTCAGGGGCTCTTTCCTGATTAGATGAGTGAGCTAAATTATCTCCTGTTTACTCTAGTAAGTTGAAATTTGGTGGGGAGACTCATGGACGAATGAATGACGGGCTCTATTCTGATCAGCTATGTGGGCTAAATTCTGTACTGTTCACTCTTGGAATTTGAAATTTGGTGGGAAATCTCTGGGACTTCAAGATACGAACAAGCTAGGTGCCTTATTTCCTGATCAGGCGAGTGAAGCAAATTCTTCCTGTTCACCAGAGGAAATTTAAATTTCACAGGGAGCATCTCTCGGTCAACAAAAGTTGAATGAAATGACCGATTCCATACAGAGCAGCCTGCACATTCTAACCTTTTCCTTCTATACGACCGAAAATGTGTGATATCCCACCAAAAGACGCTCTGTATACCCCTAAGCCACAAAACGCATGACATCATCCAATTTGGGCTAAGCCAATTCCCACAAGGATCGCCGTTTCCTTGTACAGTGCATTCATTCTCTCACTCTTTTTTACTGTGTTTGGGAGTGAGACGCTTTTTCAATGGCTAGGCCAATTTTCGCCAATTACACAATAATCATCATCGTTGTTCTGCAGTTGTGGTGGGGGGGGGGGGGGGGAATATCTTCTTAATAGACTCAATGCGGAAAGCACTGCATCAGTGCCCAGCCAGTTTTCCCTACTGATGGAGGGCACCGCATTGGTGCCCTGTTGCGTAAAATGCTGGCTACTTTCGAAAAATTACCTTTCCTTCTGGTTTTGAATTAAGCCGGATATCAGGGTTGCCAAATGTTAGGTAAACCCTGTAGTATACGCTGATGCCCGCCGTTTTTGTATAGAGGGCGGTAAAGTTTCTTGTTCTTTCTCCTAGTTTTTTATTTTCTCACCTAGTTTCCCCTTTACTAGTTTTTATTTCTCCACCTGAGCTTCTAGAAGGATTTCCTAGGTAGGTAGTTTCACTTTCCAAGGTGGATGCTACGTCAACACTGAGTCTTAGCCCTTTGTGCTCTCCGAGTTTACTCATCGAGTTTACTCAGGTCATCCCCCTCTGACATGAGGCACCGGGTCGGTGCCATGGTCCGAATAAATTCAAAATCTCCATTTTATGGATCTAAACAGTTTTATATATATATATATATATATATTTGAAGACATTTATCGCGTTTTCAATAAAAACCGCACCCAAAAAAAGTTCCGCCAGGAGCAAATGTCTCGGTATTTGTCGGTTAAAATGGACTTCCCTGATTTTCATTTCTATATAAGGGACAGAACCCATGACATTAGCATTGCCCGCTATTGCAGTGCTCTACTACTTTTATCACGAGACCCTTACGAAGTATGTAACACTGTTTCATCCCATTCTGACATTTGTGAAACTACTTCCATTTCATTGTGAGTGACGATCTCATGAAATTAAGTCATAAAATGTGTCTCGAAATAATAACCTAATATTCTAGATGAAGCACATACCACATTCACTTTTCAAGATATCTTTTTCTGATCAAAACCAGGAAACCTCAAAATAATGAATCATATGAAAATAACTCTTGACAAATAATCCTAGCATCGAAATTTTTGTGTTCCCACAATGGAAGTTCGAATCACAGTTACCTCTCAAATGAACTGGGACATTACTCATAACTGTAGGGGAGTTCGAGGCCTAACCGCAGATATTAAAGCCTTCCTTTTGATGCACTGCAATCACATCTTGGACTAGTTTCACTGCTTTCACTTCAATGTTCACAGAGTCCATGTAGTGTCTTTCACTTATTGCTGAAGCAACCTCTGGGTAGACATCCACAAATTCCAGTGCATGTCTATTCCTGACTTCCTGAAGAGGAACAAACAGAACCAAAAATCACGGAGGTCATAGCACACATGTGGAGGTGTGATTCTGTTCATGCCTCTCCACAAGAACCACTGAGCATCTTGATCTTCCTTCTTCATTTTTATCTGGGAGAACAACTCTTTTATATCAGCCACAACTGTCATAGGCCACTGTCGGGAATTGAGTAGCAAACCTGGAATGGATTTGTAAAGATCTGGACCTTTATAGAGGAAATCGTTGAAACAATAGCCATTGGATTTAGCTGAGGCATCAAAGCAAACTCTCAACTTAGTTGGTTTATTAGGATTAGTTACTCCAAAGTGCGGCAGGTGCCACGTTTTCTTTGATTCCATCTTTGCTTCTTCACTACTCAGTACGTCTGCATAGCCCTTTTCGAAGTATTCCTTCATTTTAGCACAGTATCTAGCTCCTAACTCACGGTACTGATCTAGTTTCTTCTCCAGGGAATATAGACGTATTAGCGCCATTCTTTTACTTTCTGGTAAGATTTTAACACATCCTTCCACAACAGCCCTGTTTCCCATCTTTCTTGCATCCCTTCAATCCGCGTAGTGGTCGAGTTAAAAATAGCTACTGCCTTCTCCTCCTCTAAAGAGATTTCTTTCATTGGTGTTGTTCCCACCTCGTCTAATGCTAAATGTTTTCTAACCATATCCTGGAAAGGTAAATCGAGGTTCGTATGTCCTCTTTCCTTGATAGCTTCCCAGTGGACAAAGTGGAAGTGTGATACTTCAACTTCTTCAGTCGGATTTCATGTCAACTTGCCATAGAGGACCCACCCCAACCCAGTAAGAGAAATTATTGGACCAGTCCAATGGCCATAGTACGCTTTAATGTAATAAAAAAGGCCAGTTGTCCTGTCCTATGATGATTGTAGACTTAGCATTGTCTAAAGATTCCACAGCCCCTTTCAGAATAAATAGCCACCTATTACCAGTTTCCTCTATATCCAGGTTTTGCTGCTTCGATCCTCATTGATCTACTGTGCGAGTTCCTCACGATTTAGATCTTTTTGCTTCTTCCTCACACTTTGAAATTTCCAAGTCTAACTGTTCTGAATCCGCTTCTAAGTGTGTTATACCTCCAGTCCACACAAGAGATATTGGTTTCTTCTTTCCTTTTAGTCCTAACCTCACTTCAATATCCTTCTCCACCATCGTAATGGGCAAAGCATCATCCAGCAAGGCAAACGTATCCACTGCTCCCTTAGGCCCGTACAAACGTACGAGTAGACATTTCAGAACTGCTTTCCATTTCTCTACAATACTATCTTGTAGTCCGTGAGCTGATGCTCTTGCCCCTTACGATAATCTTCCTCGCTCCCACTCACTTTTTGTTCTTGATGCAGCTGTGCACTCTTCTTTATTGGAAATTCTGTGCCTTTATGGAGAGTCTTTATGGAGAATGATGCCGACCCTGACAGTGTCTACAGACATTTAGCGCCAAACATCTGAAGCTCTGGGGCAACCTTTCAGACATCTGGAACAACATTTTTTATCTTGCGCCCAATCCCATCTTTTCTCAATGGGTTCTTTGTTCCATTTTGGAAATTCACTTATCCCATGTCCATCTAGAGAACAAAATGTGCACATTTTTGAGTGTGCTCTCTCTCGTTGCTTTTTGTTGGATCCTCGTAAGTGTTGTCGATAAATCGGGTCCTGCCTCAACCATACTTGATTCCAATCTACTTTCAAACCAAAGAGAGAAGTCACTTACACGTTCAGGGAAAAGATCATGTAGGGTAACGTGTTCTCCCCATTGAACTCTCGAATTGATTGGCAGCTTGTTCAAAAGCATTTTGAGTAACGATAGATCTAGCTTGAAATCTTCACATTCAAGGATCTCTAAGGTACGAGTAGAAATGTAATTTTGTACATCAGAAGAAAATGAGATAGAGTTTTAAAATCGTTCTCCTTAATGACTGGGTGTGCTATAAGGTCAGTTTGAATTGCTCGAAATAATAACTTAATATTCTAGATGTAGCGCACACCTCATTCACTTTTCAAGATATCTTTTTCCGATCACAACCGGGAAACCTCAAAATAAGAAATCATATGAGAATAACACTTGACGAATAATCATAGCATCGAATAAATAACACAATGACATTTGTTATTGTTGTTAAATTATTACATTGTGTGCCCGTCCAAACATCAGTGCAGTGACGAAGAATTGATTATGCCGCGAACTAGGGGTGCTGCTCGAGGTGTTGCATCCTCCGCCAATCGTTCACGGTCGCCATCTACATCGCCTGCACCGGTTCGCCCTGTTCAGGCACCCACACTCACAGCGAGTCACAACTTTGGAGAACCTTCTGGAAGGTATTCATGAACAACTGAATCGGATTAGTCAGCATCAAATTCAGACGTTGCCTGGGACCTTGGTGAACCAACTTCCTGCAGTGCATGTAGTTGATACAACTGACTCCACAAGTGGCAACCTTGTAGCACATGAAGGAAGTTTGCTGCCATACGAAGGTAAAATCCCTTGGGAAGAGTACCAGGTCCATCTAGAGGTGACTGCTGATGCAAACGGGTGGTCAACTGTACGAACGGGTAAGAAGTTGGCAAGTATGCTCAGGGGTCCAGCATTAACTGTTCTTACTGACCGCGTTTCGCATATTTCTTACAAATAAAGAGCTAAAGCTGAAGAGGGTTCACATCTCCATATAATTTATAAATGATGGTCCAAATGTGGATGTGAATGTTTTTCGGACTGGTAGTGATGCTCTATTTGTGGATATTGAAATCAATGGGAATCTTTGTTCATTTCTTGTGGATACGGGTGCAACAGTATCCATTGTAAGGCCAGATGTTGTCAAGGCATACAATTTAGGCCAAGCTCCATCTGTTTGTTCATTCTTACAAACCGTGGGGGAAGGAAGGATTGGGGTCATAGGAGAATGTCAAATCTCTTTTCTAATTGGAAACAAAGCAATCCACCATAAATTCCTGATTGTAAGCATAAGGGATAAAGGAATTTTAGGAATTGATGTGCTCAACAAACTCCATGCTCAATTGGACATCCCTCGAGCTCTCATGGTCATGGGAAGAAACGACTTTGTTCTCCTAAAGAAAAGGTGGCAATGCGTTGAAAGGGTTCTTCAGGCAGCTGTAAAGGGGCACCGTACACAATGGATAGATGAAGCCCTAGAGCAATCTGCACTGATAAAAGAGACTGAGTATTACAAAGCTGCTAAAGATGTATTCATGAAATACAGGCACATTTTTGCTGAGGGTACCCAGTGCCTAGGCCGTACTCATGTAGTGGAACATTCAATCGATACCGGAAATGCACACCCTATCAAGCAAGCTCCTCGAAGAATTCCCTTCTCCCAATTACAAGCTGTAGATCAGATGTTGGAAGACATGATAAGACAAGATGTCATAGAACCATCAAAAAGTCCATGGGCTTCTCCGATTGTGCTTGTTCCTAAAAAGGACGGCACCACACGTTTCTGTATTGACTATAGAAAACTGAATACAGTAACAAAAAAAGACTCTTACGCATTGCCGTGTATTCAAACTCTCCTTGACGCTCTTGGCGGTTCAGAATGGTTCTGCACTTTGGATCTTCGCAGCGGATATTGGCAGGTTGCTGTAAAACAGGAGGACCGTGAAAAAACTGCTTTCACGTTATACCAAAAGGGTCTCTGGCAATTCAAAGTCCTACCATTTGGGCTCTGTAACGCCCCAGCAACTTTCCAACGACTGATGGAGGCAGTTTTACCTTCAGATTTAGCGTTGGTGTACCTGGACGACATAATTGTGCACGCAGCTGACTTCCCCACAGTTTTGAGCAAACTTGATAAGGTCTTGCAGAAGTTAGCCAATGCTGGACTCCAGGTACGTGCAGATAAGTGTACATTCTTCACTCGAGAAACAAAATATCTGGGCCACATCATTTCTGGGGAAGGCATCCGCACAGATCCCAAAAAGACGCTGGCAGTACAAGAGTGGCCAACACCCAGGGACAAGAGACAGGTTCGTGCTTTCCTCGGCATGTGTTCCTATTACCGTAGGTTCGTGAGGAGATTTTCTGAAATTGCACGTCCTCTCTATCGTCTGACTGAAGCTTCCACCCATTTTAACTGGACAGATGAGTGCCAAAACAGCTTCACAGTGTTGAAAAATGCCATGACCACAGCACCAGTCCTGATATACCCTGATTTGCAGAAGCCTTTTGTTATTGACAGTGATGCTAGTGCTCATGCTATGGGAGCTGTTCTGTCTCAGGAAGTTGATGGCCAGGAACGAGTTGTAGCTTTCTACAGCAAGGCATTCACCAGGGCCGAACAAAATTATTGTGCTACCCGACGTGAGCTACTAGCTGCTGTGCGTAGTATTGAGTACTTCCATCAATACCTCTATGGATCCAAATTCATCCTAAGGACGGATCATGCAGCTCTAACATGGCTGACTACCATTCGTAACCCAGAAGGGCAATTGGCGAGATGGCTGGAGACATTGCAAACTTACAATTTCCAAATTGTCCACAGGCCTGGTAAATGGCATTCCAATGCTGACAGCTTGTCACGGCGGCCATGCCTAGGAAACTGTAATTACTGTGAGAAACGTGAAGAGTGCAATGCTGAAGCCAATGGTCTCCAATTTGGTCCCCCAGCAAATCCAACATCACAGTCTGAAGATGCGAATATCCAGTGGGTTATTTCAAAACTGCAGTTGAAGGAAAAACCAGAAATGTACCAGGATGCAGTTCACCAGAACCCAGTAATTCGACAACTTGTAGGCAGATGGGAATTTCTAGAAGTTGTAGATGGACAGTTGTATTATAGATGGGAGGATGGAAAAGGTGGATATCGCTTACAATGGGTAGTACCCTCTGCAAATATCAAGGATGTCCTAACCCAGAGCCACAACAGCCCCACTGGCGGACATTTTGGTTTCTGGAAGACATTAGAGAAATTAAGGATGGCATATTTCTGGCCAGGAATGGTTAATGATGTTAAGGTGTGGTGCAAAACATGTTTGGAATGCCATAGAGTGAAAGGACCTGGGAAGCGCCATCCAGCACCACTTCAGCAGTCAACGATTGGGGGCCCATTTGAGAGAATGGGTGTGGATATTTTGGGCCCGTTTCCCGTGTCCCAAAAGGGAAACCGGTACGTTATGGTGGCTGTCGATTATTTTACAAAATGGCCGGAGGCGGTTGCCATTCCCAATCAAGAGGCACACACAGTAGCGGCTGCGCTGGTTGAGCATGTGTTCAGTCGAAATGGTGTGCCATGGGAAGTTCACACTGACCAGGGAAGAAATTTTGAGGCAAAATTGATGGAAGAAGTGAATATCATGATGGGAGCACAACGAACAAGAACTACACCTCTTCACCCACAGTCTGGCGGCCTGGTAGAAAGAATGAATCGGACTCTTACCAAATTTCTGGCCCTGTTTGTTGATGAAGAACAAACAAACTGGGATGAAAAGCTCCCATTATTCTTATTGGCTTACCGGTCAGCTCCCCATGTAACAACGGGATATTCACCAGCCCAGCTTTTATTTGGAAGAGATCTTCATCTGCCAGATATGCTCCTGCGACCCCCTGCAACAAGTCCCCCTCAACCTACTACAACCTATGCATTACAATTACGAGCCAACCTCGAAAAGGTACGGACCTTCGCGCAAGAGAGAATGGGGTTAAAGATGAGAGGACAGAAAGATTTCTAAATATATTATTATTCCACATTAGTAATATATTTTCAGTATCACTAGATGAGTGAGTCCACCACCACACTTACCAGTACGATTGTGCGATAGGCAAAAATCGGCCAAGCCAAGAAGCGTCTCACTCCCAAACGCAGCCAAAAAGAGTGGGAGAATGAATACACTGTACGAGGAGACAGCAATTCGACTAGGCCCAAATTAGATGATATCATGCATTTCGTGGCATGACATCTTTTGCATTTAGAGCGTCTTTTTGGGGGTATAGGGATGTTTAGTAAGAATATTTTGAAACTTGAAATATTTGGCCTGAGAGAAAAAATTTTACAATTTTTCACTTGTTGAAAAATACCAACTTGTAACATTTAAACACATGCATTCTACTTTATTCTATTTTTTCTCGAATTTCTAAAAGAAAACTCATAATGCTAAATTTGAGGAGTTTATGTACAAGTGGGCCTTCCTTAGAAACGTGCCTGTCGTGTGTGACTTTGTCAGGCAGCAGTTGTAGTGTGACGAAGCAACACAACTACTCAAAACCCAGCTCATCTGCTGAGTTCACTACTGCCCCGCATCAGTCAGTAGATGGTTAAGAACTCTGACAGTGATTCGACCGTGGTCCACATTATCACCATTTTCACACCGTCCGGGTGGCTAAATTATCCACTTCGGTGAGGAGTTCTAGGGGTAGTTGTGGGACAGTGGACACCCTTTGCTGTTGGGGTAAAAATGAGAAAAAATGTGTAATATGCTGGGGTATCATGTGGTACAGCAATGCCCTCAGACTCAGTGTTGCCAGACCCCGTCCAACAAAAAGGGGTATTAATTTATTTAGAATACAGGCAATCGCCCAATTTCAAGGTATAAAGTGAAGAAAAGATATTAATAAACAGATAAAATAGCAATGACACTGGTGTTATATAAATTTAAAGTAAGGAAAAATTCACAAACAATACATGAACACTATCGAAAGATCTGTTTAAGGTAGTACCCAATTGAAAAAATGATCCTGGGGGGAATGATGAAGGGGGATGTTTGATTGTAGATCTTAAAAAGGGTATAACGGGGGGACCTGAGGATTCCAAAAGAGGTGCATTCAGGGGTACAAGGTTTTTGGCTAATAACACAATGCTCACATGGATAAACTTGTAGTTGAATTCGAATAAGTATTTAAGTTAATGATTGATGTATGGAAGAATCAAATAAAGTAAATTAGTATATTAAGTTTCTGAGATCATTGATTCAGGCCGCAATACTAAAAATGTAGCTTTTTTTTCAACATTGCTCCGTGAATTCTTTTACAGCCAACGCATTTGGAAGTTAGAGATTGAAGGTAAATTATCTACCTTACCAGAATTCACTAGTGAATTGACCAAAATAGAAAAAGTAATCTCTCTTCAGAAATATCCATAAGGAGGACTTGCCACCTGATGAAGATTATTCGTTCAGTAATATGAAAAGTCCTAGATGTGAGACAGAACTACAGGCATCAGGCAATTATATTGCAAATTTAATTGCTGTTTTATTTCTCTTCTTCCGTGGTTAATTCTTGATTGAACTAACCAACCCTTGAAAAAAATCCCAAAGATAAAAATATAGGTATGGATAAAGCATGGGAACCCTCACTCATGTTTGCTTTTACCTTTCTGAAGTCTCAACTCTACATCAATGTCTAGGGACATACAAGCCAGCAGGCAGAAAAATAGCTCCAACCAAACAAGTCTCAACTCCTGATGTGCCAACCTAAATTTAATCCAAACATGTAGTTCAACAGGTGGAAATGATGGAAAACAGTGTGGGATCATGGAAAGGGGGACTAAAAGGGACTTCATACCAAACACGGGTATTTTTCAGTGTTCCCCCAAGGTCCAGGGGGTCGGGGGTATCAGTGAGTGAAAAGGGGGACATGTAACCCCAAAAAGGGATGCCTGGCAACACTGCCGGACTCATGGTGGCCGCATTCTATGTCATGATGTGGTTGCCAAGAAGATAACAGGAAAGGCTAAGGCATGGGGTGTGGTGCAGGAAAACTGCCACTAAGTTAGTCAAATTGGGCATCTCAGTCAGAGTGCTCCCTGATGGTCATTTTATAGGGGTACTTCCTTTCATCCCTAACTCCCTTGTCCTCCTTCTGCAACTTCCTCGATCCCTAGGTCTGGTGACGGGTACACCTATGCGCCCCCACCCCACTTTTTTTCGGATAGTTGTTTTTGTTTTGATTAAATGATGTCCCTCCTCCGCCTTTGAGGGGAGTTTTCTTAATAAAACCATAATGTGATGATGGGACAATACTGTAATAACTGCAGCTGATCTGGGAACCTTCAGCTGATCTATAATGGAATGAGTGCTTTGAATAGGTACTGGTTAGTTACTGGTAGATGTACTCACTTCTCCTGGTTCGATCTTCTGGCCAGAAGCTTTTTTGATATTGAATGCAACAACTTCTTCTTGGTTGACTGCTGCTGCGAGGGGTATAAATAATGAAAGACAATACTCCGTTCGGTGAGTGTATTTCACCTTACCAGATGACCCACATTCAATTTTGTCTTCTAACTGGAGTTTAAAACATTCCGTTGCGTTTGAGGCTCCTCTGCTATTTTTCTGAACAAAAACGAATGGGAATAAAGTTATAGAACTACATAAATTTTCTTTTAACGAAGAATTACCAAACAAGAACATAGTTCTTTAATTCTTCAGAATACTAACTACCATCGTACTAATTATCTTTACTATTTTAAATTTTTCTTTATACAATGTCAACAATCCTAGATAAATTCAAAATAAAAGGTAATAGTAGTAGTACCTGAACCAATTGTAGTATGTGAAGAAAAAACTCGTAGGCATCTTGCTGATTTTTCGTAGAAAATTCAGGATGGCCTTTCCCTACAAGATTTTTGAACATGTGAGGCGATATTGGGGGAACCACTTTCTTTTCGACACCTTCAGGAGGAGGAATGGAGTACTTTCCAGAGAGTAAACCAAAAGCTAGTTTGGACCTTCAAACAAAATCAAAAATTAAATCGCGATAAAAAGTCAGTTACAGTACTTCACATGCACCAATTCTGACCCAACAAGATTTAAAATCATAAATAATGCTGAGAATGATCAAACAACTAATGTCATATCTGCAGAATCATGAAATTCTACCTACGTTACACTACCCAGGAGATCGTTTTCACTGAGATAAAATCACTACTTATATAAGATCATTTACTTTTCATTTCTTTCAAACAATGTTGTACTTATGGGATAGCGATAAACTCCAATAATTATGAGATACCACAGAACCCCGCTACAACAGTTTTTTAATCAATAAGCATGAAAAATAAAAAGAACTATGAGTAGATTTACTCATAGCTTTGACTGAATGTGACAACTTTTTTTTCCTTTTTGATTGCCTTGAAGCCTCCTGAAATGGCCAACCGTCTTTTGGCTAAGCTCATCACACTTACAAATCAACACCAACCCAACTTACTCGCAATTCGAATTTCTGGACAATTTAATTTTCCCATTCACGTTTAGAGATGAGGCTCCTTACCGTGAACGGAAAACACTACTGCGCATGTGCGGGGAGATGAGGCGCCATACTCCAATAAGACAAATTTATTTCACCTAAACATAAGACGCTTTATCCCGAACCAACCTATCTCATCTCTTCTAGCCCAGTCAAATTAGACCAAAAAGAGGCAAATAGGGGAAATAATTCATAGAAGAGAAATTTCTTCACCAGGCTCTTCCTTCATGCGTAGTTAATCATATCTCAAAAGTCCCCTAGTATGGGGAGGGTGTTTTTCTCCTTTTTTCGGTTTTTTGCCTATAACTCGAAAAGTAAGCGTTCTAGCGACTTGTTTACTATTACCAGAATTAAAGTGCATAAAATTTCCTACAATTTGCACTCCTGACTTCATTCTCTACAATTAGTCATTCCGCCGCTAGAGCGTGTTGAAAAGTAGGTATAATTTCAAAAAATCGGCAAAAAGGCTTTTATGCTCTTTTTACGCAGAAATCGTTTGTACGAAGCTTCTGGGTGACTTGGAGTACATCATGACTTGTTTTCCGAACGTCAGTGATGCTCGGACAGTGGCTTGAGCAGGTTTCATGTATGTATTTTTTTTCTGTTCTTCGCTTACATCCTGGAAACTGTGATAACCATAACATATTTTCAGCACCCTTGCCAACTCACTGTGAATTATCGGTGAATATATATGTATATAAAACACAGTGGCTCTAAAAAAGACAAAAAAAAAGGAACTAAAGAAAATTAGCTGTTTTTCACCAAAAAATGCGATTAGCGAAGCTAAGCAATGTCGAGCGTGGTGAGTACTTGGATGGGTGACCGACCAGGTAAGGGTCAGACGTCAAAGTAATTTTCACGCTTCTGTACGGCAAACCCCTCTCCACTCAAGGGGGCGAGGCAATGAGTAGCTTTAAGCGAAATCATCAGAACGAATCTGATCCTCCATTTGGAGGACAGCTGATGACGTCCGCGACGCCCGAGGCAGTCGGACGAAAAGCAAAAACCTGGAATGGTTGTCTACTTTACTACTACTATCAATATAAGATTGTATATGCAGCTCACTGTAATCCGATTTTGAATTTTCAGTTTGACTGTGGATGGTGATTCTCAATGGATGAAGAGCAGACACCTGTGAAGATTGATGACCCCTTCCCCATCTCACTCCTTTTGTGAATATTACTTTAACAAGGGTTATACTGCACCTGCACATTAAACATTTTTTGGTGAAACACAGCTCATTTTCTTTAGTTCCTTTTTTTTCTTTTCTTTTTTAGAGCCACTGTGTTTTATATACATATATATTCACTGATAATTCACAGTGAGTTGGTAAGGGTGCTGAAAATATGTTATGGTTATCACAGTTTCCAGAACGGAAGTTATTGAAAAACGTTGTCTATTTCCTTTAGTGAAACTATATAGTCAGGATCAATTTTTGCAGATGAGTGAACAACTAATATTTTTATATAGCTCTATTACATAAGAATTAGGTACTATGATTGTAAACTGCTAATTGCTAACCTTGATTGCCTGCCTCAGACTTTATAGGAAAATAATAATTTGAAATAATAACATCACTCACATCTGAGAAGTAAAATCTGATGTAGGATCTACAGGCGCTGCTTCATAAATTTGATTCGCTTCCTGATAATACCTGTTTGAAGATATGAAATTTAATTAGATTATCATGCAATAATTGTCACGATCCAGAAAGCCATATTACATGTAAAAAGCACAAACGAAGATAGCGAATTTGCAGGCAAGTATACAAATATATTATAGTTTGCTGATGGCATTGTAAGGATAACAGGAAGCAAATTGAGACAGACTGAAGGCTGATACGAGCAAAGCCCGAAAAGATTATTGGTGTACCAAATAGGAACCTTTCTCACTCAATTTAATCATCAACTCCCATGTAACGTCATCATCATTAATAGTTACATTCAAGGTCTAATCCTTTGTGAGCCATAAGTATATTTCTGGACATAATCTAATATGGATCACTATCAAAATGAGGGGGGAAAGAATATTTATTTGATAACTATAAAACTTATTAGATGTAGTTGAGAAATAGAATAATTAGTAATTTTTAACTTATAGCTACTGAAAAAATCAAAATGAACGAACTTGGTGATAAAATCTGGAATGGTGAACATGACTTGCACAACAGAGTTCAAGTAGCAGGAGTTGCCCATGTTATTGATTCCAGTGTAGCCAGGCCCATAGACAGGTTTCAGCTGAGAGGTAGATTCCTGCATAGCAGCCCATTCACCATACCTCTGATTTAGATCTACCTCCAACTCTGCCATACTTTTATCAGTCTATCAAGAAAGGAACAAAGAATGTTGAGCGAAATGAAATACAGAATACGATTTTTGTGAGATATGGAAAAAGTAATACTACAAAAGATACATAAACATTTTTTGGTTCATTATTTTCAATCATGAACCTTTGCAATCGACCGTGGAAAAGATTAATGCTCCTGGTGATGTAAATAATTCCCTATATCCTGTTTTTTTTCCCCCACATAGGCAGTAGGATTCACTGGTTTTTGTATTGATTGGTAAATAAACCTGTATCAAGTTAGTCGTTAGTTCTTGATGGTGCTCTTCATAGGCCAAGTTTTTCTGTATGTTTTCACATTTCTAATTTAGAGTTGTTGTGCTTTGTTTCACTTTGTCTTGAGTAAATAGTGATTTCGTTCAGTTAAATACAAATGTTATGGTTGTGTGTGGAATAGGAATGGGCGTTTACCAGGAGTGTTGGAAGTATGTTCCAAAGTTGTTGGAAGTGTCAGAATTTGTGTTTTTGATGCCATCACTCCACTGTTTCTAATATTGGTAGGTTATTTTAGTAATTTTAATGACAAACGAAGGTCTTAATTGGTTCATTTTTCACTGCCACCATTATAACGAACGAACAATCAAGACAGGTCATTTGTTGTTTTGATGTCACTAATATATCATTATTTATTTGAGTACCTACAAGTATAAAATATAATGTAGATACCACTGCAAAATGAGGAGACATGAGGGAGCCAAGAGAGTAACATTCGTGGTAGGAACATGGACTCGACTCACAGAATACGCCCACAGAATACACATTCAATCAAACGACTCCCAAGCCTTCTCATGTCACCACTACACTTGGTGGCTTTGACGTGAATTAGAAGCAGCTTTGCAGCCCAGCAAAATATAGCAGCACCCTCCTCCTGCACCCCCTTCTTCAGTCAAGAGAGTAACATTCGTGGTAGGAACATGGACTCGACTCACAGAATACGCCCACAGAATACACATTCAATCAAACGACTCCCAAGCCTTCTCATGCCACCACTACACTTGGTGGCTTTGACGTGAATTAGAAGCAGCTTTGCAGCCCAGCAAAATATAGCAGCACCCTCCTGCACCCCCTTCTTCAGTCACCTGCTGGTACATCCCACTCTCCCTGCTCTGTCCGCCCATTGGGCCCCCTCTCCAGCTGCTGCCTGCCTACGTCACCCTCTTGATCACCTACAAATTATGTGAAGTCTTGTCTGTCACTCACATTTAACCCACCAACCCTGCTCGACTAATTACTTCCTGGTAGCCGACCACCCTCTCCATGACCATCTGCTACCCATCCTCTGCTCTCTCTTTCATCGGACCCTGATTGCTTACACTAAGACTGGCCGACCGCCAAAATCGTCTCCCATTGGGTCGAGAATCACAAACTCTTTCTGAGTTTTTTTGGTTTGCCAAACTTGGAATAATTCGTCTCCCCTGTAGTCGAGCGTCACAATTTTTCGTGAGTTACCCGGCTCTTCCCTTTGGTAACTAATTCCTCCCGAATCGGTTGAGATTCGTAGATTTTTCCAAAGTCTTCTGGTTTGCCAGACTTAGGGTAATTCGCCTCCCATTTGGTAATGTTTCACAAATTGGCTCGAGAGATCTTGCCAAGCTTAGAGGAATAGCTACAAACTGAGTAGTTGAGACAGGCCCATTGGCCATCCTCAGTCCTTTTCTGTGGAGGGTCAACTGAACGTTTTTTGCTAATAAGTCAGCCAGCTCCTGTCTGCTCTTTTTTTCGATTTCAGGCATTCATTGTTGGCCCAGGCCGAGACCTCAACTTCTCCTATGCCGACTAAACTGTTTCCCTTCGACCTATCCTCTACCACGGTCTGATTAAAGTGGTTGGACCTCACCTGTGCCTCTGAGGGACTTACAATGGAACTGACGAAGTTTTGCTGGGCCTTCGTTGCTCTTGACTCCAAGGCAGCTGAGCTTGTGGTCGATATAGACCCAACTAGCTCTAGAACCTACACTGCTCTCTACAACTGACTCAAGGATTCCTACGAGCCTACAGATCCTCATCAAACTACTCTCAGTGGTCTCCACCTCTGTATACGCCCTTCTGCTTCAGATGAAGTTTCCCCTGGGTACTCCATCCTCTTTACTTCGGCAAATGTTTCAACGTATTCTACCTGAATCCATTCGCCTTGTGGTCGCTGCCTCCACCGACACAGATGTGACTAAATTCGCTCTCACAGCGGACATGCTCCTACCCTTCATTGAACCAGTCTTAGCACTGATCGAGGCCCTACCATAAAACCCTAACACTGATGTATGTGTGATGCATTATGTTGACACTATGGACTTCTTTGAGTCAGAATTTCTCTCCTCCTCCTCATCAAGCCTACTTCGCTCTATCCCCTCACTCATCAACTCAACAGTCGTTTTGGTGACCACCTACCTTCTCTCCTCAGAAGACCTGCCAGATAAACAATCTGTTGGTTCCACAGAAGACAGAGACCTGGAGCTCGCAACTGCCACCAGCCTTGCACCTGGACTCAATCTTGGGATTCAGGAAACTAAGGTAATGCCCCGTTTGGGACATTCCAGTTCATGAGGATGAACTATGGCCTCCGTAATGCTCCACAGACTTGGCAGAGATTTATGCACTATGTCCTACAAGATCTTCAGTTAGCTTACTGTTATTTGGACGACATTCTCACGGTCTCTGCTGATAGGTCTCAACATTACCATAATGTTCAGGCTGTGCTTTCAAATCAACAAAGCTAAGCGTCAGCATGCATATCTCCTTCCATCCAGTTTCTCGCCCACACGGTCTCCACCAAGGGTATCTTGCCTCTCTCACAGAAGATAGAGCTCATCTCAAAGTTCCGTCACTCCCAAACCGTACAGGATCTTTGCGCCTTCTTGGGGTTAATTAATTTCAACAAGCGTGCGATCCCAGAAGCATCTCGTTCTCTGCCACTGCAGCGTCTTATACCCTTGTTCTCATTCACAATGTGCCTGTACCTTTTGTGTCCGAATTCAGGAATCTACTCGGTAAATCAGTACAAACTGTACTAAATTACCAATTAATAATTTACTGATTATCTACTAATTACTTAGCTGTACAGTAAGTCAGCACAAACAGACTTATTAAAGAACAGATTTATCTACTAATGTAGATAACAAAATAACTACATTATCTGGTTTGTAAGTAGTTGAAGTTGATAACTTTGTTATCTTCACTCTTTTTGTTTCAGAAGTCTCAATTCATTCATGACATGAACTGGCAGCACGAATGATGTTAGAGGAGGTTAATTAAACGAAGCAGCCTTTATTTTTCTTATTCACTTATTATTACTATAATCACTCACAAAATCAAAATACCTAAGTCATCATGAAACAACGAACGTAGAATGGAATGGTGAGATATCATTATGGTGAGGTATCATTATGTACGAGTAGAAAGTGTTGAGGGAGTTTTCGTGGGCTCTCAGAAAATTCAAACTTCAATTATTTTTACAAGATTACAGAGACTTCTCACAAAACAACAAAAATCGTTCACCAATTACATTTAAATTCCATCCACTTTCAATTCATGCAATAAATAATAATTAAGTAATTTCTGCACCATGTGATAACCCTTTAAGTAATGTGTAAGTAAAATAGTTTCAAGGGCAAGGTAAAAATAATGAAGCTGCTACAAAAATGTAAGGTAAGCAATACCTTCTCAAGGGATTGAATATTGATCCCGAAATGCGCCAAATGTGCTATCAAGTTAGGATCATCGACCATATCATCTTCATCATAACTATACACATCTCCTTTTCCTTCTTTAGTGATTGTTCCCAATTTCACAGCCAACGGATAACCTGGAAGAAAATGTTTCAAAATGTCTTTATTCAATATATTTATAGCAAGCTCCTGCTATCTTTCAATTATCTGAAATTCTGAAGTTAACCGTACCGAGTAACGAGTTGTTTATCAGCTGTCTTCTCGTCATCATTCCGTGTTCTAACCATTTTTTTTTTTTTTTTTTTTTTTTTTTTTTTTTTTTGCCCTAACTATCCATAAGCCATACAAGCCTTTTTAACTTCGTTCGTGCAAACCTTTCATTGCCAGACATCACCGAAGCAGGATCGATGTAAGACACAAGATGATATTTCACGAGTACGAAAGTTAGGAACATGCAGTGGAATCATTGTCAACAGACCGCGTCTAATATTCCTTGGTTATGTACGTAGGTAGTGGATAAATTTGAACTGTCGTCACCTTTGAATTGAGCAGTATCAGTGCTCTCAAAAGGTCTAACATGAACCACATATATTTACAGTACAAAAACCGAAATCCCAAAAGAGCTCCATCATTTACTTTCCTCCAAATTTAAAATTTATCAGATGGGACCCTCTTGGGGGTAGAAGCATACAACTTTTCAGTCATGCAGCAATCGTAATTTCTCCGAATTACGTTCATGTTAAATTTATTTTAAATTTGAGCATTTTGTAAATACAGAAACTATCTATCAATTTTATGACAAATAAGTGACGCGTCGTCGAGCGAGTTTCAGACTCCCTTGAATCAATTTTACATAAAAAATTACCTACTTGAAACCCCACTCAATTACCTAGTCAAAACCT
The DNA here is from genome assembly GCA_030762985.1 of Adelphocoris suturalis. Lineage (NCBI taxonomy): Eukaryota > Metazoa > Arthropoda > Insecta > Hemiptera > Miridae > Adelphocoris > Adelphocoris suturalis. The sequence continues at coordinate 71,953,286 of CM061040.1, read as the reverse complement.
CCATTTCGGTACTGCAAAGACTCCATGGAACCTCATGGCGTTGTGCTACCAAGCTTAAAAATTCTAAGGACCTAATAGGTTAGGTAATGAGTGCTTTCTGCATATTTCGGACTTGTCTAATATTTCCTGTATCAGAACTGCATAGAACTGAATCGATCTATCAAGCAACACAAAGGTCAAATTATAGCGGAAATAAAAAATGTTGCTCAAATTTTTATTACAATTTCTAAACTCTTTTAGCACTCCTTGAAAGAATCCCAATAAGCCTAAAAGCTTAATGTGTGTTTATATGCAAAAAGTGAAGAAACAGAAGATCTATAGCAAAGCAGTTGGGGTGAGGGCGACGAATGTATGGAACCAAAACGCTACAAATTACTACAAAAAGGTTAATTAATTCTTTATTACATAGCCCTTATACACCTGGCCGTGCTTTTTGGGTTTTTTATTTTCAATAATGAACCTTTTTAATCGACCATGAAAAAAAATTTAACCCCCTCCCCCAAAGTTGTTGGTTTATGTTCAAGATGCATAGAATTCAAAAATCGAATTAAAAAAAGTTTGTCCACCAACCAGAGTTATTTTCCAAAACTACAAGATCAAACTTATGGGTTAAAAATCACATTTGGGGTCTAGATGATCCTAAGTACTCCCACTCAGCTGATCTGGGGAGCATCAGACATTACGATTCGTTTCTAGATGTCCCAAGGGTTTTCCATTTCAAATTTCAGCTTCATAGGTTGATTAACAAAGAATATAGCTCCGGATCTCACTCAGTAGATTTAGGTGGCTCTGGATTTAGTGATTCGTTCCTAGACGTACCACGAGAGCTCAATTTGAAATTTCAGCTTTCATAAGTTGAATAGTATAGAAATTAGCTCTGGAGCTCACTCAGCTGATCTGATTGGCTTTAGACTTCATGATTCATTTCTAGACATCCCAATTCAAATTTCTGCTTTCATCGGTTGAATACATAGAAATTAGCTCTGGGGCTCTCTCATATGATCCGAGGAGCTTCAAACATTACGGTTCCTTACTAGATGTCTCAAGCGTTTTCCATTTCCAATTTAAGCTTCATAGGTTGCTTAGCAAAGAATATAGCTCCAAATCTCACTCCGCTGATCCGAGCGGCTTCATGATTTGTATCTGGACATCCCAAGAGGCCTCCATTTGAGATTTCAGCTTCATAGGTTGATTAGCAAAGAATATAGCTTCGAATAGCACTCAGCTGATTTGGGTGGCTGTGGACGATTCAATCCTAGGTGTCCCAAGGGTTCTCCATTTAAAATTTCAGCTCCATTGGTTGAATACCAATGAAACTAACTCTTGGGCTTAATCAGCTGATCCAGGGAGCAAAAATTACGATTCGTTTCTAGATGTCCCAAGTGTTTCCCATAACAAATTTTCAGCTTCATAGGTTGAATAGCAAAGAAACTAGCTCTGGGGTTCACTCACCTCATTCGGGGAGCAGACATTACAATTCGTTTCCAGATGTCCCCGGGGTTTTTCATTTCAAATTTCCGCTTCAAAGGATGAATAGCAAAGAAATTAGCTCTGGGGCTCACTCAGCTGATTCGAAGAGCATCAGACATTACGATTCGTTTCTAGATTTCCCAAGGATTCTCCATTTAAAATTTCAACTTCATAGGTTGAATAGCAAAGAAATTATTTCTGTGGCTTACTCAGCTGATACGGAGAGCTTCAGACATTACGATTCATTTCTGAATGTCCCAAGGGATCTCAAATGTCAGCTTAATTGGTTGAATAGCAATGAAATTGGTTCTGTACCTCTTTCAGCTGATCCAAGGAGCTTCAGACATCATGATGTGTTCCTAGATGTCTCAAGCGTTTTCCATTTTAAATGTCAACTTCATAGGTTGAATAGTGAAGGAATTAGCTTTGAATCTCACACAGCTGATCAGGGTGGCTTTAGACTTCATGATACGTTTCTCGACATCCCAAGAGGCCTCCTTTTCAAATTTCAGCTCTCATAGGTTGAAAAGCAGAGAAATTACCTTAGGAGCTCACTCAGCTGACACGGGAGGCTTCAAACATTACGATTCGTATATAGATGTCCCAAGGATTCTCCAATTCAAATTTCATCTTCATAGGTTGAATAGCAAAGAATATGACTCCAAAACTCTCTGAGCTGACCTGGGGTCTCTAGACTTTTTGGTTAGTTTCTTGACCTCCGTAGAGGCCTTCATTTGAAATTTCAGCTTTCATAGGTTGAATAGCAAAAAAATTAGATCTGGAGCTCACTCAGCTGAGGCTTCAGACTTTATAATTCATTACTAGAAGTTCTGAGAGGCCTTCATTTGTAATTTCAATTTTAGAAAGGTTAAATAGCAAAGAACACAGCTCCGAATCAACTGATCATGGTGGCTCTAGACATCATGATTCGTTTCGAGATGTCACTAGGGTTTTCCATTTCAAATTCCTGCTTCATAGGTTGAATAGCAAAGAAATTTGGTCTGGGTTCACTCAGCTAATCCAGGGAATATCAGTCATTACGAATCGTTCCTAGACATCCCAAGAGGCCTCCATTCAAATTTCAGCTTCATAGGTTGATTAGCAAAGAATGTAGTCTGAATCTCACTCAGCTGATTTGCGTGGCTCTAGACTTCATGATTCGTTTTTAGACATCCCAAAATTCCTCCCTCCGGAGCTCACTGAACTGATCTGGGGACCTTACGGACATTACGATTAGTTTTTAGGTGTCCCAAGGATTTTCCATTTTAAATTTCAGCTTTCATAAGTTGAAAGCAAAGAAATAACCCCGGTGCCCACTCAGCTGATCCGGGGAGCATCAGACATTACAATTCGTTTCTAGATGTCCCAAGGGTTGTTCATTTCAAATTTCAGCTTCATAGGTTGATTAGCAAAGAGCATAGCTCCGAATCTAACTCAGCTGATTTCGGTGGTTCTCGACTTCATGATTTGTTCCTAGACGTCCCAAAAGGGCTTAATTTGAAATATCAGCTTTTATTGGTTGAATAGCAATGAAATTTACTCTAGACCTCTCTCAGCTGATCCGGGGAGCTTCAGACATTACGATTGGTTTCTAGATGTCTCTTGGGTTTTCCATTTTAAATTTCAGCTTTATACGTCGGATATCCAAGAAATTAGCTCTTAATCTCACACAGCTGATCTAGTTGGCTGTAGACTTCATGATTCCGCTTCTAGACGTCCCAAGATGCCTCCATTTAAATTTCAGCTTTCATAGGTTGAACAGCAAAGAAAATAGATGAGGAGCTCACTCAGCTGGTCTGGGAGGCTTCAGACTATAATTCCGAGAGTCTTGTGGTCACAGTGTTCACTGTGTGTCTTGGTAAATGCGTGTACCACACTAAAAGATTATTCAAGGCCTACCTGTAAAAAGGCTTCAAATCAAGCGTAATTTTTTCCTCTGTAATATTATGTTAATTGACTGTCAACAAATCACCAAGAAACTGCAATGGTTGTTGTTTTGTGTGGCAAGTAGTAGGACGTTCAGAATATCAGTTTTTGAAGATCTGACTTTGTCAACTACAACTGGGCGGCTCAACCCACGAAAATCGTTTTGGTTTATTTGGATTTGTAATAGTAAGTTCTATCCACCTGATTCAATCCCAACCTCATTCGATGTGTACCTAAAGCGGCCCATTCACGATCCTGTTGCAGGAGATGGGGAGTGCAACGAAGTTCCCCTCTTCGCTCTCCTGCCTCAGAGTGGGTTCTCCATACACGATCCGTCATTCCCAGCTCAAACCGAAGGTTTCCCCCCAGTATACGGTATTCTGTGTTTACCTTCTGCATTCTCCATTCTTCAATGGCTCCTTATTTAAGGCCTACCCGCAGCTCCACACACGCTCACTCAGACCTAGCAGGTTGATAGGGTGGAGGACCCCGGACCGCAGGATGGTCCAATGGGAAACCCATCCGACGAGCTCTGCAGTACACCTGCAGCAGGAAGGCCTCCACACACGTCCTGCCCACCTCCTGTGCAAGAAGAGAGGGAAGTTTTTTGTACCCCTCACTTCCTGCAGCAGGATCGTGAATGGGCCGCTTAAAGTAGTTTCGCATATCAGGGTTTTCCTTATTTACGAATTTTGTTTACCGGGACAACGTCGTTATCGAAGACCGAGATGAAAATGAAGGAGGAGGTTCGGAGAATAGACCATTTCATCAAGGAAAAGAAAATATACGCATGGCGACGTTATCAGTAATGGCTGTCAGTAGCCGACCACTTGCAGACATCTTAACACTGTTTACTTGCCCTGCATTCTATGTGCATTATTTTTTTGGTTTTACAACTTCATTTAATCGGGATTAGTAAATTAACTAAGGGCCACTTTCACCAACAACATAAACGAGTTTAAGTTAGAAAAGATTAAGAAATAATCGAGATTCCAGCTAATCGTCTTTCACCAGACCACTTTACGAGTTTAAACTCCTAACGAGGTGGCTTGATGTTGATCTCCCAAGCCCCGGCCAGTTACACTTCCCAATCTCAGATTAGTGATAAAAATGATATCGAGCAATATGGCCGCGCACCAACAGCTGATACCTCATACCTCTACAGTTTGGTTCACAGTTTATTATTATAGTTTATTGTTATTCAAGTTTTTGATGATGAATTCACGCGATTTATCGCACAGATTAATTTGATTCCTCGGATGAGGACGATGTCCCGCAAAGACGCCCAAGGACGATCCGACGGCGCATTCCACATTTTGACGGGTTGGACGACGTCGAATTTCGGCGGAGATTCCGGCTCTCAAACCCGACAGTTTTGAAAGTCCTCGAGCTAATTGACACTCACCTGAAGTTCCCTTCGAACAGGTATAAGTTGGAAAAAGGCTTTTATACCATCAAATCGATGAATTATAATACGAAATTGATGTAGGATGGTAGGAAAATAAAGTATAATCGATGATGATAGCACGTTATAATACGATGTTGAATTGCTATCCCTTGTACAGTTTGTACCTACCTACCTATACCACATAAAATAACTTCTGTACATTTAAATAAGGTGATCAACCGTCCTGCTTCCGTCAAATGATGTGTCACACTTTCTTTGTTGGAAGTCAACGAAAAGTTGCGAGTAGATAGTAACTAGGTAACTAGATAAAAACGGAGCGGGTAATAATTGGTCGTGGTTGTGATTCACTGCTTTATTGTCTTGATACGTGGTACACATGGCGGGGTTTCTAACTGTCGTTTCAAATTGTCCAATTTTTCATTGGACAGTTTCCGGAATCTCCGTTAGGGAAACTCGATTATTCCAATCTTGGTTTAAACGAATTTTGGGTTGGTGAAAGACGCCAAGGTTTGATCCTCGAGATTATATTTAATCGAGTTTGGCCAATCTCCGCTTAATAAGTTGTTGGTGAAAGTGGCCCTAAGTATTTACGGCATCGACACGACATTGCTGTTTTGAAAACTGTAATTTGGAGACGGTAGACTACTGTCGGGGTCCCTAGTCTCGGAATCCTCCTAATCTGGCTTCTCACCCAATTTATCTCCTGTACCGTTTTATTCCCCACTGTTACAATTAGGCCAAAAGAAATACAATGTGATTTGGCTCTTGCAATAGTAACTTTGCAGTTATTCCCAGGTAATGAAGTTTTTCGATTTCTTAAACCATGATCGAATTCACCGAAGTCGAGTAGGAACCTACCTAGTTCAGGGTGTCTCACATTGCTATCACCCGTAACATTTATAAAAGTTGCAGTCATGCAGCATGACCATATGGAAAAATGTTCTCAATTTCACGCATTATAGACGGTGGATTTTAAGTGATGAAATTTTTTAGTGAAACTAAAAAACTGGAGTAAAAACCCGTCAAGTGTGATTTTACCTATAACAATCAATCTAGCGCAATTTTGTTCCAGATATATTTTTTCAAGGCGTTTTCAAGAAAACCGTGTTTTTATAACTGGAACTCACATTTCTCAACTCTCCTCATCTTCATTTCAACCGATTCTAATTTTTCAACATATTTTCAAAATCTACATTATATTTCCTAAAAGAATGTGCCCTTTGGTGTTTGATTCCCGGAAAACAGCTGTATAAAGAAATTTTATGATTTCAAACATTTCTGGCAGATTTAATTAATTTTGAATACATTTTAACAGAGCAAAATATACATATATATCGGATGCATTTTCTGCAAAAATATCTGTTGTTATTAGTTGACGATCTTTTCAAGTAATATTCTCACATTTTAAAAATGTGAGCCCTTTATTATAAACTGATATTGCTGTTCACAAACTCATATTTTCTTGTGAAATGCTTACTTTTTTTACGAAATAATAGATTGCAAACAATAGATTTTAATCTCAACTCTAAAGAGGGTTATCGTCTCGAATGACACACTCATACACAAACATATATTTTCGTGTATGTATATATGAAGAACTGTTCAACTACAGGAATCTTTTCGCAGTACCCTACAACGGATTTTCATGAAGAAAATAATTTATAGTTGAACCCATTGCGATAATTTTTCTTTTCTCTCAAAAATTCGCTAAAAACTGTATACTTACCTACCTTCCAACAATGTAGGAAGTATAAAATTAGGTTCCTACCCATATCGCTGAAAATGACAGGGTGATAATTTTCGTTGATAGGGAATATTCTTAAGACTCTATTATGTGTACACGGCAATCCCTCTCATCATACCTTGAACACTGTGCATTTTCTATCTGGAAATTCAGTAAGTTACCTACTTATGTTCTTAAGGAAACACGTTAGCAGTATACGTAAACATAATCAACATCATTTCCATAAACACTTGATTATCAGAGATTAGCCATGCCTTTCAGGGCGATATGTACCTAACTGTTACATCATTTACCATGCGAACCATTGAACTGGTGTAAAATAGTTACCACCAAAGTCGTGAAACAACATAAATATATGACATAGGTAGTACTTAAATACAATAAATGCAGATAGAATTTAAACCATCCAATTACTTCCTTGCTCACTGGAAAACCCAAGGCAGGAAACTATGCCTTGCGGTTCACACTAAGTTGATGTTTGTGAAATAACTCTCGGGAATCCTTGAGACAACATATATTGAGTAAATTCAAGTGTTTGAGGTTTATAAGCATAGAATAATGACTTGAAAATAATGAAAGATTGTCCGATCAATGTTGAAACGGTCAGGCGAGTTGTGGTCTGCCACTGATGAGGATTGATAAGATGCTTATCAAAGCTGCACATTACCAGCTGCGCGATTCCGACTTTTGAAATGGTCTATTTTACTATAGCCTGATGTTGATCCGGAACTTAGCGATCATTTTGCAAAAACCCACATCAAAATTGGTCAAGCCGTTTGGACGTGAATCGACCTTAGACAGACAGACAGACATACTTCTCTATTTTATATAATAGGATTCATATTCACTAAGAAAGCAAACATGTGAATATATTTATATTCACTTAATGAATATGAATATATTCATATTCACTGAAAGATTGAATTTGTGGATATATTTATATTCATATTTTTATGCATATAAACATGTCCATCTCTGATAAGTAAGAATCTTACCAGTCTCCCTGTAGTGGTGAAGAGCGTGCTCATTACCACCAGTACCGTCGTAGAACTTTCTTCCACAAAGGATAGAACCATCTGTAAGATTTAGCCAAAGATTGCTGTCTAGATCACATTTTTCACACTTCCATCCACTAGGTGGTATTTTTACCCCATTATCGAGCTGACGCAGTGTAGCAGCATGCCTGTATAAAAATATAAACAAATACTTCAAGTTGCAGTTATCAATCAAGATTAACATTGCAGATACACATACATTCTCCATAATTGGTTCGAGATGCCATTACATTGACTAAAGGAATTTCAAGATAAATTCAAAGATTCTGACAATCTCTAAGTCGAAAGTATCACATACATCTTGTTATCCACAAGACGTTCAGTGAACATTGACCTCTTAACTTTACCACGCTCCACCGACGAGATCATAGACTATTAGCGAATTTTCGTGGAAAGAAAAGGAGCTATTGCAATGACACCAACAATTTTGGAACCAAAATTCCGAAAAGTTTCTTCCTTCATAGAAATTCGTTTTGTGATATCCTGAAACGAACCCTGGAGTTTAACGCTTTTTCATATATATCGTGTGTGTGTGTGTGTGTGCGTGTATGTGTGTGTATGTAGGGTTGCTGGGGTAGGGTAACTGTTGGTGTTTTTATCTCTTCGGAGCTCCTTCATATCCCTACACAAGTCATGGTCATACGTCCCTTGTCGTACAACCCGGGCACCCTCTGGGTTACCAGTAGGTGGCAGAATGACCCTCTGGCGCTTAGGGGGGAGGCTCATGTCAATGGGTCTCCCGAACCTTATTAACCATCTCCCTCGTTATGGAAAACTAATCAATAGAGCCTCATAACCCCGCCCGCCCATTGGCCAGCGGGGTTCTAGGGGAGGCGCTCGGGGGCGCCCCAGGCAGGGGCGTCGGTCTTCCTCTCCCTCTTCTTCCTATCTTTCTTCTTCTTCCAATGCCCCTGGAGATCTCCATCAGTGTGCCCACTGTGAGAGAGCCTTCAGTTCCAAGCGTGGCCTCAGTGCCCACGTCTGGCAGAAGCATCCTGTACAGGCCAAAGCTTCAATTGACTTAGAGCGAGAGCGGCCCAGGTATGCTTCTGAGGATTTGCGGGGAATGGCAGCAGAGGAGGCAGAGGCTGTGCATAATGGGGTACGAAATATTAATGTATTCCTTCAAGCACGTTTTCCCATGCGCGCGCTTTCTGCCATCCAATCTCTTTGCCTGAGGCCCCACTATAAGCAGCTTGTCCAGGATGCAATCCTGGCAAATAGCAGTGGGGCCTCCCCCGCATCTCCGACAGGCGTGTGACAACAGCCCGCCATTCAGCAATCCTCCTCCGGGACCTCCGGTCTTCTCGAGGATTTGAATACTGAAGTGTTGAGGCTCGGGGAGCAGGTAGGCCTTATTGATGGTTATGAGAGTGCCTAACTGCAGGAACTGGCGAGGCGGGCTGTTGAGAGGCCTGTTAGCTTGGAAGACGAGGTCTTGGCCTATGTACAGAGGATCTTCCCACAGGTTGGGGATGCGACCGTGGCGGGGCATCAGGGCGGACATCCTCCTGTGTCGGTGCCCCGTGGAGGTCGCAAAGCAGCTAAGCAAGCAAGGAGGCGGGAATACCAGCGGGTCCAGAGGTTGTGGAGGAAGCATCCAGCTCTTGTAGCTACTGAGGTACTGGAGGGAGCTGGGGATGAACAAGTTTTGCCCCCACTCCAGGAGTTTGTGGAATTTTGGGAGCCACTTTTGAGTGCTCCCAGCCACAACCCTGGTGTGCCGGTGTTACCCCCAGCTTCCACCAGGGATTCCTTACGAGGCATTATGTGCACGCTGGTGTTTCATGACGAGGCACATAAGTGCCGTGTCAAAAACTCCACGTCTGCTGGACCTGATGGTATTTCTGCCCGACGCTGGAATAAAGCCCCAAAAAGTGTCAAGCTGCTTATCCTCAACCTGTTACTTCTATCGGGAAGGCTCCCGAAAGCGTTGACCCGCGCCCGTACCATCTTCGTCCCAAAGAAAGGAGGAAGTGGGCCTGGAGGCTACCGCCTGATGTCAGTATCATTGGTAGTTTTCCATCACTTTCAAAAGATTCTGGCTTCTCGCTTTCAAGTGGCTGGTGCCATAGGTGACATCCAGAGAGCATTTTGGCCAGCGGATGGCACAGCGGGGAACCTAACAGTTCTCCAAACTGTCATTTCGCTGGCCCGCATCAAGAAACGGCAGCTCCATCTTGCCACTCTGGACGTCTCAAAGGCCTTTGACACAGTTAGACACCTTGCCCTGACCGATTGTCTTCGTGGTGTTGGGGCTCCTGATCATCTAATTGAGTATGTTGCCTGTCTGTACCACGAAGGCGTGACGTTCCCCGAGGCAGGAGGCAAGATGTCGGGGAATGTTGTCATTGGGTGGGGAGTACGCCAGGGGGATCCTCTATCGCCACTCCTCTTCAACCTGGTCGTGGATACAGCCTTGGGTAAGCTGTCAGATGAAATAGGGTTTGATCTCGCCCCTGGGGTGCGAGTAGGTGCATTGGCTTTTGCCGATGTCATCCTACTTGCAGAAACCCGCAAGGGCTTGTAGATCGCCCTCAATGCCTTTGCTGAGCAGCTAGCCAGGTGTGGTCTAGTGGTCAACCCATCTAAGTGTGGGTCGGTCTCCTTGGTCCCTTTGGGCCGCCAACATAAAGTGAAGGTGGTGGATGAGAAGTGCTTCATCTTAGGACAGACACCCATCCCCGCCCGATCTGTGTTGGAGGTCTGGCAGTACCTTGGAGTCGACTTCATGGGTGTGGCCACTATAGCCGCAAGCCCTGTGGACCTTAGTGGAGCATTAGCTCGTGTCACCAAGGCTCCATTGAAGCCACAGCAGAAGATGCGCCTCCTTTGCACGTACTTACTGCCAAAGCTGACCTATGGGTTAGTCTTTGGCAGGCTTACTGCGGGGAGGCTGCTTGAGTTAGATCGTGAAGTTCGCTCTGCTGTGCACTCTTGGCTAGGCTTTCCACCTGGTGTCCCAAGTGCTTACATCCACGCACCGGTCAAGGCCGGTGGGCTCGGTATTGGGTGGGCTCTTTCTGCCAGCATCCCATCTTTACGCCGCCAGCGCCTGCTTGCCCTTAGGGGCTCGAGCTGGGAGGTCACCCGCACTGCTGCTGAGCTGGACTTTGTCCACCGCACTTGCTGTTTGTTGTGGTGCGATCGAGCAACACCAACTGCTCGAAAACCCAGCTCATCTGCTGAGTTCGCTGCTGCACTGCATGAGTCAGTAGATGGTAAAGAACTCCGACAGTGGATCCCCAATTTCTACCCAGTGGGTGGAATGGGCTTCAGAGGGCATTGGGGCCCGCGACTATCGCTATTTTCACGCCGTCCGAGTGGCTACACTAGCCACCTCAGTGAGGTATTCGAGGAGTAGTTGCGGGACAGTTGACACCCTTTGCCATGCCTGTCAGGGTTAAAATGAGAATCTTTATCATGTGGTGCAGCAGTGTCCTCGTACTCACGGTGGCCGCATTTTACGTCACGATGCGGTTGCCAAGCAGATGGCAGGTGCTTTGTCATCTAGTGGTTGGGATGTCGAAAGGGAGAGACTATACCACATGCCGAGTGACTGGGGCAAGAAGCCAGATATCGTTGCGATCAAGCCTGATTGGTCTGCCATAATCCTGGATGTCCAGGTTGTCAGTGGCAGCGTGGACATGGAGCAGACCTGGCGGGCTAAGAAAAGTAACTATGATAGAAATTATCTGCGCCAAGCAATATCAGAGCTAAAAGGAGTGGCACCTAATAACATCAAGGTCATTGCCGCAACCGTGTCATGGCACGAGGTGTGGTGCGGGAAAAGCGCCACCGAGTTACTAGAGTTGGGCATCTCGACAGGAGTACATCCTTTCATCCCATTCTTCCTCCTTGTCCTGCAACTTCCCTTATCCCTAGAGCCGGCGTCGGGTAAACCTGGGCGTCCTCCCCACTTTTTTATTTTATTTGTTTATTTTTCAATTTAATGGCGTGCCCCCTCCGTCTTTGAAGGGAGGTTTCTTAGAAGAAAAAAAAGTGTGTGTGTGTGTGTGTGTGTGCGCGTGTGTGTGTGTGCGTGCGTGTGTGCGATGTGTGTGTGTTGTGTGTGTTGTGTGTGTGTGTGATGTGTGCGTGTGATGTGCGTGTGTGTATGTGTGTATGCGCATGTGCGTGTGTGTCTGTCTGTCATTCCAGAGATAACTCTCCATAGAATTGAGATAAAATTCCATTCTTGCGCCCAAAAATCAAGCTTTTCAAACCAAAGGATGAGCTCATTGACCAACGCTTTTTGAGCACTTCAAATTGGTCAAATTTTAAAAAATTTACTCCAAAATCACTAAAAATAGCTAAAAACGGCTAAAAGTCGTTAAATTTATATTTTTTAACATAATTTCAGCCAAAAAAACTTTATCATAATCGAACTGGAATATTATAACATTTATGCAATAAATTATGTGGGATAATTTACTCATATTTTCAATAATATTCGCTGAAAAACCGTAACAAAGTCCCTAAAAAAAACTAATAATTTCCAAACCTTTTTTGAATTGTAGAACATTATTTAGAACGAATTTCGTTGCCATAAAATTGTTAGTTATATCTTTGCATCCTAAAGGCCGTATCACACTAGCATTTTTTCCGCATTTTTTCTGCGTTTTTTCTGCGTTTGTAACGCAAAAACGCGAAGAAGAAGAAGTGCATTTTTCCAAGGTCAGCTTTTTCGACCATTGCGCATCCTGGCGGAGCGTTTTTAAACTCACTTGGGAAAATTAGAACACGTTCTAATTTTTACCTTGACGCAAGAAAAATGCTAAACATAACCCTTGGGGAGGTTACAATTCAATGAAAAACCCCTAGGAGCCCTAACCTGACAGATTTAATAAAAACGCATTCCGCCAGAATGTGCTGTTTTTGCATTTATTCCTCCTCAACATCCACAGCTGACCTTGAAAAAAAGCACTTTGCCTTCTTCACGTTTCAGCGTTTAAAATGCGAAAAAATTGCGGAAAAAATGCAAGTGTGATACGGCCTTTACTGCTCAAATTTCAAAACAACGTACTTAACATACATTCATAGGATCATGCTCCACGACTGGAATTTTTTTTTTTTTTTTTTTTTTCTCAAGCCATATTTTCCCGTCACCTTTTGATAGTGATAGATAGATAGATAGTAACTAAAAATTTTCAAGGTGCAATAAGCAAGTGTGTCAATCGATTTCTTCATTAGAAGTGAATATGTTTCAGCCACTATTACAGATGGAGGAAGAATGTATGGACAGTAAATTCTTAGGCCATAACTAAAGTCACTGATCCCCCTGACCTTACCAGACTCCCATAATTGAATTCAAAATTTAATGACTGGAAACAGTATAAGTAGGGCACATGACATTTATATAAAGCATATAGCCTCAAGCCTCCTTAGTTCTATCAAATCTCTTTGCAAACAACAGCGTTAGCCAATATGAAATAGTATGTAATCTCCAATATCAAGGTTAAGTGAATATGAATATTGTTTTCAAATAATACCGGCTTTGACAACTTGTTTCTGAATTTTTTAGAATACAAACCGTGAACGTAGAAATATAAATTCAATATTATTTTCATCAAGTGTATAATATTATATACAATAACAACGAGAATATTAACAAATAGAACGCACTTGGAGACCATACGAATTTCTCCATCCCATGTCTGGTTCATAGCCTCCAGTTCCGCCAATTTAGTAGCAGAATCAGCTTGCAAAACTGCTTGAACGGCATTTACCACCTGAATTATTAAAAAAAAATCAAATATAATTTCCTCCGAAAAGTGAACTTATCTCTTAACTTAAGCAGAGACCATGTATAGGGGCATCCCCTCAGTATTACAGGTTCGTCTGAAATTGTTAAACCACCCTAACATACCTACTTACCTGGATTTCAACCATTTACGTAAAAATATTGTTACCTAATTATCATAAAACATATGATGTAGGTACGCTTATTTTTCTCGAATTGCCAAAAACTGTTGAGAAACTCTAAAATCCATTTATTTATTTTTTTAACGAATTTGCCAGTAAAGCATGTTTGTTCGCTCGTTCGTTTGTGCAGTATTCAGGCTAAAGTACTTTTTTTTCCAACAGTCGCTGTTACAGTCTCTTTATTTGTATTACATAAAACAACAATGCTCAGTTGTTTTATGTAATAACTTGGTTGCTCTTATCATTAACGGCCTCTAACCATACAAAATTATCAGCGCTATACATGGAGTGAAATGATGTAGATATGTTACCAAGAAGGCAGAACCTTGTAGAACTCCGAATATTTATGGTCGTTCACACATAGAACAGTGAATTGATTGCAAATTCGTGTTTTCACCCTCATTTGGTTTCGTTAGTAGACAACTTTCAAGACCACAAACATTTAATTAAAACCAATTTTCCAGGTCCTTTCCGTCTTTTTCTTAGCTTAGTTAATTGAAATAATTGTCAAGTTCAAACCTGCGTGAAAAGTTACATACAGAAAGACCTCGAATTCAACATTTGTCATTGGGACATTTCTCTAAGGGGGGGTTTCACCACTTCGATTTAGTGTTCGAGTTACTGATATCGTGGAGGCAGCATCATGACCTGCGTTTCTCCAATCCGAGGAAGTCATAACCCCTAGGTTAGCGACCAGGGTACCTCCCAGATTTTATTCACTACTTTATCCAGGCATTAAGAGCTAACCACAAGAGCCGTGGCAATAAAATGGACGCCATGTTATTTTATCACTACAAAATCGACTTGGTTTGAGATTGCTGTGTTTGATTATAATTCTTGTGTTCATTCTTGATTGTTCATTTCACACGTTAATTAATATGGCATATGCATATTGTATTCAACATCGATCATATCGACAGGTGCTTGATTACGAAGGTTCATTATATACTAGTGGGTTGGTTGACCAGCAGCATCACGCAACTTTTTATGGGAACATAATATACATTCATTGGTTGGAAGTATTCATATCACCCGACATAAAATGCTTGTAAAGGTTTAAAAATGTAAGTTGGCAGTGAAAAACTAATGTTCTGTCTATAATTCGTATTGAATATTTTTTGGCTGGAATGGATAAGCCCTAGTGATATGAATGTCTAGTTGTAAAAGCCCGACAGCTGTATAGAAATGCATAAATGCAAAGCACGAGTGAGTACAACAATTACGATCGAATTCAGTGTATAAAAGTGCAACTTGTTTTCGGGCTTCATTGACTCATTCCCAATTGATTCATAAAAGTAAAATTGATAAACTCCAAAAGCAAATTAACCAACTTCAATTGGAAATCTAATAGAAAAACCCACACAAAAATGAAAATTATTGGGGCAGACAGAGGTCATGTAAACTATAGATCTGGGTTGAATAATTATACAGGAAATCCAAGGGGAATCCAGAGAGGAAGAAATTACCATAATAACAATTGGCAGGAGAACTTTTAAACCCAAAGTTTTCAAAATCAAAATTCAGAGGCGGCGACCCATACACGAGGCGCGGCCAGAGGTCAAGAGGAAATTTTCATAACAGAGGCAGAGGGAATCGATACGAAAATAAGTATTCGGGAAACAATCATTATAACCAAAACTCCAATTATTGCAATCAAAATTATTACCGACCAAAAAACCAGTATCAGGAAAACGGCAGGCAAAATTATCAAAATTACACAAACTATCAGAGACAAGAGGCGGTCCAAACAGGTCAACAAAACTTTCCAAAAAAAAACTGTTAAGGGGCGGCTCCCCAGACATGAGTTGCTAGACAAAATCTCGTCCAAGCACCCCATACTGCTTCAGACCAGCGGGGCGAAACAACTGTGGAAAGAAAATCAAAACAGCAAAAAGTTGCAAAAACAAATACTATAATTCCTCAGGGTAACTGGAATCAACCAATAATTATAGGAACTTTATCTAACACACCACTTATTTTCCAAATATATTCAGGGGCAGCAGTATCAACTGCAGAATCAACGGTATTTCCAAAAATCAAAATACATTCCTGAGAAAGCTTAGATCAAAAACAACAACTACAAGACGTCCAGGGAAATAGCACTCCTCATAAAGGGATAATCGCAGCGAAAATTCAATTTGAGAAGAAATCGGAGAAAATCAGCCATACATTTTTCGTATTACAACAATCGCAGAATAATAGTACTCTTCCATAAATAATTTTAGGGACAGATTTCCTTAATACCAACGAATGCACTCTCTCATATGCAAAAAGAACACTGAAGATCAAAAACCCCAAAATAGAAATCCCACCGACTGTCTACTCCCTGGCCCGCACATTCCCTGAAAATGTCATCCAAATCGGATGAAAACTGTGGAAAATAAGCTTGTTACAAGGATTTGCGGACACACACACACACACACACCAAAATTTCCACTTGTTTTTTGCGTTTCAGAGCTTGCTGATCAATTTTGGTTCTGTGTCTGTCTGTCTGTCTCTGGTAAATCCTTGTCACGTCCAAAACTATACCAAGTTTCAGTCCGATTCCAATGAAATGTTCAAGGATTGTGCGGGTTAGCTCCTAGACAGTATCCTATAATTTCCAATGCCGCCAAATCAACGTATGCGCAAACATGAATTTCTCATAACGTCGATTTCTCATTATCTGTTCGTTCCATTTCGTTCAAACTCGGTCGGTAATTGGATATATGTTTTAGAACATTACCCTATAAATTATATCGCGATTGGTTAAGTGATAACCATTGCACATGCGCGAAACTAATATCGATTGACATAGACAAAACTCCGAGTCTAATGGAACGATTTTGACAAAATTTCCAGGGATTGTGCGGGATAGCTTCTAGACGGTCCCCTATAACTTTCATTGCCATCACATAAATACTAGTCTGTCCGCATGCACAACCGTTAATGTAGTATAACGTCGATTTCTTATCATCTAATGGTCCGATTTTGTTCAAACTCGGGGAGTAGATGGGTATATGTTCCAGGAAAATTCCCTATGAATAATATCGCGATTGGTGAAGTAATAACTAAAGCGCGTGCGCAAAACAAAAATTGATCGACACAGACAAAACTAGAAGACTAATGGACCGATTTTTGTGAAATTGTCCAGTGTTGTGCGGTTTGGTTTAGCACCCTCCTATAAATTTCATTGCCGTTGGATTAATAGTAGTCTGTGGGCATACGCAAACGTTAGTTTCTCGTAACGACGACTTATCAATCAATTCGACTCGTACTTCGTTCTTCAACTAATTCTATACGTCCATGTTACAATAAGTGAGGAAGCTGTGCTGCCCACGCAACTTGGCAGGCGTTTTTAAATTTACTTTGCTAATTAGCAAAGAAAATTATTTGTATGTTTGAAAACGTGGTTATTTGTATGAAATAGAGGGTTCTATGAAATGAGATAGAGGGGAAAATACGAATTTGGGGCCGGTTTCTACGTATTTTATCACTGAATCAAAAATGGTAACACTTGCAGAACTCCCCAACTCCGTTATTACCGACTTTTACACTTTAACCAGCTAGCTTTACTTTTAATTCAAGAGAGTGGGGGGGGGGGGGGGGTTTCCAACCAGTGGGGCAGAATCAACCACCTACCTTTCTTCAAAACTTTGTATTTTCGACTTCCAATCGCTACATATAATGAAGGATGATTGACTTCCAACGATCTGGTAAAACAAAATGCCTCGTCACGTCATGTCATGCGTCACGTCATGCCTCGTCACTTTTAGTCAACGTCGAACTGTTATGCAGACAAAAAGATTAATTTCCTGCTATTTAAAAAATATAATCGCTCCCTATTCATTATGAAAAGATTGAAAATCATATCCTGTTCACCTGGCAAAAACTGATGTTTTAGCCATACGCGTGGCATTTTATGCAACAAGTACTAGTTGGGGTAGAATTAACCACTGAAGATGGGGCAGGATCAATCACAGGCAGCTTGACTCCACAACTTCTGCCTTGTTTGCTGGACAGCGGACCACATAGAAATTGGTGATTATCTTCAATTTCCTACTATGAAAAAGATTGTCAACTTTGTTGACACAGTTCGCATACTATGCGAAGGTTCTGGTGGAGTATAATCAATCACTGCAGGTGGGGCAGTATCAAGCTGGTTGGATTAGATCAGCCCATCCATTGCCCAACTGACATTTTTTATGAACAGCAACCACTTAGAAATATGTAACTATCTTTCTGTTAAACTTTGTACTTAGAAACTGGTATAAATTTTGTTGAGACAGTTTGTGGCCTATATGGACCCTGGGAATGTAGGGTATATTACGACAAAAAAGCGGCAAAAACATTTTCTCCTACCCTACTATCAAGTACAAGACAAGCGATGTGTGGAAGAAGCTATGTGATATCCAATCTGGTAGTCTCATAAACAATAGGACAGCCTGGATGATTTTTAATTATTGTAACTTTTTTAATTTTAAAGTTCATTGACTAATACTTTGATGTGATATGATGGGACTTTGATATGACTAACATCTATTTTCTACATGAGTGTTCCTAAATATCAAGTTTTGAAGAACTTTGGTGTTTCAAATCCAATTACATATTGTTTGCATAATGGTTGTAAGTGCCTCACCGTTGGGTTGATGCTGCCCCACCAGTGGGGCGCATTCAACCAAAAATAATTATGGTTTTGATTCAAAACTTCTTTAACAATTAGCCAATGTGATTTATAGCCAGATAATCAAGCTACTGTGTGAAGGAAAAAAAAATGTAAAAAAAACTTTCAGGGGTGAGCTCTAGAGGCACAGCATTCAAAAAACGGTTGAAGTTGCCTCACTCTTCCCAATAGTGTACGACTTAGTTATAACAACATTTGGAAGATCTACAAGTCGATTCAGTATGGAAACTGGCACCAAACTAGTATTTTCATAGAGGGTCATTTTTCACGAAAACCCTCGATTCCATAGGAAAAACATGGTTTTAAACATACAAACATCATTTTCTCCCCTAATTAGCAAACTAAATGTAAAATTGACTAGACCATTGGGAAGCTAAGATTTTGGGCAAGTTTTTCTTGTCAAGAACGCGTGTTTTTATTGATGATGTAATCAACATAGAACAGACTGAAAAACATCGATTTCAGAGAATTGAAAACATTTACTTTCAGGGTCAGTTTTTCCCATAGAATCAGCTGGAAAACGTTTATTTGGCATCAAGGAAATGTAACGCTCTTTCCAACGGTATCCGCAAATTTGAATTTACACGCAAATTAAGAGAGTAATGACCAGTTCAGTGATGTAAGGTCAAAAAAATGTAAAAAATCATGACATTGAAATAATTTTTTTTAAAGGGGGTTAAAAAAAATTGCTACGAGACAAAAGTTGTTGCAAATCACTTGTGGGATTCGATTCTTAGGAAGTTAGGAACCTTATATGTGAGCACCCTGTATAAAAGAATATCGTTTAACCAACAGGCTTCCTAACACATTACACTCATGGCCAGCTGAAAATGTCAATAAGAACCAAAAGCTAAATATTAAAATATTTTAAATATTCATAAAATTCTATACCTAGTTAGAAGAAACTCTTTGGTAGTAATTTTGTTTATTAGAAAAATAAAATAAAATGCATTTACTTGGGGAGGAAGCTTTTCACAAGGGTATGGTATAGAGAGAAATCCAGGTAGAATCACAATGGAGAATTCTTCCTTTGTTTCCACGTGCTTCTTATCTGGTTCAAAACCACCCTCAATGCCAAGTGCCAGTTTAGTTACTTTCCTTTCAGGGCCATCTGGTTGAGGTTCTTCTTTCTAAAATAAATCCAGAAGTTTTTAATTTCACAATTCAAGTTTACAAGGAAATATGTTTGAGCCGTATAATATAATACTTTGAAAGGAGTTTAATACTGACCTCGATACGATCTCTCTTGAGATGTAGGAAAACAGCATTTCCCGTTTTCCGAGTATGTCTTTCAACATGATCCCTTCCAAAACCTAGAAATGTATTCAGACAGACGTACAATCCAGTTTCGTGGTCCTGAAAGGGGAAAAAATAACACATCAAGAGATGCAACAAAGCAATTCACAATACAAATCTATTTAAGAACAGGAATGGACATGAGGTAGGAAGAAGTTTGATAGGTTTGGCTGTTCGAAAATCACGAGAGTTATTCTTGTTCAAGTTTGACTCACGAATGGCATCAGATGAATTTAAAATCTTTCCATCTTTTCTCTTTCTTTTTTATGGTGTAAAACCCTCACTATAAAAACCATCAGCCTATCAATTTTAAGTAAGGATCAATTTAGGATTACTATATCCTTATCGAATTTCTAGACGCTCTCTTGCAATACATATCTTTATACTAGATGAACGCCCAGGTCAATAATCTAAAATACGTAGAACATACATCACCACTCGTTTGCACTGATTTAATACAATAATTCATCATTATTAAAATGATAATGAGTTAATAGCACCGTCAGCCAAATATGAATTGAATGAAGTAAAGAGCTGCCAGTTATTACACAAAGGCTTTTTTTTAGAATGTAAGCCACGTCTCAACCGAAAGGGTCATTAGTGACATCAAACAAAGGCTACAAGCTACAAACAAATAGCCTTTCAGTGCAGAGCACTGGTCTCTAGATAGGTAATTATTAGACCTGGGATTATTGTTTTAGGGAAGTTAAGGTACACAAGTCGTAGGCTATCTACCCCACTTACGACCCCGTTGCAGGCTATACTATATACCACCACAAAGGTACAAAATATTTGAAGGATTTGGGCATATTACTGAACCAACCAGTGACTAGTGGAAAAGTGAGGTGGGATGATGTGTGCAGCGGTGAACAGGAGGACTGTTAGAAGGGGTACCGAACATTGTATGACCTTCAGAGAATGAATAATTTTTTTACTTACATCGATATGTCAAGGAATTGCAATAGCAAGCTTTCGCTTTCTCAAAACATTCAACTAGTCTGGATGAGATGCAATTTAGTTAGTAAGAGTGATGCTGAAACTTGGACTGAGAGAGATAATCATACGGTGACAGATTGGTATAATATGTGTAGAGATGTTTGTGAAAATAAGTACGTGAGGGTATATATGAAGGGATGTGTGGGCTTGATTGTAAAAATGAATGAGTAGATCTTCCAAGGTAAGTAAAAGTATCATCTGGGCCGTTTATTAGCTAGTGACCGTCGTCGTCATCAACCCCGCCTGTCAACGATTCCGATTCTTCCAATTCCATTTGTGATAATGAACCCACAAATGGTTAATTTTTGGCCCCAAACTAAGGCGAACGCATGCAAGAAAAACGGGAACATTTTTTACATTTTTATAGGAGTTCAGGCCAGTAGATAGCCTGCAATGGGCGGGTTCGGTAAGACATCTGCTAGTCGGGTAGATATCCCATGACACACACACTAAGTTTATTTATTTATTTAAATGAACGGCAAAAGCCAAAAAAACACAGAGAAACCACAAAATGAGTTAATAAATTACAACACGGTTGACTTGGAAGAAATAAGAACAGTAGCAAATAAACAAAGCAATAAATTGAACAAGTAATAAGACAAGGAAGAATATAGAAAATAACAAATCACTGATAAAAAACTTCAGCCAACCGACGCTCCAGAGTGTAGGAAGAGGAACTGAAGATGTCACAACCACTCGACTCCAGGAACGCATTCACCTATGAGGCAAGCGACACAATGGCCGATTCAGAAGATAGTTGTAGGCTGCGAAAGGCACTTGAAACAAGGGTGTTTGGCGCGTTCTGTAGGGAGGCACATTTATGTTGATTTAAGATAGGAGCGAAGGGGATTGGAGAACTCCATTTGCTAGTTTATGAAAAAAAGTTATACCTGCCACCTCTCTACGGCTCTCGAGAGTGGACAACCTGTACTCGGCCGCCAGGTGCCAAAAACCAAACTGCTCCAAAGGTGTTTTCAGTTTGAATGCAAGGTATGCATGAACTTCCGTTGAACCCTCTCCAAGGGATATCTGTATGCTGCATAAAAGGGGGACCAAACTAAACTTGCATACTCCTAAATCGGGCAAACCAAGGTCATTAAAGGTCATTTTCGAGTACATAATGATTTCAAGGTCCCTGGTCAAGACAACTCTGGTAAGAGGGGTTGCTTCGATTAGATAGTTGTACTCCAGTTGAATTAAAGATCTCGTGTATGTTGATACGGTACATTTGGTTGGATTAAGCGCTAAGTGACAATCGAACACCACTCCAGGAGCAAATCAAGGCTAGCTTGAAGAAGACGACAGTCTGCCTAACTAGAGATTCGTCTGAAAACTTTCAAGTCATCGGGTACATGAGTACCTTGATCTCGTCAGAGGAAAGCTGGGAACAAACACTAGTTTTCAGCAGAGGGAACAAATGCGGGCCAATGTGTGAAACTTGAGGGACACCCGATGTTGCAGGAGTTTTTGTATAAGGACCCTTTGTAGGAATTGGATGTTTGCAGGAAAGCGAAACCTTAGACCGAACCCTCTGAGACCTGTTTGATAGAAAACTCTCGATCCAAGTGAGGAAAGCTCCATGGATTTCTAAAGAATATAACAAGGCAATAATGTGCTTGTGAGAGACCCGGTCGAAAGCTTTAGCAAACTCCACCGAGACTACATCCACCTGTACCCCATCCTTAAATCCAGAGAACACGAAATCAGTAAACTCCACCAGGTTAGTAACTGTAGACAATGCTGCTCTGGGACAATGAAACTGGAGAACAAAGCAGTCAATTTATACAACCAGTTTTTCAAACAACTTGGGCGTAGTGGGTATTGTGCAAACTGCTCTATACTATGAGATTGAAGATTTGTTACCAGATTTATGGATTGGGGTGATACCACACAAGAGGGAATGGGCCACTGGTTAGTGATTTGTTGAATATAATTAAGAAAGGTCGAGCAAGCGAACAACAGCAGGAACGTAGTAGGGTAGTGGGTATTCCATCCGGTCGCATACCTTTATAGGGGTCCAATGACTCGAGTGCACGATGAACTTTCTCTTCAGTCAACTCGATGTTACCGATAGAAACAATATCTCTACAAGGATAGGATAGTGTGGTTGTGTAGTAATAGGCGCCTCATTTTCACTAGCGTAGAAAGATGCAAAAAGCTTTGAGCATTCCAAAGGTGCGTTAGCATGATCATTACCGAGGAACATACAGTCTGGGAGAGAGTTGATAACAACCTCGTAATTAATATAGTTCCAGAACCCTTTTATGTTCGAGTGCAATGAGCGTTGAACTGTTCATACGTATGCATTTTAGTCACTTTTTGAGAAGAACGCAAGCTGGAAAATGCAGAGTCTCTAGCAATCTTCCACCGACCATGAGCCGATCAATCGTGTGATCGAAATCAGTTTGAAAGAAAACCATTTGGGAAAGTCATGGATAAAGAATTTAGTTTTAGGTACAAAGGTGTTGTTGACTGATGAAAAGAGTATCTCGTAGAATTGATTGATCGACTCAGCCAAAGACACATCAGTTAGAAAACGCCAATGAATCTTGGAGAAATAATACTTCATTGCTTCAAAATCCCCCTTCTTGAAATTAAATGTGAATCTGTCAGATGTGAAGAATTCATCAGTTGTTGAGGGAATCGAAAAAACAAATTCTACTGGAGGATGAGCAGGGTCCACGCCAACGAAAGGTGCAGATTCTCTTCTAATTTATTCAAAATCAGTTAACACCAAATCTATCAAATTATTTGCTGCATTAGAGACATTATTATATTGAAGAAGGTTATGGAGACGCATCGACTCATAAATCACTCTGCCTCTTGGGCCCTAATTACTCAAACTGACACCAGCATTCCAAGCATCCCATGAGATGTTAGGTGTGTAATAATCACCAGCAATGATAACTCTAAAATCAGGATAAGTAGTGGTGACTGCATCAAGATCACTGAAGTGCTCCTTCAATAATTCGGGTGGTTGGTAGTCTAGGAAATACACACAAACGAGAATTACCTTGATTTTGGGTAAATAACAAAAATATGTTCAACAGAACTCGACAAAGGCCAATTAATAGAAAGAATGGCCCTGGAGACAGCTATCAAAGCTCCACCACCTCTTGACTTATATTTGTTGTTAGTAGATGATTTATCAGATCTAAAAATATTATAATTCTTAAGGCCCAGCTCATTTGAGTGGACAGCATCGGAGAGCAAAGTCTCTGAAAGACACGACACATCATAAACAGCAAGAAGCCTGCTGGACGACCGTTGAAAGCTTAGATTCAACCCGCGCACATTTTGGTAAAAGCAAGCAGTGGGAATCGTTTTTTGCCAATGACGAAGAAGAGCATTTCGATTGTGCCTTCTGAACGATTGAGGGCACCCCCGACACGTAGCAAATAATTTGATTAAGCTCCCCAGACGCTGTTCTACGTGCAAGCTGCCCACAGAGTCCCTTAAGATATCCTTGTTGGGAAGGTGTTCTATCCGAGGCCGCAGAAAAAACAGCAGATTGAGTAGGTTGGTTTGCTATCAGTATGTAGTTGGAAGTAGATGGTAAATCAAAACCAAGTTTTATTGGCCTAAATTTAATTAAATTTTAATTAAATTTTTATTTAAATTTATTTGGCCTGCTCAAGATTCGAGTAAGGCGCTTGAGAAGACAGGCTAACTCGGGCTTGAGTTGTACTAGTGACTGATTAATACGAACAAGATCCTCTTCAGTGGCAGACAAAACATTCTTCAAAGCTGATTCAGAAATTTCATACGCGATAACATTAGTTTCTCTTTGACAACGACCTTAACACTCTGCGACAGTCAACTCCAAGTTGAGACTGTGATCAAAACTGGATTGACCACTAGCACGCAGCCTCTCCAAGTCTCTCAAACGCCTATCAAAGTCCAAATGACTGCTTTCAAAATTAGCTACCATTTCGTTCATCCTGTTCATCATATTCATCAGGCAAGAATCCAACTTCCCAGTTAAGCCAGAAATCATTTTGCTAATCTCCCTCCTAGTAGCTGAAGCCTCTTCCTTTATGTCCTTCCATATACCATTTATCAGTGCCTCCAATTTATCCTCAAGTGCCACACCTGAACTTCCAGGAGAAATCTTACAGTTGAAGCATTTCCATTTTGCTCTAGCATTCCTATTTAATTAGCTAAAATTTTGCTCGACAGGCAAAATGAAATTCGCTCTCACACAAACCGCAAGTTAACGCGTCCGCCATGAGCAAAGGGTCAAAACACTTACTACTCAGCTCATGGTGGCTGAGTACTGACGATATATTCCAAGTAGTTGGAAGAAACGACGAGGTAGAAGGAAGTAGAAGGGAGCCCGAGGTGGTGGTGGCAGAATTCAAGGCTTTTTGAACATGACGTGTGTGTAGATCAATCAAAGTCAAGAATGCTGGGTGCAACAACGTGGCGAATGACAGTCGGTCTTTCAAACGGGAAAAAATGTCAAAACTCTAATGACAGAATAATGAAGTGAGCATAACTCACCCTCAACCAGATGCGATCGGCAGTTATGAACGCGTAACTGGGATCACTTTGAGAAAAATTAGGCCAAAAAACGCAGCAGAACTGGGGTAAAAAGACGATTAGCTACTGATAAGAAGTGATCAACATGAGTAATAACTCGTGACTCAAGAAACACATAGCAAAGAACTAAGTGACAGTGATCAACGTGAGTAATATCTCGTGACTCAAGTTAAAGCACATAGCAAAGAACTACATAACAGAAATATTAAATTCACTTTAAAATGGATTTCAGGGCGTAAGAGATGATATATTATGGTAACGAAAGAGTCGGTGAAATAGCGAAGAGCTAATAATGCGTTTATAGGACTGGAACCCATTACATGGACATCACAATCCAAATTAGTAAAAATAAATAATCTCAAGTGGGACAGGGTTACACCAAAAGTTATAGAAGAATAAAACCTACAGAAACATTCAAAGAATACTGAGCAGCTAAATGTATACCAACCACAAATTGGTTATTAGGACTAAACAGACTAAATATAATAAAGGGTGCTGACAGGACGTTAAGTTGTCAGATCAAAAATTAAAATAAATCCAAGAGTTATAGAGTAGAAGCGCATGCAAAATGTAGAAACTGTGGAACATTACCTACGTGAACGTCCCAATTACCACAAATCTAGGTTTTTATGACAATATAATTAGTATAAGTGATATCAAAAATAGGTAGTGACTGGAGCGCAATCATTACAATCATTAGGTACTCAAAAAGGTTCAAGGAACCTCTCTAATAGAACTAGAAGAATTTCTGATCATACTCCTAGGCAAAACTTACATTAAATAACCCTCATTAGAAATATAGAGATGTAATAATATCAAAGCAAAATAAGTTATCTCAAGATATTTAGAGAAGATTTAAATAAATATTAGATATACATAACAGCTGTTATGATAAGATATCCTAAGGGGAGACAGGACCTTATCAGGATAATATCGTCTTCATCCGACCCACATACTCATCAAGTACCTACTTCGTCATCTATAGTTGATAAAGAGTATTGACATTGTATCAAATGTATCATATTTCGTTTATATTAAGCAAGTACCTGCCGCCTATTAATTCTCCGACTACCTCTTCCTCATTTTCGGACTTCACTCCCCCTTTTGAATCATGACAATTCACCTGTTCCACTTTCGAGCCTTTCGTTCCTCTCCTCACCCACTCGCCTACCTTTCTTTCCATCTTTGGCATCACTATTGTTCTCTCAAATGCAAAAATGTGTTTAGCATCCTTTTTTAAGTACCCATATTAAACTTTCCAATGTTATATCTTTTCTTGAGAAGCTCATGCATCCACATTTTTCCATAGGTTCAGTGAGTAGAACTACCGCAACTATATCGTTACCACAAAGCCAAAACCGCCTAAGTGCCATTTTGGCTGATTTTACCTAAATTCATTTTTGGAGCCAGTTTATGATATTCTACACTACACTAGTGCCGCAAACCCCTATTCCAAACAGGTTAGCTACAATGTAGGAGATTAGCAACGCCTATCTCCAGAAATGAAAAATCTCACTAAGACAAAATCGCGTATGTGCGCCCGAGTGCCACATAAGCGATTTTGGCATTGAGTGTATTGGCTGTTCACAGTTTCGCCTATGTGCAACCTTGACGATTACAGTTTATTTTCTATTCCTTCGCTCAAATCAATACTTCGATCAAACCTTGAACATAACGATCATGTACAACATATACCAAAAACGCTGTGATCCCAAGAACTCCCAAGAAGTTTCATCTGAACAAATTTTTCGGACGTATAATATTGGTTTTTTGTGCCAAAAAAAGATCAATGCAGAAGGTGTTTATTTTTCAAAGGCATGAGCTTGGAAGAGAAGACGACCCATCAGGAGGGGTACTGTAGACATTTAGAGAAAAAGGAGCAGCTCGACAAGTGAGGGATATAGATAAAGATCTGGCTCGAAATGATTCGTCCTATTTGTGCATCAATTTCGATTTAGAGGCTGTCCTTAACGTCCCGAAAGGAAAGTCTGGTCAGATCTTTTATCTACGGAATTTGACGGTTATTTGACATGTGGTGTATTACAGGTGATAGCTAACGTTGTAATAATAAATGAATGGTAGCTTCGAATTCATTCGTCGATTTACACTGAAGCATCAAAACTTCAAATGGGTTTTTCTCAAAACTTGGAAAATACACTTAGGTGATTTTGGCTTTGTGGTAACGATATCTTCTTCTTCTTCAGAAGATGATGATGGAGAATCACTCGTGAATTTAGACGATAAGTATAAAGCAAGTAATCTAGTATAACTGGTAAAATTCAATAGGCCTGCCTAGTGTGTACAGTGGCAGCCTTCCTGTCCTCCACCCTAACTCTGACTCAGGGCATTTCCTGCCGAGAGGAGGTACCTAATCTGTAATTTTATTCGATGTGGATAACATAAAATACTGTGAACAAGCGCCGCCGACTTGTCAGGGTTTATTGGTCAAGATGTCCTATAAGCCCTAAATCGTTATGGCCACCATGTTTTTCCATGATTTATTTGACCAGAGTTCTGCGAGGCTTCACTCGTGTTAAACTAACTATTTCCACTCTAGTTCCAAACACTTCCTTAGGTGGTCATAAGATTTTACAAGATGAGGTTAGGTGTAGCTACACAGAGATTTTTGTGTTTCCACGTCCTATACTTATCAGAATATACTTCATTAACTTATTGTATTTATTATTCAAGTATTAAAGATATCAATCTGTGAATTTAGTGCACCTTATTTTTGCAGTGAAGGAAGACGAAATTTATATTCATTTTGCCACCCTCAAAGTTCGCCCCAGATAGAACGAATTTTCAACTGAACTCGGATCATTAGGTTCGTTCGGACAGGCCATTCTGAACCATTCCTAGGCCTCTTCCCTTTTTGGGTCACAAAATGTGTGGTTCGCTGTTTGAACAGACAATCCCGAAACCGTTCTAGATTTTCTTCACAAAGTTTGGTTCGGGGTTGCGCACAGGATGTTTTCAGCTATTTACAGATTTTTATGTTGTCATTATAAATCACATTATATTAAATTTTATATGCGTTTTTGATCATTCTTCTACTATGAAGGATTGGTTTAATGAAGGTATCTCATCGTTCTGAATCATCGAAGCGCATTCCTTGAAGTATGGGAGTTACGCTAGCGCTGCAAATTTGTTAACCATGGAAGCTACGCTACCTATTTGTTCCAAACAATGGGTTCGTGATTTTGTCCCCCACCTTCATTTTGCGTTTGGAAACTCAAAAGCAAGAAGGCACGTTTTTTGTACAAAATATAGGGGTGATTCCAAGATTACTGGCCACTCAAGTGTTCTCCGCCATCATTTTTCGGGCTCTATCATTTTCAAGCGGAAACTTCCGAGTACCTACGTACCTATCTGTAAGTATAATTTATTATAACAGAACGGTATTCCTGAATAATTATACCTAATCCGTAGCTGCATTGAGAAAACTAATGATCTACTATTGATTTAATGAATATTATATAGGCATATAACTGACAAAAACATGTGGCAGCTTGGCATATATATATATCATATCAAAATAATGTAGTTACTTAATCCGAATCCAAAATGTGATGCAAACTGACCGGGGTGTCGAAGGAGAAAACGCATTCATCTTTATACACTTTATCAGTCTTCTGGGGAGTTCTTATTTTCGAGATATGTTTCTCCAGCACTGAAAGGGCTTCGACCACGTTAGACATAGTTCATGAATTATATAAAGCACTTCAAATTACCACCAAAAAGCAAAAACCGAATTGAAGCAACAAAATTCTATAAAATGAATCAAATAACACATTCATCTAAACCAAAACAAAAGGTTACATCTTCTTCTTCTTCTTTATTCCAATTACGCCAGGTGAAACTGTAATCATGTTGATGCATGGACCGATAACTGACTCCTAGGTTCAAGCAAGTCCCAGAACAATAAAAGCTGGGCATGGTGACACGGAAAGCGTTTAGACGGTTTCAATTACCGTTCACAGCGCTGCAATCGCTCCCAAAATGGCAGCAACAAGCACGGATACTGAAGGGAATACTGATTATTCATCACATCGATTTACATTATTAATCCAAAACATCCAAAGTAAAGTCGTTTGTGTCTGTTACGCCTATGTTCAAGACAGAGCAATTCAAAACCAAGTGGTAGAATGTTGTTAATAACATAAATGTGTTGCTTTCTTGCTTCTTAAGTAAATTGTTCAGTACTTGAGTAGGTATCTACCTATATACCAATGTGCTCACTCACTCACTCACTCACTGCTCGGGGTTTCCATTGGAAAAGAGTTTCAGGCACCATGAACGGCTTATACTCTCCCTCAAAATGAGGCCCCTTTAATTTAAAAGGGGATTCCGCAGGTTACCCCGAGTTGGAGTCGTCGCAAGCAAACCTTTTGCTTAGATCAGCAAACTTTTTGATTCTTTTCCACTCAATGATGTGCAGTCGCATATTTATCGAGGCTATAAGAATGTGCCACTTGGAGGCTGGGAATGAAAACACCAGCACCAGAGGAAGGTTCAGATTCCCTGTCTATCTTAGAACCATCGGTGTAGCAATGTATGGTGTCTATAGTGTCAACAGGGGTTTGTTGATTGTTCCACTCATTTCTGTCTTTTATTTCAAAGGAGGATTTCAAGTTCCAGAAAAATCTCCTCTTCATTTCATCAGAGGGCATGAGGGTTTCTGGTGCATAAGCATTAGTAGCTTGTTTGATGTAGGTGTGTCCTACTTGTGTGTAGTGAGAGAGATGACTTGTGTCATGCACCCATTCTCCCAAAATATTCAACCTAACCACGGCTTGCATGGAAAAGACCATTGCGAGAGTATCCAGTGGTGCTAGTCCAAGGATAATTTGAATGCTACTTCTTGTTAATGCTGATATTGGTATCTACCTATATACCAATGTGCCTACTTCTTGTTAATGCTGATATAGATAGAGGCTTACAGGTACCACATGATCCCAAAATTTCTGTGAAAGTGAAGAAGTTGGTGTAACCTATGTATTTTTAGAAAATGCCCAACGTATTATAGGACTGAGCAAATTTTTTCAATCATTATTATTATTGAGGTATAGTATGTGTGACAATGGGTGACCAAATATTGAATAATTCAGTAGGTACCTACTGACTGTTGCAGAGCCTGAAGGAACCCCTGTACAGCCCAACGCATGACACTGGCCTTTTGCCCCAAGCAAAGATGGCGCCCGGCAGCGGAAGGAGACCATTTCTGAAACACACAGTGTGCGTTCCATGTTATACAGTTTTTCGAGCATATTTAGACAGCCCATCCTGAAAGAAATTTAATGATCTTTCCAACGGCATTATCAATGTTTTGTTCACTCTAAAATCAAGGTAATTATGGTATTTTAGTAACTTAACCCATTCAATGCTGACGTCTTTGTGGAAATACTTTAAGACCATCCAAACTTACTAGCCATATTTCTAGAAAGAGGCTAGCCAAGGGAGAAGTTTTTTTTTTTTTTTTTTTGTATAGCATAGGGGTTGGGAATAGGTGGATGACTTCCATTGTTTCCCCTACTGTGGGTTAGGTTTCAGGCAGTGCTCCTTTACTGAGTAATGACATTAGTAAACATTCAGTGAAGGTATGGTAATTTATGCATTGTGCGAGTTGAGTCGAGTCAGGATCTATCCCACCATTATCGATGCGACGGTAGCGCAACTACCGTTAATCGAAAACGCGAATAGAACGGATAAGCCAGCGCTACTCGCGGATTTTTTAGAAAACAGCTCAAGATTTATGGTTCTTCCGATCCTCTCCTCTATCTCAGAGAGTTTCCCGCCATACCTCCTTCTTTGATATGAATTCCGAGATAACAAAATCATCAAAAGTGTGAATAGAAATATACATATACATACTCAAGATTATTATTTATACTCATAGGAATAGTGTGCTAATAAGTGTTCTGTTACTCTGTGGTGCTAGTTGTCTAATCGTCCGAATGTGAATGATATACATGTAGTTACTTTGGTTATTGTTCAGTTTTGCTTAGCTGAATCTTAATCAGGCTGGCGTTACAAAAATAATAATCTCGAGCATAGATATACTACGGTCTGGACATTCAACTAGGCTCATTGTTTCGTTCGGTAAGAAGCTTCATTTCAAAAATCGGTATCTTAGTTTGATAAGAAATAGGTTTTAACAATGTGATTTACTAAAAACCCCAAAACCACACAAGGAGGTGTTGGGCACTTAAGGCGGAATCCATAGTCGCTCCTCAACGCTGAGGTTGGAAATGCGGTTGGAATCCCTGTCACATTTTGGTTGTTAATGCACATAAATATATTCTGTACTGGAAAAGCTGTTGGTAGGTTCTAGGTGTTCAATATATTTTTAGATTCATTAGATTTTCCACAATTCTAAACCATCTCTAGACGTCCCCAGTCATATTTTATTTTGAACAAATCCATTCAAAAAGACTTGATCCTATTCGGTACACACTGTGAAAATGTGGTTATAAAGATTTTGTAGCAGATCCTCGAGTCTTGTTGTGCAGTTGGGTTGCAGCGGGGGAGTTGTGTAGGTTCACTGAAGCAAGTAGCTGCTCTAGGGACTGTATACTAGGCCCATATACTATAAATCTGTAATTTTAAGAGTCCCACAAACCTACGTTTTCTGTCTCCAAACAGTGGTTATTAGGGAGTGAAGGAAATGCGCTAATTTCTTTGTGACACGGATATGTCTTATGGCACTGTAAATGTTCGCAGAATCCTTTTTCGTTGATGCTACTGTCTCTAGTGTTGAGTGCACGACTCTTTAATCACTATAGCATCTACCTATTAATAAACTATGTGAAAGAAATCAACATACTTTTGAACTAACAACAATTTATATTCCTCCTAGTACCTACCCGATTATGCGTCGGTACGATATTGTTTGTTACTGATGATGGCCTAACCGTCGAAATCAATTTAACATTGTAACTCTTTATTTTTCGTGGAAATAGGCAACGTTTTTCACTAACTTCCGCCCTGGTCATGCATTTGCTATTCTCACGGTATGCTGTGGTGGGACCTACTTAGTTGCAGTGGAGTATTGTACATTCAGGTTTTTCGCTGCCTCTTTTATTTTGATATCCAATTCACTGAAGTATTTTAGAGATACAGTAGACTCTCTCTTAAGGGCGTTCGTAAGTCTGTGTTAACTTGTACCTCGGGAACGACCCGTTTTCTCAGGAACTGCCAAAGATATCGAGGTCATTATTTTTTCCCCTTATAGATTAACATTTGTTCTACAGCTGTTTTTTTTCAGACACCTAGTGCAAAAATATATATATATACATTTATTTTTGGTGCGTCAGAGAAAAAATTCGTTTTTAATAACGTTCTAACGCATCTCTTTTTTTTATTTTGTGAAATCATACCAAAAAAAAAAAAAAAAAAGTTGACTCAAGAGACTCTAACCTTTGATTAAAAAACAAAAAATCGCATCGATTGGCCCAGCAGATCTGGAGAAATTAGGCCACTTATACGCAAAAACGTAGTTTTGAGAAGAACGCACAACAAAAATCCCTAGAATGGCAGCACTGCAATTTGCCTCACCCTTCTTCACGTTTTTATCTATCTATTCCATTAGTAGGGTTTGTTACTCTGTGATCTATTCTAACTTTTGTCTACTTCCATATCTTCCATATGATTGTAACCTTTATTTGTAGTTATATAGTTAGACATCTAGGTTACAGTCACGATAATATGTACTAGTTAACTTTTCGCTAAGATGGCGCCAGCGTATGCCAATCTGTTTGTGGCATGGCTCAAACATACCTTCCTCATGCGCAGAGCACCTCAACGCCCTCTCAAGCCTCATACCTGGCTAGGGTACATCGATGATATATTCTGGACTCATGGACCATGGGTGCTGGATAAATTCATTAGAGCCCTCAATGCATGGTCCTCGGTGACATTCACGCACACAGTTTCCAGCACAGCTGCCACTTTTCTCGATGTGGATATTTTATTGGCAAGCTCCAGCTTTCGGACTAAGGTCTATGTCAAGGAAACGAATGCTCAGCTATACTTGGACTACCAGAGCTGTCACGCTCCTCACATTAAAAAATCCATTCCCAGAGCTCTTTCTGTCCGTGGTCATATGATATGTAGCAACTCTGAGGACCTTCAAGTGTACCTGATTCATCTAGAGGAGCCCCTGACCCAGAGAGGATACTGTTTACAATTGTTCCGCAATAGGATGGTTCCTGACAGTGTGCGCTACCAGGAGCCCTTTGACAGAAGAGAGTTGTCTGGACCCTTTCTGCTGACAACTTATTTCGCAGGGGTACATCGTATTAGTGCCATTCTCCGAGAACTGCCTCCGATTCTGATGGAGAATCAGGTCATCCGTCTCCTGTTTCCAGGAGAGTCCACAACAGTGGGGAGGGTACCCCCCCCCCCCCCTGTGGGTAGCCCCTCGCCACAGACACCTCCACTGATTCTCCAAGGAGCTTGGCTTTTATTATTCTACTCGTAAGCATTGTTTCTATCCACCTACATATGGTGTTGTTTATATTGTGCCTATGAGTAGCCCTTATAATGGAGGTTACTGAGGTTGAATCAAATGCCCCCTCTATGTCCAAAAATATTCCTATTGAAAATTCCTTGTCGGCCAGCACAGTTTCCACCCTGGTGACTAGGTGGTGCCATGCGGCTTCACAGGATTTGTCTTGTTGATAGGCAAATTGATTGGGGTGTATGGGCCTCTCTATTAAGGAGGTTTCCCACAAATGTCAGACAGATGGGTCTAAATGCTTTTGCCTGGTTGTACCAAGGTTTCCCTGGCTTCGGCAAAAATATGACCCTTGCTTGACTCCATCTTCCAGGGATCGTGCCTGTTGCCAGGCACGCCCTAAAGAGAACACCTAGGATCCTAATGACATTGTCCCCCCCCCCCCCCCTCTTGTAGAAGTTTTGGGATAATGCCATCAGGGCCAGGTGATTTATAGGGGTCAAATGAGTTGATGGTCCACATCACGCGCTCCATGGTGACCACACTCTTTGCCACTTCCCAGTCTAAGCGAGAGGATTTCCCGCCATTGGTGCGGACTGGTGGGTCAGAGTCTGTACCTAGAGCATTTGTTACTAAACAGCCAGGAAAGTGGGTCTCCAGCATGAGTGCCAGAGTGTCCCCAACTGATGAGGTATATTCTCCATTTGGTTTCACGAGTGTTCCAATTGGATTGATAAGATCTTTAGCTAGGATTCGCTGGAGTCTGGCGCATTCAGAGACACTTTCTACCTCTTCACAGAACCTCCTCCATGCTTCCCTTTTTGCTTTTTTGATAAGTTTCCTATATTCAGCTAATTTGGTTTTGTCATCCTAGTAGCAGGTCTTTTTGACTCTGTTATAGAGTTTCATGTTTGACAGCTTCTAGTTCCACATTCCACCAGGAAACCTGGATTGGTGAGGGCCCAGTTGTTGTCACGAGTTGCGCGCTTTACAACTCTTCCGCCAGAGCCTCTATATCATTGTTATTATGTATTTTGGTCCGAATCTCTCTCAACCTGCCCTCTACTTCCTCCTTGTAGTAGTTCTTCTAGTTCGTTTTCCTTGGATCTCTATGTACTTGTCATGTTTTACCCAAACCTTGGATTACCACGACAATGTACCTGTGATCACAATAGGAGGGGATATCGGATACGAACCATTTGCTAATTTTTCTTTCAAGTAGAGGGGTTGCAATGGTAATATCGAGAACTTCTGTCCTGGATGAGGTTACGAATGTTGGTTTGTTTCTCCGGTTTGCCAAATATAAGTCATTGGCTTTTGAGTTACAAATACATCTCCCTTACTTGCTGGATGAGCAAGATCTCTGAACGTATGGTTAACTATTGGTGAGGTTTTTCGAGAGCCTTAATAGTTAGTATCAGGCTGGTTTTCACAACCTCTTCTCAGCCATTGACTAGCAGTTTTCTCAGGTTTTGGGATTTATATCTAGGGTGCCTTCTAATCATGAATCATGCTATTTTGTTCTTCTTCGAGCTAGATAAAGTCTATGATACAACTTGGCGTCATAACATCTTGGAAAGGTGCAGCACTGGGGAATCGGAGGGCTATTGCTGGCCTTTCTCTGTGGCTACCTTGGGAATGTCTTCTCCGATTTCCGCATTCCTCAGGGCTTTACACTTAGTTGCACCCTACTGATGGTTGTTATAAATGGCCTCACTGATAACATCCCAGAGGATTAGTGGTACGAACTCTTCTACCTTTTTCACAGTATCCTACTCCCCCCCCCCCCCTCCCCCTCTTATTTTTCTGTAGAGATAATGTGGACTACAGATTCAACATTATAATTGATTGAGGACAGGAGCAAACTCGGATATTATCTGTTCAGAAATTTTGAAAGTATACATGAGGCTTGTGTGTGAGTCTCCACTTGTGAGGAAACGGAGAGTGACTGCAAGCCTGTTGATAGCAGAAACTGGACAATTCGTCTCCTTTTTCGAAATACGTAGTCTGAACAGTCCCAGAAGACATTAAAAATCGACTGGGCTTATACGAACAAAATTTCAAAACCCCATTTCATTTCATCCTCCGATCAGAGTGTCAAAAAGATTGTGACCATGCTTATTTCGAACCTTGAACGAACCACGCATAAACCAAAACAGTGTTTTTTTTTTTTTTTTTTCAATTATTATTATTATTTTTTTAAATATGTTAAGTGGTATACTCAGATTCAAACTAGATGCGTACAGGATTTCCAGAGCGACAATGTTACGGGGTAAAGAATCTGTGACATGAATCCGAGTGTCTATGACTAAGAGTACGAACAAAGAATCCCAGTGTGTACTAGGCTTAATAAGTCTTTCAGCTACCATGCTATCGGCTTTAGTCCTCAGAACCTTGTTTTCTTTTATCCTTCAAGTGTCAATAATTACCTAAATTCTTTGCAGCATTCCTATCGAAATGAAAATTGATGAAACAGAAGCAATGGAAGTCCAGGAAACTGCAATTCCTGGTCCTTCCAAGCCCGAAGCCAAGAAAGTTGTGCGAGCTGTTCCTTGGATCGAAAAGTACCGACCTCAAACATTTGAGGAAATCGTTGGAAATCAGGATCTCGTGTCTCGCCTTGAGGTATTCTAACATGAACATCATTAAATTCTCTTGCACTTGGGTCGACTCATTAATTGAATGATATCAAAAGCCCTCGTAGCTAAACAATATGTTCATTTCATTAGATAGATATTCGAATTGGAGAGGAAAGGCGACTCAGCTTCATATTTTTGTTCAGGGTACCCAAAGCTGTGCACCTAGTTTATACTACTAAATAACGGGCGGTAGACCTACAGTTCTACAGTCAAATCATTTAATAATAATTAATTTTACACATTATTAGTTCATTATGATTACTTAGCAATATTAGTTTATAACTTAGCGTAATAAATCAGCTTTTCTTGACACTACAGAGGCTTAGGGCTCATGAGATGCCGTGATAAAATGAGAGCATTCCTAACAGTGGTGAACAATTTTCCTGCTACGAAAACTAAGGGAGTCACACTTCCCTAGTAACGCATTGGTTTTGCGTGAAAATCAATAGAAAATTGATGAATAAACGAACTTCCTATTGAAGTTCATTCATAATTAGGTGTGTTCCAAGCATCCGCCTGAGTTCATGAACTCAGACGGGTTGCATGAGTTCACAAAATGTTTAGGTTCACGAACCCGTCGATGGGAACACTATGAGGTAAATATAGGTCAAAATTTTAATTTTAAATTGTTGTCTGCTTTTTAAACGGCACCGGAAATTTTGTCTGTCGAGACAGCTTTCAGTTTGGGATAAAGAATTGAACGATTCGCGTCAGAATTTCGCATCCTTCTCATCAAGTAAGTTTTTCTTAAAATTTAAAATTTGGTTGTCTGACTTGCTTATGGCGTTTGAAATTTTGTCTGGCTAAGTAAATATTACTTCAGGTAGACGTAAGGAATAAAACGGCGTCTGAATTTTTCATCCCTCTTATGAGGTAATTTTTGTTCACAATTTCAAATTTAAATTGACGTCTGATTTTCTAATAGCACTAGCAATTTTGTCTGACGAAGCAAATTCTAGTACTATGTAACGAGGCCCATTGAATCACGTCAAAATTTTGCATCCCTCTTATGAGGTAAAATTGGTTCAAATTTTGAAATTTCAAAAATTTGCCTGGTCTAAACAGCACCTGATAGGTCGCCAGACTCGAGATTTTCTTGTCCACGGGATGCATGCCAACAAATTTAAATGGTCAAACCTTTTCCCTCTTATGAGGTAGGAAAAACCCCCTCGGCTCCCGGACTATATAGTTCACCTGACACTCAATGTGCTAACCAGCGCCAGCGTCGTCTTTAGTAACGTGATAATTTCGTCACAGTTATTTATGTGAGCGACATTCCCATATTTGTATGTTTATTCATTGTTACATCAAGATTAGATGAGTCAAAATAAAAGTTTGCATCCATCCTGCTCCATCGAAAGGCACAACTCTATCCTCGTCAAATTCCTGCTTATCTAACTCCTTTTCCTCATTAGAACTAAGGACCCTCTCCCAAACGGCAATGGAAGCATACATTTCCGATTCCGAATCAGAATCTTCTAGGAAGAGCCCTGCTATTCTAATAAGATTCATAATGTAAATAAAGTGCAACGCAAGCGACTAACTAAAGAGATGTGAAAAACGATAATACAACAAGCATCAGGCAGGCGACTGACAAAGCAAGTATTCAGCGTGAGGGTTCACGGTGAAATGAAATTTTCGGAAGGTTCAGAAAGGTTTCCTTCAGTTCGAGTACTCAACCCTATCCCTGAGCAGATCTGAAAAGTTCATGAACTCATTGAACTCAGTTCATGAACCCTACGAGGTGGGAACACCTTAGTGAGTGTTGAGTTCCTGCACTCAAAACGCTTGGAACACGATTCACGTGCGCATAAGGTTTGGTGCCAAAAAGTGTATGAACTCGTGGTGCTTGGAACACAGCTATTATGTCAGGGGCACTAGTGGGTGTTTTATTAACAACTAGCCGGTTACCCGTGCTTTGCACAGACCCAGTAGGGGTTTAGTTGGTGCTTAGACTGCTGTAATAACCATATCCAGACTGCTCAAGAATTCAGTTGGTAAATATCAAATTCCCATCCATCCCCTATCAATTCGTGTTGGAAAACGTCTTGGAAATTTCACGTTATCGTAAAAACCTAACAGGCATGAAGAAAAGCCCCGAACTGTGTGTTGCCAATCATAATAAAAGTTTAAGAGCCAATCCTGTGTTTCACACAAAATTCCTAGGAGAGATTTTAGCTCTCTCAGCTGATCTGGAAAGAGACCATAATTTCAATCGTCCTTAGGGTGGAATTCAT
This sequence comes from Adelphocoris suturalis, assembly GCA_030762985.1. Lineage (NCBI taxonomy): Eukaryota > Metazoa > Arthropoda > Insecta > Hemiptera > Miridae > Adelphocoris > Adelphocoris suturalis. The sequence goes on along the minus strand of CM061040.1, from coordinate 71,914,930 downwards.
AGACAAAGCCTGAGTGTGTGTGTTCACTCGCACTCACCTAAATGGAGGGTCACCCTCAAATCACCAGTTCGAATTCATAGTTGAGTGGGGTGGTTCACTCAACAGTTAGGGGCACACTCAGATTACAGGAGCTCGACAGTGCACTCAGGGGACACTCAACGCTTTTTCAACATAAGTTGGCAGCCCTGGCAGTACGATGTAGGGGAATTTTCCCTGGTTCGAGGGAAAAAGGACAGGGAAATTATGATTATGTATAGAGTTGTGACGCAACAGAAGTGAGAAAATGAGAAAACAATGATTCGCCAGTTAGTTTTGAAGAACAGATATGTAGTTGAAAATAAGAAGAGTTATAGGTATAATGAGACTGTTGGAAAAAAAGAAGACGTGAGGTTTTGGGAGAGCTTCAAGCAATCACATTTTCTTGGAATTCTCATTGATCGTACATCCTGATGAATGGAACCTTCCACCAACTCATTACACAAACCAAGATGAATCGGAAAACCATGCTCTTCAAACTTGGTATGTAGGTATCGCATAAAATCAAAGAGTGACCAGCACTTTCAGCTGTGGTTGTTATAAATCCTTTCCATTTATTTTAGGCTCCTTCAGGTTCGTAGTTGTCCATGACTGTCTCTTTCCCGAATAGGAATAGTTTGCGAAATATTTCGTTGTTGATTGTATAACATTCAAATGGGATTTGTTGGTCACATCAAACATGTACTTAACTACCGTTTAGGAACAGCCTACCTACTCTTATGTGTGCGTACTCTTATGAAGTTTTTGAATAAACTGCAAACTAAAAAAACGATGTATGTTCTACTATATTACCAGTTCCTATACCTGCGTGAAAATAATAATAAAAGTTATTAGTTGACGCACTTTAGTGACCTCCTGCCGTTACTCAGGATTTTACACCGTTGAGCTGAGGGTGAAACTCATCTCAACGCCATTTTTTGTTTATGAATCCCGTTGAGTGTGCATTTGGGTTGTACCTTTCAGGGTCGCCCTCAAATCACGTCTATAAATCGCACAGAGTGCATGAATTACCTCATCGATACACTTAGGGGCCCACTCAGACTCAATTCCCGTCTATGAATTCCGCCCTTAATGTCATTTCAATCAGGGAAGTCTCCCTGTGAAATTTCAGCTTCCTAGGGTGAACAGGAGAGAACTTAGGTCATTCAACTGATCATGAAAGAGCTCATCATTTCGTCTTTTAATGACCCAGAGAGTCTCCCTAGCAAATTTCAACTTCCTAGGGTCAATCACCTATCAATATGAAACCCAGTCAGGTCACTCGCTGATCATGACAGAGCCCGTCATTTAAATCGTCTCTTAATGACCCAGAGAGTCTCCCTGTCAAATTTCAACTTCCAAAGGTGAACAGGAGAATTTGCTCAATCAGCTGTTTAGGAAAGTGCCCATCATTTCAATCGTCTCTTAATGTCCCAAAGAGTTGCCCTATCAAACTTCAATTCCCAGAATGAACAAGAGACAATGATACCCATGTTTCACTCAGAACATCCGTACAGCAATCCGTCAAGGCTTCTCCACTTGTCACGAATTTCCGCGAGAACTAAACAAATCGGTTGCGAAGGGTAGCTCCGTTTATGAAGTACAAGGATGTTTTGGAGGTTCAGACCTAGCCTATGTTTTGCACCAGAACTTGCTGATCATTTCACGACCTCTCCCATCAGAATCGGACCAGCGGTTTAGCCATCTAATGAGAACATACATTCATACATAGATCAATAGGAGGAACAAACTTTGAGTTTTATATATAAGGATTGTAGTGGCCTTCGCCACGCATTGGACAGTCTCCAACATCTCCTGAAGCATGAGTTATACTGGGTCTTCTTAGCTGTTGACAAGGATGCCAACATGGTGTTGGCTGCAGCCAACGGGATGCCCTTCTTCAGGAACGCCTCCCTGATAATCTGACCAACAGTGAAACCATAGACTCTGCTTGGGGGTGGGTCTGAGACTTTACAGGGAGAAAAAGGAGGTCATCAGCCAGGCCCAGGTACATTTGTTCATTGGTTCATTAATTAATAATTAACACATCGAGGGGAACCATGGCTGCGTAGGCCAGTTTGGTACCACCACTATGCCCGTTGCTTGATCCCTCACTATTCTTCTCAACACTCACAATCACCGAGAAGGGGGGAATGCGAAAAAATTTAGTCTCGACCAAGAAAAGGTAAAGGCATCCACTCCAGTTGCCCTTGGGTCCTGGAAGCACGAGTGTTGCCCTCGGGGTCCTGGAACCACGAGAAGAACCTTGGGCACTTGGCATTGGCCGCTGAGGCGAATAGGTCAATCTCTGGGGAGACAAACCTCTGCACAATCTCGATAATATACTTATCCTGTATGGCCCATTCTGTGTTCCCCGGGAGGAGCCAGGAGCACTCACCAGCTGCAATATTTGCACTGGAAGCGATATAGGACGCAAAAATAAAAAATTTTCTCTCCTCACACCAGTTTTCTGGTAATATTAAATAACCTCGAGGAGACCATGGAACCTTGTCGGTTCACGCAGCTGATGGCTGTAGTGTTATCTAACCTCCTATGCCAGGAAAATATCTGTGTGCTCCAAGGCATTAATATGGTTTGAGGCCTCCTCTGGGGACCACCATCCGCTGACTGTACGTCCATCACACCATGCCCCCCATCCCGACAGACAGGCGTCAGTTTCAATAATGACAGAAAAATTGTCATTATGTAATCTATTGTTCATAGAAAAAATATTCTCCCTCCACCATTGAAGGTTCCTGTGGATGGAGGGGGACGGAGTGAACTTTGCTTTAAACGAAAAACTATTAGAGGCCAAAGCTTTGACCTTCACTGCTTCCAACGCCATAGTGTAGAGCTTCCCATAAGGCGTTGCGGGACAAGCCGCCACCAAAGTTCCTATGACAGTTGCAAATTGTCTCAATGTTGGATTTTGAAGGCACGAAAATCTAGTTAGTTCATGAGCAGCTTGACACTTCTTGAGAGGTAATGATAAATTTCCTTGACAGAATCGAAAACAAAACTCAGGTAAATTGTTGGGCCAGTTTAATTACAAATTTATCGCAATTAATGATAAATCCCAAACTTTGTAATAAAGCGGTCAAAATATTAACATGTGACGTACAGTCAAACAGCAAGGACCCCAGAATCCAAAAATCATTCAAGTAATTAACACATGGGATATTTCGGGCCCAGAGAAATCGAACAATCGGCCATATTAATTTGTGGAAAATTAAAGGAGAATCACAAATAGTCCCATCCGTAAACAAGTAAATTCATACGATTTTCCTTGAAAATTGAATCTAAGAAATTTACGATGTTCTTGAGCTATTGAAACTATATAGTATGCATCCGCAAGGTCTACCATGGCCCAATAACAATTCCTGGAATTCAACTGCCTCATCGTACGGTAATCCTTCAATTTAAAATGTGGGGGTGTAATAAAAGAATGTAAATATTTTAAATTTAAAATAAAACGGTTCCCTCTGGACGACTTAGCTACCAAGAAAATTTGATAAATGACCGTATCCTCCCTGATGGGACATAAACACACTACCTGGTCGGATATAAACCTATTCAGTAGCTCTGACTTTTGAGAAATGAAATTTGGATCCTGTGAATGTGGCAAGAAATTTGTTTGGGTGGTAGGGATCTGAACCCCTCCAACCAAGTAAAAACATCTAACTTATCAGTAATAGCATGCCAATATTCAATAAAAAATTGCAAGTGGCCCCCCAGAGGGAGGTCAATGTGTACCTGAGGGTGCTGATGATCGTTTAAATTCGTTAGAGGCGGGGGTTCCGTCCTGGACCCTTGCTGAGAGGGGGTTACCGCCCCTGGGGAGGGTTTTTTGCATGGTACCAGCGCCTCTGGCTTGCTCCGGATTGGTTCGGGCCTTCATCACGGTCTGCCCCGCTGAGCAGCCAGGTCCCCGTTTCCCAGTAACTTCCTCTTTAAGCTTCCCTGCTCAGCCGGTCTAGGGGTGGGAACACCAGAGCAGGGTGGTTTCCAGAGTACAACCAGTCCCCAAGAAAATTTCACATTTGCTAATTACTCATTGTACCTAATCCCCAAGCCGCCTCCTAGAAGGAAAATAGATGGTGGCACATCTTTCCTGATTTGTTCCAAAGCCGGCGTGCACACCCTATAAATCGCCCGCCTCCTGGCCCGATTCACATCAAAAAAGAGTGTTGACAGAGCTTTCCCCGTGTCACATAGAGCCATATACACTTTAGAAACCACCTTTGCCACCTCCTCACCTTGTTCCAAGACGATTGAAATGCCCTGGCCAAGAGCAGACACGGCCATCGTCAACTGCCACTTTATCTGAGAAAAAACTTATCTCCCATCTTGACACCTGAGGGAACCAATGACACAATCCCCGGGTTCAATGAGGGGGAAACCAATTCCTGTAAATTTGAGGGGTGGGGGGGGGGGGGAGCTCGGAATCCAACCCCTGCCACAAATAGTGGTCCCAGCGTGCCACTGGCTCGGATGATGGGCTGGAGGCGGGGACGGAAGAATCTGAAGGTTCGTTTTCAATGCTGAGAGATCCAAATTCGCATCCGGATTCTCCTTGGCAGGGTCAAAACCCTTAAAACCCTCAGATTCTACCAATAAAATCGGTTGCTGGGTGGAGGTGATTCTCCCCGGTGTCCCCAGTCAAAAATCGTGGGTCCGTTGGGTCAAAAAACTCAGACCCATCCGCTTCTGATCCCGAACGCGAAAAATATTTTCCCAGAGGGTCCTCAGACTGAAAGTCTTCGCAGGCCCCAACAAAATGGCGGCTTACGCCATCTGTCCCAAATCCCTGTATGGTCGAGTCCCAGAAAAGTTTTCCCGCGTTTGCCAGTGCGGTAGAGGAAACTCACGTTCGAACGAATGTGACGGAAAACATCTTTCCTGGCGCAAGGTTTGTGAAAAACGTTCCTGGCCGAACCGTCCTCGCCATCCTGACTAGGAAACAAAACCGAATCCCGGGGTGATGCGTCTCCATGAATGCAAAACATTTTGATCAAGAGAAATCGAATTGCACTGATAACTTCACTAAACTTCACCAAAACACAAATACCGGCCGGTTCCCGACTTATACGTCGAAAAAACCTGATTGTGGTGTGAAAAGCAATAAAAAGCTGTTCAAATTTTCGGGAGAACACGGCTCTATTGTTCGCGATGCGAGAGCTGAAGAACAAGTGAAGGGGTACGGTGGACAGTGCTGCCAATGTGACTGGGGGAAATAGTGGTTGGCCGGTTGGCACAACCTCCCCAGGCACCCATCCCGCAAAATTTTAAAAATATCTTTGAAACCAGCTCTGTCCGACGCTTGGCGAAGGCCACTACAATTGTTAATAAAACACCCTCTAGTGCCCCTAGATATAATCAACATTTTCGCTGTGACGAGACGGTCGGGAAAAATGGAAACGTCCTGTTAATTATTATTAAATGATAAAATTTACCCATGTGTGCATATGGTTGCATCTATAACTGGCTATGAGGGTTGTGTCCTGAAAACAGTGTTTAAAAATATTATTTTTTTTTATTTGGTCTTCTATATTAATGAGCAAGGAAGTGAGAACAAATAACACAAGCTTACAAAAGAAAAGTTATGTTTCACGACGGAGATCTTATTATCAAATCTAGGGGTTCTTGAGTGTCTTGAGAGCTGCGAAAATTGGACACATTTTGACAATATCTCAAAATCCCGACGAGATGGAAAAAACGGGCTTTGGGTTCAGCACACTCAAGAACCCCTAGATTTGATAATTAGATCTCCGTCACGGAACATGAATTTTCTGTTGTAAACCTGTTTAATCTAATATTGTTCTTAAAACAATTGAGATATGACGAAAATCAAGGAAGTGAAAAATAAGTACTTGAAAGATTAAATTATTCGTTAAATAAATCGTTTTTCCTCTCTCTTCATTCTTAGTTGTGCATTGTTTTCCCACTGGATAAATTGTATTTTTGCTATTATACTATAGAAATTTACAAAGCTTGTTTATATTTCTTCCAGGTGTTTTCACAAAGTGGGAATACTCCAAACATTATAATAGCTGGCCCGCCTGGTGTAGGCAAAACTACAACGATTCTATGTCTGGCACGTGTTCTCTTGGGCCCTGCAATGAAAGAGGCTGTCTTAGAGCTTAATGCATCTAACGACCGTGGCATTGATACAGTTCGTAATAAGATCAAGATGTTCGCTCAGCAGAAAGTAACTTTACCTCCAGGGCGTCACAAAATTGTCATTCTTGATGAAGCTGACAGCATGACCGATGGTGCACAACAGGCCCTCAGAAGAACTATGGAAATATACTCCAGTACCACTCGGTTTGCTTTAGCTTGCAACAACAGTGAAAAGATAATTGAGCCGATTCAATCGAGATGTGCTATGTTGCGTTATGAAAAGTTGAAGGACCATCAGATCCTCGCCAAGCTGCTCGAAGTTTGTGAAAAAGAAAAAGTATCATACACAGAAGACGGGTTAGAAGCTATAATATTCACTGCCCAGGGTGACATGAGGCAGGCGCTCAATAACCTCCAATCGACCCATAACGGTTTTGGGTCTGTAGACAGCAACAACGTGTTCAAAGTGTGTGACGAGCCTCACCCCATACTGGTAAAAGAAATGCTAACCCATTGTACATCACGGGATATTGAAAAGGCCTATAAAATCCTTGCGCATCTATGGAGTTTGGGATATGCAGCTGAAGACATAATTGCCAACATATTCAGAGTCTGCAAGGCCCTTGACATAAAGGAGAACCTCAAGTTGGGCTATATCCAAGAAATAGGTCTGACACATCTTAGAATTGCCAAAGGTGTAAATTCCCTTCTGCAGTTGAGCGGTTTGCTTGCCAGGCTATGTAAATTGGCTTCCTCTTTCTTTGTAACTTGTATTATATATTTTCCTGTTCACTCCTGCATTCTGAGACGCTTAATAGAAACGATTTATTGATGGAATGATTGTACCTCAAATCAATGAGTTTATCATAACCTTTTTCTACTAAGAAGAACTGCAACAACAATAGGTACCTTCAATATTGAGTTGGAAAACTTTGGTTTTTAAAGTGGTGAAAATCGAAAATAAAGCGTACTGTTGAAAACTGTCGCAGTTATTGTTCTTTGAAAAGCATGTATAGCTCGTTCACTATAAGGAGGCGTGTTTCTCCGAGAGGGGCTCTGAAGGGCAGGGCTGCGCAGTGGGACCCTTCCCCCACCCAACATCCAGTCCTACTCCATCTGAACCCCTCCCGTTCTCTTCCCATTCCCACCCTCGCCTACAGTCTCAACCAAGTCTAGCTTATACCTCAGATGGGGTGGGCTACCAGGTAATAGGTTGGTAAGAGAGGGGATGTGAAAACTTCAGTCTAGCTGCGCGAACTTTTGCCAGGCGGTTTGGAGAAACCCGCCTCCTTATGGTGAATGACCTATACGTAATCTGACTTGAGTACCCTTTCACCATGCCATGCAGGGCATCTCCCACATTTGGAGAGGTTAGACAATCAGCCTAGGTAGACTTTCCACAAAACTCTAGTAAATGCTAAGAGTTCGAATGCTGCCTGGGTATCCATATTTTTCCGGCATTGCTGGCCACTAGGTATATGACCACGAATAAATTGAGTAATTCCTAGAGATATTCTACTATCCCTTTCATATTCTGCTGTATACTAATATCCTTAACTTACCTTGGAAACTGAGTGGTGGTCAAATCACACACGATCGCAAACCACTATAAAATTTAAAAATTCATCAAGTGACTAAGTAGATAATAGTATTCAACAAATAATACCAGGACGTGGTACAAAAGCGAGAAACCATTGATAATGGAATGGATGACATCAGCTGATTTATTGTCATGACATGACGTCCAGTTGAGTTATTGTTCTGGTGCTTCGAACTGTTAAACTTTTATTGGATAGTTTGCCTAAACTCTGGAAACTTCGTTATCCCAAACTCGGTTTAAAGGACTTTTGGGTTGGTGACAGACGCCAAGGTCGAGATTGTTTTTAGTGGAGTTCGGCTAATCTCAATTAAAAAGGTTTTTGGTGAAAGTGGGCCTTCGTGATGGTACAATAAATGTGGATCAGTTGAATAAACGATACCCCTGCCAACACAGAGCTGACCTGACAAAAGTTGAATAGAAAAGTTGCAGTCATGCAGCATGATTGTATGAGCGAATTTTTGTAAATTATCGTATAGTATAATGTTAAATTGCTTTGAAATTGGAGATTTTTATGTGCAATGAAATTGTTAACTATTAATTTTATGGCAAAAAACGAATTTTAAATAATAACCTGCTATTCAAAAAATAGATTTTGAATTTTTAGCTTTTTTTGCAATTTTTGTCGATTTGAAAGCAAATTTTAATGAAATTTAAGAACATTTTTTAGCATAATTTTGTACATAAGTTTTTGAATGTTCTATTTTATAGTTAATAAACTTTATTTAAGCAATATTCTGCAAAAAATATGATTTTAACGATTTTTAGCCGTTTTAAGTGATTTATTTAGCACATTTTTTGAAATTTAGACAATTAAATGTGCTCAAAAAGAGCTGGCCATCGAACTCATCCTTTCTTTTGGAATGCTTGATTTTTGGCACAAGAGCGGAATTCGTATCTCAATCCTAAGGAGATTTATCGTCTGGAATGACTATATATATATGAAAAGCGTTAACTCTAGGATCCCTTTTCAAATGCCTCAAAACAAATTTCGATGAAGAAATTTTTCAAAATTTCCCGAGCCATTGCAATAGCTTCATTTTCTACGAAAATCAGCTAAAAAAGAAAAAATAGCTCTTAACAGCAGAACGCAGAACATCTATATATGGGTCATTTTCCCGAAAAGGGCAAATCGCTGTCCGAAGGGATTTACATCTTCCCATTATTACGTAGATTTAAAAAAAAAGTCTCCGCTCTCTACAAGTTGCTCTTAACATAGGTACATAGGTTTCAAATAAATTAATATTTTATTTAACACTGAAAAATCAATTTGAACAGCGAAATGTCTCCTCCCCCGCCGAGTCCAGACCTGACTTTTCCAACTTTGCATCCATCTTTGGAGTAATTGTGGCTGGATTTCGAAGCTGAAACTTTCTTGGTTATTATAAATACTTCCATAGAGTGAGAAAATAGGGTCGCCATAATTTTTGGAAATTTAGATAAAGAGGGGGGAGAGGAAAAAGTTTGTCCAGAGTCAGGTGTCTTTCCCCCGCTCAAAAAGTGTTTTCGAATTTTCGCGCTCTTGGGTTGGTCACCTCCGCGGGGGAAAGACAAGGAAGACGGGGGGAAGACTCTTGTACCTTAAATTTACATTGTTTTTATTTGATTCAGTTGAATTTAAACTTACCTTAGTCGGAGTCAGAGTTTGTTTATGTTGCTGATTGAAAAAATTAAATTAAGTTCCAGTCATGCAGCATGACCATGTGAGCGAATTTGTGAGTTTTTAACGGATTTTAGTGATTTTTTAAGCGCATTTTTTGAACTTTGAGCACTATTTGCGCGCGCCCCAAATTTTCCAACGTTTAAAAATATGACATTTAAACTTTTTTTAAATAATTTCCAGCAAATGGGATGATTTTTTAGTTGTTTTTTTTTCACCCTTTTTAGCTGTTTGTTGCGATTTTTTTAGCACATTTTTCAAAATTTGAGCACTTTTTGCCCGCACCAAAATTTCTAACGTTCAAATTTATGGCATTCAAACTTTTTAAAATCATTTTCAGCAAATGAGATGAACTTTTAGTTTTTTTGCCATTTTTAGCAGTTTTTTGCGATTTTTTAGCATATTTTTTGAAATTTGAGCACTTTTGTGTGCACTAAAAGTGCTGTTCTTCGAACTCGTCTTTTCATTTGTAGTTATTGACTTTTTGGCGAAAGAACGAATTTTTTATCATAATCCCAAGGTCAGATATCGTCTGGAAGGACACACACACACACATATATATATATATATATATATATATATATATATATATATATATATATATATATATATATATATATATATATATATATATATATATATATATATATATATATAACTTAAATGTCCTTTAATCGGGAATCGGTTTTTAAAAAACAATCGTTTAATTCCCGAATACAATTTATTAAAATATGAAAAGAAACACACACGACTACGTACAGAGAGGGAACGTACCGCACGAGAGATTGCCCAACAGCGACTGCCCCGAGCTTCGGGAGGTCCGAAGCGAGGTGCTGCTTACTCTTCTATTTACAATACGCAATTATGGTATAAGTAATAAACATGATAATAAGAAGATACAAAATTATAGTCCAAAAGCTTGGAACAAAATATTCAATTATATTTAATGGCTCTAGACGTGTTACTCTGTTTAGTTTGACATTTTTGAAACTGAGTTCTTTTAGAGTAAGCGTTGTATTTGACATTTGTGAGTCTTTAATTTCAAAATTTAAGTCGGTTAATAATTTAGGTTGGCCTAATGATTCACTTTCTGAATGAAGGGGTTGTCCCTTGTAATACATCCTACTGTTACCTTCCGAAATTAAAAATATACCTTTTAATTCCACTATTTCCGAACCATGCCTATTATTTATTTCTATTTTGTCTCCAAAGGGGAAGACTGCTAGATGCTGATTTGATTCTGGAATTGATTCAATCCAATTATCCTCAATGTTTACTGTTACGTATTCACAATGTTCTGCAGTACTGGAACTAAGTATTTCTTCTTCACATTTAACATTCTGGTTTGATATTAATTTTTTACTACAATGAATGATACTACCCCTTTGACAATTATCTGACAGGGGTATTGTTGTATTATTTGACTTAGACTTGAGAAGATAATTTATCTTAGGAAATATAGAAACATACTGATTTTGCCTAAGTGTGGGTATTGGTCGTAAAAAGTACAAGTGGTATTGTAACCCATCGGACAACGGTAGATTGAGAAAATACATTATTTCATCGTCCTTGATTGCACAAGTAACTTGAATAGTGGATTCTATTTCTAGAATATTTTCGTACTTTATTTCTAAAGGTAATTTGGAACCGTAAGTATTTGACAATTTTTGGAGTTCTACAAACAGCTGATGCGTTCCAATTATACTAGGATGTAATGTTCTCAATTTGCAAAATGTTATTGAATTCTCAATATCTTGGAATATTGTCAGTATCACATTAAATACTAGTTGTTGAAGGTTGAGTATTTCCTTTATGGAATCAGCGAGAGCCTGATTAGAACTAATTTTCATGAAATTATCAATTTCTAACAGTTTGTTTTTTATTTGCTCGTTATTGAAACGAATGTCTTGAATGGTCGAATTAAAATCGGACATCAGATCTGCAATGAGTGAGAATTGAGAATCCAATTGATCCTGAACAGTTATTTCATTATTCTTAATTTGAGTAAACAGCTTTTCATAACGTTTACCGTCAGAGGCGTCTAGATTGCCAGTTATAAATTTAATTATATTACCTAACCCATTTACTAATCCCCTTTTTTTTCTACCTTGATTAACATTAATGTGGGTAATTTTTTCCTTAATAATACTAATAGTATAATTTAATAATTTACAATATTCGTCTGTCTGTCTGACCTGGAATTGATTTACTTTGATCTTATTCAACAGATTTTCGTACTGTGAGGTCAGTTCGTAAAATTCATCTATTAAGCTGTCAATTTTATAATGGTGAACCAGAGTATGTTGGGAGTTTATAAGTCGGGCTGGTCCTAATAGAATAGGCAGTATCCCTTGATTAGTTGTTATATTTCTCACCTCGGAGCTTCCGATTGAGAAGAGGAGGGTCCTGGAACAGGTTCACGAGGTGAAGTGTCAGTGGGTAAGTCACTCGTAGTTTGTTTGCGTGGTCTTTTTATATTAGACGTATGAATTTTTCCTTGTGTGTTATGGTGTCGAGGAACTATTTGAGCGGTTTTTAATTCGGGATTGGTTGATTGTAAGGTTTCCTTATGATATTTTTGTTTAGTTTTATCTTGAATTTGTCTAGTTCTTACAAATATTTCTGTGGGTAATTCTGGAACTTCCTCTCTATCCTGATTCCTTCTTTCAGCAATACGTTCCTTTTGGGCTTGAGTTCTTTCTTTGATTATGTCATAAATTAGTTTTACTTTGTCTCGATGTTTGTCTATAAAATTCGTTATTAAGTTTTTCTCTAAGTCGGCTTCTAGTAAAGGGTCGTTCTCTACATGACCATTTATTACTTCGAATGGCGTTAGTTTTGTAACAGAGTGGATACTACTATTATAAGCTATTAGTGCATAGTTAACTTTATTTTTTATGCTTTCATTTTTGAATTCGTCTCTATTTGACAGTATTCTAACGTGTTCAATTAGAGTCGAGTGAAATCTTTCTATTAATCCATTCGAATTTGGGTTTTGAGAACAAATGTAATGAACTTGAATTTTGTGGGTCTCTAGTAACTCCTTGACCAATGAGCTACCGAATTCTGCTCCATTATCGGCCACGATCATTTTTGGTATCCCATGGTGGGAAAAGAATTTTAGAAGGGCTCCGACTGTGTCAATACTATTAGATGATTTTAGAATGTAGGCTTGGGCATACTTTGAAAATGAATCGATGATTGTTAAAAACTTGGATTTCTCCAAAGACAATTTGTCGATATGTAGGATTTCGAATGGTCTAGAAGGCGTGGGGGTAACGTTTAACTTTGGTTTAATGGGATGTCTGTCATATTTGCAGGCAAGACATATTTCGCATTTATTAATATAATTTTGGATTGTGGTTTTCATATTCGGCCAAAAATATTTCCTCTTAAGTTTCTCTAAGGTCTCAGTAATGCCTCGATGATTGGTTTTCCCTATATGTTGTTGTTGGATATATTCCCTAGCTGTTTCTGGATCTGTGACATCTTCTAGCCTAGCGGAACACTTGACGAAACTTATTTCAGAATGTTTGAAATTTCTTATCATTATTCGGCTGAATTCTTCATAGATATCATTGACAAAAAATAAGGAATATTTTCTCTTCGGAACTATGTAGGTTTTCACAAAGTGAATTATATCTGATTCAAGATTATTTTTCCTAAGCGTTACTGTTATTCTAGTGATTCTTTCAAAAATATTTTCAATCCTAGGGTTTCTGATTTCTTCTCTGTCGGCTACTACAATGATGATTTGGTTAGTTCCATAATTAACAGGTTTTTCGGTTATAGGAATATTCAGTATTGTGTTTCCCTCGTAATTAGAATGAACAGTGGGAGCTAAAGACGCTGAATCACTGGCGTTCTCGTCCACATTGACGACCATTGATTCCGATGAATTATTTACGGCATCATTTAGTTCTCCCAGTACTTCATTCATGAGTGGAGTTGGAGGACTATCCCCGGTGAGAGCATCTTGAACAATTTGCTCAACATCAGGTGAATTTTCGTTGATGTTAATTTCCACTCGGGAAAGGGCATCGGCATTTTGATTAGTGGATCCTTTTTTGTAGTGGATCTCATAATCATATTGCTCTAATTTAAGCCTCCATCTGAATAATTTAGAATTGGGTTCCTTCAGTGAAAATAACCACTGAAGAGGCTTATGGTCAGTAAAAATTTTGAATTTTCGGCCAAAAAGGTATGGTCTAAAGTATTGTGTAGCCCAGACACATGCAAGGCATTCCTTCTCGATGGTAGAGAGGTTGCGTTCATGGTCATTCAGAGTCCGGCTAGCGTACGCTATAGGTAAGTCAGCACCGTTAGTGCACTGGCTCAAAACCGCGCCTAACGCAATGTTCGAAGCATCAGTTGTAAGGTTAAAGGGCTTCGAGAAGTCAGGATATTGTAAAATCGGATCATTTATGAGCAGAGTTTTACATTTCTCAAAACACTCTTTATACTCGGGGTTTTGAGGATCGATCGTCGCTCCCTTCTTCAAACATTGGGTTAATGGTTTGGTTATTTGGGCAAAGTTTTTAATAAATTTTCTATAATAACCCAGTAGTCCGAGAAAACCCTTAATTTGTTTTGGAGTTGTGGGAATCGGATATTTGGATATAGCTTCGGTTTTGAGGGGGTTTGGCTTAACTCCTTCAGGGGTGATAAGATGTCCTAAATAGACACATTCTCTTTTGAGGAACTCCGTTTTATCCAATTGTATTTTCAAATTAGCTTCACGGAGTCTGTCAAAAACTTTTCTGAGACTATTTATATGTTCTTCGAGACTTGTACTATAGATGATAACATCGTCAATAAAAACAGTGCAAATTTCATTCTGCAAACCGCGTAATACATTGTCGAGCAACCGTTGGAAACTAGGAGGTCCGTTTTTTAAACCCATCGGCATTCTACTAAATTCCCAATGACCATTTTCCGAAGAGAAAGCAGTTTTGGCAATACTATCCGGATGCATTGGAATTTGATTAAAACCGCTTTTGAGGTCAAGGCAAGTGAAGTACATACACCTACCAAGTTTGTCGAGCAAATCATTTATGACTGGAAGTGGGTATTTATCGTCTATTGTCTTGTTGTTAAGTCCGCGGTAATCAATAACCAGTCGATACTTTTGTTTGCCGGATGCATCTAATTTTTTGGGTACGAGCCAGAGTGGACTATTCCAAGGTGAAGAGCTGGGTTGAATAATTCCCTGTTTGAGCATATCTTGTATTTGGTTATCAATTTCCTTTTTATATACCTCGGGATATCGGTAATTGCGGGTATACACGGGGATTTCGTCAATGGTACGGATTACATGTTGGACTTTATTAGTACACGTTAAGGTGTTTCCTTCACAATGAAACAAATCTTTGTACTGATATACTAAGTTCAAAATTTGTCTCTTTTCTTCTTCGTTCATATGATCCGTTCGAATGTTAGTGGGGTCAAATACATAATTTTGCGTATCATAATAATTCACATTTGGACTTTTCACTTTGTCTAAAATGGGGATTTCTTCAACTTCGATGGGTTCAAACAGTTTGAAATTACATTCAGAATCACTATTATTTAAAATTCCTACGTAACATTCCTTATCTTGAATTTTGACCAGGCATTCAGGAATTTCTAGTGAATTTTGTTTCAGATATGGAATTACTCCTTCCTTTTTTGTTGAATCACAACGTACGGGAATTTTAATCTGCGAAATTGCCCTAGGTGGTATTTTTTGTTCATAGATCGGTTTTTTATTTATTTCTTGATCAACGTAGTGATATTTAAAAGGGATTTTGAAATTTTTTATTATCAGTAACTTGTTCTCATAATCAATATGAGCGCCAAGTAACTCAAGATTATCTGTACCTAATAGCAATCCGAATCGGCTATGGAATTTGTGAATTCTAAAAAGGAGATTTAGGTTTTTAATTTTGAACATTTCGCCACATGGGATCCTCGCACTATTGCTCCCATATGACAATCCGTGGATTGACCTAACTTGAAATTTCTCTGTTATGATTTTGTCGGGGAAAAATTTTTTAATGACCTCTGGATGCACAAAACTTGAAGTGCTTCCAGAGTCCAACAGGATTCTAATTTTATGCTTCGGAAATACTATGTATGGTAGTTTTTGTCCAGCTTTTGGTTTCAAATGTATTAGGGAGAATGTAGCGATTCGGACTCCTCCTCTAAAAAAGAGTCCTCATCGGCCGGATTTTCCGCGTTGTATTCGGGGTCAGAACTTCCCATACTTTCTTCCTCGGGAATTTCCACATTGTTCAAATCTAAATTCGGTCGAGTTGTTTGCCAAGACATTGGAGTCGACTTTGCAAAATTGGACGTTCCTTGACTTGGAACTTGAGTCTGTTGGGGCCTTGTGATTTGTGAAGTGTTATTTTTATTGGGGGTAAAGGGCTTGGATGGCACTTGATTTTGGGTTTTATTTGGGAATGTTTTGGGCTTAAATCCTTGGCCATAATATGACGGTTTGGTTGCCGGAGTCGTATTTTTATTTTCCGGTTTTATCGCCGGTTTGTGTTGGGGGTTCCGATCGAGCCTACCCTTTTGATACTGCATGATTTGATAATCGTTCGTTAGTATCGAAAGGGCTTCGCCCATCGTTTTCGGTTTCCTACTCCGAAGTTGACTTCCGAGCGGTTCCCGTAGGTGCAAGAGTAACGTCCGTAGACTAATATCTTGGTAGTGCTCGATCAATATCTCTTGTTTCGTTTCAGTTTCATGGTTTTTAATCCAAGCAATAGCCAAATTTAGTTTTGCTTTAATTTTATTATGAAACTGAAAAGGATCTTCGCTCTCCCTATGTCTCAGTCCAGTTAGTTCGTGACATAAAGTAAATATGTCCCGTTTGTCGGAGTACGTCTCTAGCAATGCAGTTTTAATACTAGGAAAGTCCGCAAGTGAGTAATTATCTAGCATATCCGAGGCTGGTCCCTGTATTTTGGACATAATGGTCTTAAGGACCTCTTCATTTTGATAATTTGTGGGATCTTCATCATCTATGAACCTATTAGCTATAGATTCACACGTATCCAAAAATTTCCGGAGCTTTCCTGGGTTTCCCTCAAAGGTCGGGATCATGTCCGCATGTTTCTTTTTAAATTCGGGGACTTGGTCCCTAGTATTTTGATTGACATTTAAGTTTCTGAGGGACTCCTGGATTCTTTGAGAAATAAAATAATCTACAAAGTTAGGATCATTAAAAGGGTTGCTCGGGATCGGGTTTGCCGCCCCAGGTTGTGACTGTCCCTCAGACATATCAGAATCTTCCTCTATTACAGGTAGTCTTTCGAAAGGTGAGCGAACCTTCCTTAAGAAATATTTTCTGTAGTTTTTTGGAATTTTGACAGGAAAGTATGTACTGTTCAGTGTCTACTCCAAGTGTTCGTTTGTGTCAGTGTGTAAATGTACAAAAACACAAGTTTATAATATTCAATTATAAAAATGAAATCAAGTATCTTAAATTAAGACAATAAAATTGATTAATTATGAAATTAACGTCAGATGACGGGTGGCTTGAAACGCAATTTCAATAATTAAATACAAATAAAATAAAGTGTCTTTAAATTAAGACAATAAAAATTGGTTAATTATTTTTTTTTTTCTGCAATACCGCGCCAGATGACGGGTGGCTTGAAACGCGGTTGCAACAAAAACTTGATCGTTCCTTCCCACCAGGTAACGGGTGGTATGAAATGGGGAGGTTTAACGATTATTAGAATAAAATTGAATTGTTCCTTCCCACCAGGTAACGGGTGGTATGAAATGGGGAGGTTTAACAATTATAAAAAATCAAATGAAGTTGAATTAGAAGTTTGAATCTTCCTTCAAAATTTGCCGGTGATCTCGCTACTCCTGGAGAATTAAAAGATGAAGCTGGGTTGGTACTTACAACACGACGAGAGTAAACATCTGAGTTTTCTTATCTCGGCTTTAGGTGAAGGTCGACAGAGTAGGTACCTCGGTGTCTTGTTGCGGCCAGCGGCTTCTGAGAAAAGATAGCGAGGATAGCACGGCGTTCTTCCGTCTTCACAGGCGGAAATCCACTTCTATTATTTTACGAGCCAAGTGTCTTTGCTCGGGCGTCCTGGTTTTTGGCGAATTCGCGTAGTTTCCTCTTGTGGAGCGTGTGATGTTCTCTCGAAGTCACAGAGTGAGTAGAGATGATAGATTTTCTTCTTGGTGAACAGCAGGTTCCCTTTGGGTCAGAATGCAATCGATTTTGATTGATTGATTTGCCCAAAGTAAATTGATTTGTCCACGAGACTGCGCCACTTAAATGTCCTTTAATCGGGAATCGGTTTTTAAAAAACAATCGTTTAATTCCCGAATACAATTTATTAAAATATGAAAAGAAACACACACGACTACGTACAGAGAGGGAACGTACCGCACGAGAGATTGCCCAACAGCGACTGTCCCGAGCTTCGGGAGGTCCGAAGCGAGGTGCTTCCACTAGGAGGGGAGAACTGCTGAAGGCATTAGTTTTATTATTTTTCCTCCCTATGTTAGAGGATCACATAATTTATATATATATATATATATATATATATATATATATATATATATATATATATATATATATATATATATATATATATATATATATATATGTATAAATTTGGATATGAGAGAAAGAAGACAGATTTAGACACACAAAAACTTCTGTAAAAGGGAAAATAAATATATGGTACCTCAATATTTCGGCTATTTGTGCCGTGATCACGAGTAGAAAGTGTGAGGACAGGTCGAAATATATATATATATATATTATATATAATATAATATTATTATATATAATATTATATATATATAATATATATATATATATATAATATATATATATATATATATAACA